>CM053616.1:63827012-63877433 GCA_028646535.1 Procyon lotor
TATGGCCAAGATGCTATGGGATATTCAGAGATTAACTTGAGACAGATTCTGCCCCATAGATGTTTATGAGTGTGTGTGTGTGTGTGTGTGTGTGTGTGTGTGTGTGTGTGTGTTGAGAATTGTTAAGGTAATTATAGTAGGTTGAAGTATATGAAAGTGAATGTTTTTTATCTACAAAAACAGCATTCACATTTGGATCAACCTAATAAAACACAGAAAACAAGATAATTATGTTTTTTAAAGGTTTTATTTATTTGACACAGAGATAGAGAGTACAAGTAGGCAGAGCAGCAGGCAGAGGGAGAAAGAGAAAGAGAAGCAGGCTCTCAGCTGAGCAGAGAGCCCGATGTGGGGCTCGATCCCAGGACCCTGGGATCATGACCCGAGCCGAAGGCAGCTGCTTAACCAACTGAGCCACCCAGGCGCCCCAAGATAATTATTTTTTATAGCAGAAATATAAACAGAGTATTATGGGAACCAGGAGAAGAAAATGTTACCTCTAATTAGGGGAATTAGAGATTTCATGAAATGGGTTAGTGTGAGCAAGTGACTACAGATGGTTGGCAATAGGACAAAAATCCAGCTTTGTAAACACTAAGAGAAAGTAAAGTTCAGTGCTTAGTCCTGAAGGACTGAAAAACAACCGGCTCTTATTTCATCTGTAAGTTCCAAATGCTCTCTTTCTGGAAGTTTTTTTCAACAAAAGTATTTGGGGTTGGTCTGTTGTATTTTGGTTTGGGTTTTGGTTTTCTGAAGGGAAGGAATGGAGCCCCCTAGAATCAAATATACATGTGTGCTTACATGTCTGAAAATCTAAGATTTACAGATCTTTGAATCTCTATAAAAATAAAATTCTGAAGCAGCTGTTTAGAGTGGCTGAGATTTTTTTCTTTTAGCTACCTGTAAAATGTAGAGTTGCTATTTCAGGAAAACAGATGATGACTCTCATGAAGGCATATCTTTCATTTAGTCAATAAAAATGTCTGCCAACCTATTCCACCCACACTAAACAATCAATAGAAATGAAATTTTGGCCTACACAGACTGAAAATAGTAGGGCTAAACAAAGAAAGATGCCAGAGAAAGATTAGATGTAAATTCTTAATTTCATTTAGAAAGTTTTCCTTATGCAAATCCATTTATATAGGCATTTTCACACTAATTTGAGATTATTGGGTAGGCTCCTTTATTCCTAACATACAAAGGTGAACTCACTACTAACTGGCTGCTCAAGGAGTGTTGATTAGAGCTCTTTGTTTATTATCTGTGGGTTTCTGTCAATTCCTCTATTAGGGAACACTACTCCAGGACTCACAGACCACATCTGTAGAAATAATCAAGTGATACAAAGATAAATAATGTTGTTCTCAGGGAAAATAAGAAAAAGTTTGTATATGAAGTTATTTAGATTTATCACAACTCTTGAAAATACAACCCTACTCCATTAACCTAACTAATAGTAGGTCAATATAATGCATAGTAGAGAAGGCAGCAGTACAGTTTTTATTTAAGTCTGTAGTGTCCAAAATGATAGCCACTAGCCACTTATGGCTAGTAAGAACTTACTTATGGATAGTAAGAAATGTGGCTAGTCTGAATTAAAACTGCTTTAAGTATAAATTACACACTGGATTTCAAAGACTTAGAAAAATACAATATAACGTATCTCATTAACAATTCTTAATTACATGCAGAAATGATAACATTTGGACACATGGGGTTAAATAAGGTATATTACTAAAATTAATTTCACCTATTTCTTTCTACTTTGTTTAATATAGCACTCAAAATACTTAAAACTAAATATGTGGTTTGCATTAGATTTCTTTGGAACAGCACTGGTCTAAGAGATAAACCTTAACTTCTCTAACGTCACTATCCACTTCTGTAAAATGGAGAAAAGAATTATTGCCCTGTCTTACTGACTTGCTGTCAAGATAAATGAACTAATGTATAGGAAAACATTTTAAAAACTATTGCACACTACTATCAAAAAGAATAATTCCTTACAAAAAAGTCAGCATAATGAATCCAAGTGGTAAATGTAACTTTTAGCTGCTCTAGCAAAGGATTTCAAAATGCCAAACAAAACTAAGAAATGTGGATTTACCTTCCAAACCTCTCAATGCTTTCAGTTCATATAAATTTGAAATGCTAAGCACACCAAACTGTCTGACAGGCTCCATGATGGATAAACTCCTCTAAGAGCAGGATAATATTCTATGAGCACACTCAAGGGATGAAGTAAGCTATCACCCTACTCCCAGATCAGCCTGGCTTGGAATCGAAAAGGCTGTGGTATTAGAGTCCACCTAGTGGTGAATTTATCAATGCAGCATTGGCAGTAAACAGCTTTCTGGACCCAGCAAACTCATCTTCCTTCCTCAAGAGTCAACTAGTGTCACCTCTTCTGGGACTCTATCTCTGATGCATTCTACAACACTGGGACCTGCAGTATAAAACTAACCTCCTTAGAATGTAAACTGGTACAGCCACTATGAAAAACTGAAAACTGAACTACCACTACCAGATGATCTAGCAATCTTACTTCTGGTTATATACACAAAGGAAACAAAATCATTATCTCAAAGAGATATCTGCACTCCCATGTTCACTGTAGCATTATTCATAATAACCAAGGTATGAAAACAACCTAAGTATCCATTAACAAATGAAGAGGTTGTTTCCTTACTTTGGTTATTGTGAATAATGCTGCAGTGAAAATGGGAGTGTGGTACACATAGATATAACAGAATATCAGTTAGCCTTCAAAAAGAAAGAAATCCTGTCATTTGTGACAACATGGATGAAACTGGAAGGCATTATGCTAAGTGAAATAAGCCAGACAAAGACAAAAACCACACGGAATCACTTACATGTAGACTCTAAAGCAAATAAACAAAAAAAGGTGAACTCATAGAAACAGAGAATAAAAAAGTGGTTGCCACAGACAGGGAAAGGTTGGTAAAGGGTATAAACTTTCTTTCAGTTATAAGATGACTAAGGTCTGGGAACTTAATATATAACATAGTGATTGTAATTGGTAATACTATATTTTATAACTGACATTTACTAAGACATTTACCTAAACGTTCTCACCAAAAAAAAAAAAATTTAAATATATAAGGTGATGGATGTATTAATTAATTCAGTGAAAGAAATCCTTTCATAATGTATACACAAATCAAGTCATCACACTGTATACTTTAAATATCTTATAATTTTGTCAACTATACGTCAAATATCTGGAAAAAGAGAGGAAAAAAGCAACCTCCCTATATTAGAATTGCCTATTTCTGCATATGGCCTTTCATTTGATTGAGATCTTTTAACCACATTTTTCAATCTGGACTCATGTGTTGGAGGGAACCTCTGTTTCTAGCTCTTCATGTGTCTATGCAGTGAGATCTCCACTAGACGACATTACGGCCTCTCTCCAACACCCCGCATCCTTCCAGGTGTGGGTGTTAGAATAAACCAGCCATGCTCAGCTCTTCTCCTGTATCATTTTCTTTTCTTCATGATCTGTGTATTAGAAGAGAGAATGTATGGTCTTCTCCCTACTGTGCAGTAGCAGGGGCCTGGCCCTCTTGTCTGTGCTTTCCTAGAGCTGCCTGTTGCATTAAGGGTGTAATCAAAAACTCACTTGGCTGACCTCAGACACAATCTCCAAATAACTTTATAAATATTATAAAATGTTTAATCTCCATCTATTGAATCTCTATGTCCATATCAGTTGGTTCTAAACATAAGTGGAAAAAGAATTGTTTATTCATCTCCTAAAACTCCTAGTAAATAAATCTCAATGAAATCCTAGATCTATAAGTGAAGAAAAAAAAAGTCAAGCTAGGAATGCATAGGCAGCTTAAAGCAGAACATCTGCCAGAAAAAAAAATAAGACAGTCTGGATGTCATACCAACAAAGTCCTCTTCAATAAGAAGACAATGAACAATAACAGTAACTTTGTTATGAAGTTATATTCCTGTCCCCTTATCTTCCCTCTTTATCACAGGGGCTGGGTGTTACCCATTTTTTTGGGTCTCCAAAATTAGCATCCAATAGCAGGCATGCAAATAGTTGTTTAATTAATAATTAATAGACCACACACATTATGGGTTCAACCTGGGAAGAGGAGAGCACAGGAGAGCTGTCTTCTCATGACAGCCAGGCTCAGAGATCTAGTGTAAGATGACGAGCATGATATGCAACAAGACAGGAAACAGCATCCTAGGAGTGGAGGTCCTGACTGAGTCTTGACGGTGAGGCTGAATCAAGGGCTTTTAAACCTCTAAAACTTCTAAAGGCAAATGTCATTAAAATTAGAGAAATTGTGGAACAGTAGTTAAGACATGGATTAAGCAGCTGAACTGTCTGCCTCAAACCGTTTTAAGCGTCCTTTTCCTCATTCATGTAAAGAAATTAATGAAACTACTGACTTCATAGGATATTTGAGAGAGTAAACAAATTTTTGTAAAGGCTTTCTTTAGTTCGGACTTATCACATAGGAAGTGCTAGATTCCTTTGTGGGAGCTAGAGCAACATCAGCAACAGCAGTAGCTTAATTTGGATATTCCCACTTAGAACACTGATGCAAGCATGAAAAAAAAAAAAACACAATTGCAAGGGAAGGAGAAGACAGAGATCGTTTAATGTGATTAAGGTAGATGCCTCTATTAGCTGGATGGAAAACCTGTAACTGTTATCCTATCACAGTGTAAACTGAGCTGTGGAGTATGTTTCACAATTTACATAACTTATTTTGCTTATTTTTTTGCATTTCTATCACAATTCTGACAATTTCAATTTTCCCCCATCAAGAACACTTGGACTTCAAATTAGGAGCACCGCAGAGCCACCATCTTCCATAATATACCCTTTCCTTCTGATGTTCATATCAGGTCAGAAATGTGCAAGTCTATTAAGCTGAGCTAGAGTTGGGGCTGACTGTAATTAAATATTAAATTTTAATTCTTACTCATTCCTAGTATCTATTTATTAAAAAAAAGACTTATGTTTTTCCTAATTTTGTCCTGTCTTTCACGTTCTACACACAGTTATCTCACGGAGTCAGTTTCCCATGAAAGGAATTTAACAAGCAGAATTCTGTTTTCTTAAACTCAAAATGGAGAGTGCTCAGTTTTTTAATCTATCCCATACTAAATGTACTCAAACACTTTTAGATTTACTGAAAAGAAAATCACAATTCTCTTTCCCAAAGCCAATATTTGATTTGGTGTCCTGTAACTTGCAAAGCAGTCCCCCACACTTAGAAGTTCTGCAAGCTGCTATCTGTAAGATGTGTCCTTAAATTGTAAACACCTGTTTTCTTAATTCCCTCTTCATATCCCCTAGGCAATCTGTAAAAAAAAAAAACTTTAATGGACTTATTAAAATAAAAACTTGCTTCCAAATTTACATCATATATTCCCACACACCTAAGAAAAAAACTAATGAAGATTTCATATTCAATGAGCTAAAACTGGTATCTAACCAAATACTTTCTCATCTACATTCTAAAAAGGAGACTAGAATGCCAAAATGTCAAGTTCATCTAATTAAACATTTTAAACTCTTTTAAAAGATCAACCAATGTATGTAATATAAACATTTTAGTAAAGTTTAGTAAAATTGACCAAAAACAGATAGTAAAAACTAGTTTACCTAAGGATTGCTGTCCTCTGCCCATTTGCTAAGTTTAGAGTGATTTCCTCTATCTTGATCAGTTTCATATTGCTATTTGTCAATGTGCACATACAACTACAAATTTTAAGGACACTTCTTCACAAACAGGCCATAATATTTTCATTTAGTGCACCCAACTATTATTGCAATTGTTATAATTTGCCATAAAGATTCCATTAGAGCAAACAGCACTGTAACTTGATGGAAATTTCTTACCAAATACTGAAAATCTAGAGTCACAACTAACCTCACTAATAATTCCCCTACAAACCTAAAAACTTAAAGGTCAGGTGTATTTTATTTTCTCCAGCCTGGTCTCCTAAAAATAAATCACAGATATATTCCTGATCTGCAATTTAATTAACCTCTGGAGACCAGCAGGTTATAGTTGGAGGGTGTCATTTAGCAGCCTTTGGGGAATTGGAACCTCTTTCATTTGCATTACTTCTTTGTAACAAGAATTCAGACAGACTCGGCCTTTTTTCCCCCAGAAAAAGGTCACAGTCTATCATTAGATGCTTGAACGAGAAATGGTAACACAATTTTTTTTATGATAAAAGTTAGAGGCATTGAAAACAAATAACATATTGACATTTAAAATATTCATTTTAAAAATAGAGGGCACCATGGTGTATCATTAGCACCTTCCTCATTATTGGGTTTTCATCCATTTACAGAATCTGGGTTGGAAGGGACAATAAAGGTCATCTTGTCCAACTACCACCTGATGCCTTGAAAATTTCCTTCTCTGTGGTACAGTCTGATCTATTTTCTAATAAATTACTTCTATCATCAGTTAAGAGCCAAGTCCTTACAATTTATATTGAATCTTCAATGATGCATTAGCTTTTATCACCTTTATTTTATCTGAGCACTAAAAAACAGCATTTTTAAAACTTCATAATATTTACTTAATTCCTTCAACTCCTCTCTCTACTTGGCATTAATTTCTGGTTATATTTTAAATATAACTCTAACATATAACTGGAAATTCAATTAAGTCAAATAAGCATGTGCTTTATTTCCTTGCTTATTAGAAAACTGATGAAAATATGCACTATTCAGATCTTTTGTTGACATATCTTCCAGAATAAATGCCTTCACTATGCCCATAAAAATATTTCAATAACACTTACATTTGACATTCTGATGTCAAATAATTACCATGACATTAATTGCAATGATGATTATAGATTCAGGTCATACAAATAGTGTTATCCTGAACTCACCTTCCTTTCCTCTTCCATTATCTTTGATCATATATCCCGTTCTCTTCCTGATTCTCCATTTACCACCAGAAATAAACAATTGATTTTAAACAGAAACTTTTCTTTGACAGGTAGTCAAATGGCAATTCTAGTTTCTAATCTAATTCCAGGGTAGGGGAGATAGTCCTACACTTAAAATTTACCTTAATAATCTAGAACCTCACACATACCGACCATCATGTCTAAGTGCTAACCCATCATCACCAGCAAATTCAGACGCTGAAAACATCTTAGTTTTTTTTTTCATTGATTTGACAAGTATTTGTTTTGATCCTGCTCAGTTCCAAATACTATGCAAGGCATTTGGGTTACAAAGTTAAATTAAATAGCATCCAACATCAAAGAACTCATTTAAATGGAGGAAGACTAATTCACATAGCAAGGAAAATATGAGCAGCAGGCAAAGATGACTGTGGGGCTTATGGAGGAGTTGTACCCATCCCCTACCAGGAGCAAAAAGAAGCTGACTCCAAAGTACTGACTTTCAAAGGATGAACTCAAGTCAGCAAGGAAAAGTGAAAACGAAGGTTCTCATCTTTTCAGGAATTGTGGGTCTGTCTCTTTTAGAACCAGAAGTAATGTTTGTTATCATCTGGCTCAATTACCCTCTTAATTTTGCAAATAAGAAATAGTATTTTTTAGAATCATTTCCCCATTAATCTTTACAATGCTTTTTAGAGAATTTTTTAGAAAGCAAATATTATGTCGATTTTTACAGACAAGGACATGAAGGCATGCATATAAGAAGTAATCTACCAAAAGCCCCCACAAAATACCTGATGAATGTTAGGAGATACTCAAGTCAGTTCTCTCACACAAATGTTCATACTAGAAAAGGATATTATTCTTATGACAAAAGGAAAGCACAGTGCTGAAAATCTAGGGGCTTCACATTAATAGTTCTGTGACTTTGGAAAGGCTCTTATGTTTCCTCATTAATCAAATCAGGTGAGGGCACAAGACATCCCAAAATTCTAGGGCCACGCTGTCAAACTGTGCAAGTTCACGATTCTGTGTGCTAAAATATCTATTACTTGTATATGGTAAAGATTCTAGAATCTGCCCAAAACCATTTGACATTAAGTGTCCTCTTTCATTAAGTTTTTAGTCCCTAACATTTTTAATTCCACATGTCCACTTTATCCAGATTTTTCTGTATTTTCCATTTTTTCAAAATCCCCTAAAGCTGCCTGCGCTATGATTAAGCATTTAGAAGATTCCCAATAAACATTCCCCATAATGAAAAAGCACTCTGAACATACTTATTGCTATGAAACTAAAAGCACTAAAACCACAATATTTATAATATTTCAAACTTCAAGCCATAACAGTCCAAATTCAGAGGGAAATAAAAGCAACCCAGACGTGAAGTAAAGTGGTTAAATATTAATGTAATGAGGTTTTAAATTATAGGTCTGAAAACTACCAAAAAAACTTTATTCTTCTCAATTTGTAGGAAAGTCATATTTAAGATCATGTTAAGAGAGATTTATTTCCACCAAATCTTCATTTCATGCATTATTTCCTTACTATATAGTTTACCCACTCCTTCCTTTTCTTATTTATTCACTAAATATCTTTTAAGTTCCCATGTTCAAAAGGTATGGTAAAACAAAAAAGAAAAAGTCTATAGAACTGTTTTGTTTTGTTTTTTAAATTAGATTGGGTGGGTGGGTAGGTGGGAAGTTTTGGGTTTGTTTGTTCCTATATAGAAACATTTTTCCTCTAATATTATAATAAAGGCTAAAATATAATAACAGGCTAGAGCCTGTTGGATGAGATCTTTAATATCTCCTGAACATTTAATTAATGCCCATTTCTTTCATGTTCAATGTACCCTCAGCCGATTCAGTTTTCAGTATAGTGATTGATTTTTATTTAAAGTAACAGAATTTTCTATATTTCTTTCATCTATTTTATTACTTTATTTTCCTGAGAATATCTTTGAGACTATGTCCCACAAAAAAAAATGCTCATGAACTATAATAAAATTCTTCTGTGAATTGATTTATTTTACATTCATGTTACCTCAGAAAACAACACATTCAAGTCCGTGGCATGCTTAACAGGAATGTAAGCCAATCTCTGAAGACCTTAACAGTAAAAATATTGGTATATATTGAGTCACTGTTATAAGTATGATTATTAAAACTAACACTATATTACTATGTATTGATTTCATTAACTTTATTTAGTTTCATTTATATAATTTTCACCATTCATCTATATAAAAATGAATGTCTGTTTCAACTTTCTTTTTAATCCTTTTTGCCTCAGAAATGTCTGTTCACTTCATTATTCCATATCTTTCTAAAAGAGACCTATAACAAAACACATTTTCACCCATTTCACTATATTCACTTACATTTATCTCTAATATATTTCAATATCACTCCACTAAATCTCATGTGTTAAAAAAAAATGGTAAGAGCAATGCACACCAAGATCCCTTGTTCTTCAAGAATATGCAAAGCACTTAAAGAGGTGGGGTGTATCTTAATGAGATAGTTGCTTAGTTAAAAAGTGGTAAATGATAACATTTAAAAGGAATGTGACTTTCTCTGGAAAACAAGTTGGAGCTTCCTTAAAAAATCAAAAGTAGAATTATCTTATAATCCAATAATTCCACTCCTGAGCATTATTACCCAAAGAATACAAAAACGCTAATTCCAAAAAACATGCACCCCTATGTTTATCACAGTATTATTTACAATAGCCAACATACTAAGGCAGTGCAACTGTCTACTGATACATGAATGGATGAAAAAGGTGTGGTATATATACAATGGAATATTCTTCAGCCATAAAAAAGAATAAAATCTTGCCATTTCCAACAATATGGATGAATCTGGAGGATATAATGCTAAATGAAATAAGTCAGAGAAAGACAAATACTATATGATTTCAGTCATATGTGGAATTTAGGAAACAAAACAAAGAAAAAGGGGACCAAAAAACAAACTCTTTTTTTTAAGATTTTACCTACTTATTTGTCAGAGAGAGAGAGAGAGAGAAAGAGAGCACAAGGAGGGGGAGCAGCAGGCAGAGGGAGGAGCAGGCTCCCCGCTAAGCAGGAGCCTGATCCCAGGATCCTGAGATCATGACCGGAGCTGAAGGCAGATGCTTAACCCACTGAGCCACCCAGACATCTGCAAAAAACAAACTTTTAAGTATAGAGAACAAACTGATGGTTATCAGGAGGAAGTGAGGGAAGGGGTGAAATAGGTGATGGTGATTAAAGAGTACACATATAATGAGCATTGAGTAATTCATAGAATTGTTGCATCACTACATTATACACCTGAAACTAATGTAACACCTTATGTTAATTATACTGGATAAATAAATAAATAAATACATACATACATACATACACAAGCATATAAATGGGAATAAATAAACAATAAATAAAATAAATAAATAAAACGAATGTGACTTCAAAAGGAGTTCTGGTTCAAGAGAGTGACAATAGCAGGCTTATGTCCCCCCAGGGACACACCAAAACCAAAGCTACATATGGAACAATTCCCTCTGAAAAAAGTCCAGAAACTAGTTGAGTTACATCTAAACGCTGGGTAAATTGTTAAAAAAAAAAAGCACATCAAAATGGGTAGAAAAGACTGAGACACATCTTGCCACAAACCCCACTTCCAACACAGCAACACACACCAGAAAGGGAACTCACAACTTCTGGTTAATCCCTGAGAAGTGAAGGGTTTGGACCCCACAGCTTGTTCCCCAAGTTTTCAGACCTGTCATCCCTTCTTCCACTCTCCCCAATTTAAATTTGGAATACTTGGGACGCCTGGGTGGCTCAGTCATTAAATGTCTGCCTTTGGCTCAGGTCTTGATCACAAGCATCCTAGGATCCAGCACCACAGCAGGGTCCCCGCCACGGCAAGCTCCCTGTTCAGTAGGAAGCCTACTTCTCCCTCTCCAGCTCCTCCTGCTTGTGTTCTCTCTTTCCCCGTCTCTGTCAAATAAAGAAAGAAAGAAAATCTTTAAAAATAAGTAAATAAAATAAAATAAATTTGGAATACTGAAGATTCCTTGATCACTATTACTACTTCTTTTTTTTTTTTAAAGATTTTATTTATTTATTTGACAGAGGGAGAGAGGTCACAAGTAGGCAGAGAGGCAGGCAGGGGTCAGGGAGTAGGGAAGCAGGCTCCCTGCAGAGCAGAGAGCCCGATGGGGGGCTCGATCCCAGGACCCTGAGACCATGACCCGGGCCAAAGGCAGAGGTTTTAACCCACTGAGCCACCCAGGCACCCCCACTATTACTACTTCTAAACTTTGTTCCTCTACCATCACTTACATTTCTGTGTTGAAGCCTACATCATGATCTAAAGTCCTTCTGGACCCTGGCATAATGTCAGTGGCTCCTAGAAGTCTCTACTAACTTCTGAGGTCTTCACTATATACCTTTATTGTGCTCTTGAAGGACTTCATGTTTACCACTACCTCTGAACTTAAAAGGCTGCTTAATAATTGTCTATTCACTTGTATGACTTGCCCTCTCAGAGACTTGAGGATAAGGACTGTGTCTTCTTCTTTGTATTCCTGACACATAATATACTTCCTGAGTTGGAACACTAGAGATATTTGTAAATATTTGATAAGTGAACCACTATCTTGCCATTGTAATCACAGGGGACAGCATTTAGGAAAGTTATCCCAAAAGATAGCACCTTGGCATACTGAATATTTCAAGCTGAAAGAATTGGAGAGATGACAAGTGCAGAAAGGATTTTCTGACAGGTCACAGACCCTCAGGTGAGAGGTAACCCTCCCTACCCCAAGAGGAATGGAGTATCCTTATCTCTGAAGACACAGAAACACCAAGAACAATCTGAATGAAAAGTGCCCGCATTTTCTCTCAGAAGTGCATTAAGCTCATACTCTTTTCTGTCCTATCGCACTTCTCCATGACTCTTCATACCGAGCACAAAAACACTCAGGTTTAACCACTTCTTCAGTCCTTCACTTCCTCATGAAGGCTCCCAGCTAACATAAAACTTCTATTAAATAAATGTGTGTGGGGGCACCTGAGTGGCTCAGTGGGTTAAAGCCTCTGCCTTTGGCTCTGGTCACGCTCTCAGGGTCCTGGGATCCAGCCCCGCATCAGGCTCTCTACTCAGCGGGGAGCCTGCTTTCCTCTCTCTCTCTCTGTCTGCCTCTCTGCCCACTTGAGATCTCTCTCTGTCAAATAAATAAATAAAATCTTTTTTAAATAAATAAAAAAATAGATAAATAAATAAATAAATGTGTATGCTTTTCTCTTGTTAATCTGGGGCCTCTTCATTTAGAAGGGTAAAGGAAAAAGATCTTTTTCCTCCCCTGTAAAGGCATTCCCTAACTTCCCTCCATCCTCAGGAACATTAGTGCCTGAGTATCAGCCCTCTTTACCTCATCCATTCTCTCCTGACTTTCCCTTTACAAAACATCATCTTCTCCTACCTGGATTTATTCAATTCTCTCCTAATTTTCATTACTTCCCTTTTTCTGTAAAGCATCTAGCTCCGTGCCATGAACTTAAGAGGCACTCAAGGAGTACATATGCTAATGAGCGGAGTAGCTCATGGGCTGAGAGGCTCACAAACAGACTCCAGCATTCTGGGGTTGACCTGATTCTGTAGCACATCTCAATAAATCATCTCTGCTGCCATGAATGCAAGTCTCTCAACCAAGTGGAATTTCTTCTCCCTTCCTACCCCCTTTTCTCTTAGGATTTCCAGAGAACTAAGCAAATAACAGTCAAGGCCCAGTATGGGGAGAAACAACACTGCTTCACAGTTATAAACTTTATGGTTTTACTTTGTGTCTTCAGAAAGCTTCACTTAGCCATTACATGTGCTGGATTTTATTTGTTCAATTTTTCATCCTTCCATATCTTTATCATGGTTTACTGTGAGATGAACCATAGCAAATACTTTAATGTGCCAATGAAGTTGGGCTCAGCTATGTGACTATGTGAGTGGAAGTGAAATCGTCAATTCCCAGCTATAAGTAGCACATGCATCTGTTTGTTGCCCCCTTTGAAATTATGACATCCTCTATGAGAAGAAAAAGTAACCCAAGTAACTACTGACCTTACAACAAAAGATCTTTGGAGCAGACTTGAACTCAGTCCACAGCCTGGGACAGAACCATACTAGCTGACAAGCAGAGCAAGGAACAAGAAATAAATCATTGTTATGTTAAGCCAATGAAATTTAGGGTTTGTTCATTATGTTGCATTACTGCTATAAGAACCAGATTGATACACTGTCTTGATGTATGTTTTCTAGATCTCTAGTTTATAAACCACTGGCTTTAGCCAGTGAAAACAGTATAAGAAGGGCAGAATCCAGGGTGGCAGGGTGGCTTAGTCAGTTGAGCATCTTGTCTTTTGATTTCAGCTTAGGTCAAGATCTCAAGGCTGTGGGATCAAGCCCCACATTGGACTCCATGCTTAGCAGGGAGTCTGCTTCTTTCCCTCTCTCTCTCCCTCTCCCCGTCCTCCTCCTCTCTCTAAAAATAAATACATCTTTAAAAAATAAATAAAAGGACAGAATCCTGTTTGAAAAGAACATTTTCAATCTAATAAAAGTTTGGAAAGGGGCACCTGGGTGGCTCAGTGGGTTAAAGCCTCTGCCTTCAGCTCAGGTCACGATCTCAGGGTCCTGGGATTGAGCCCTGCTTCGGGCTCTCTGCTCAGCAGGGAGCCTGCTTCCCCCTCTCTCTGCCTGCCTCCCTGCCTACTTGTGATACTCTCTCTGTCAAATATATAAATCAAATCTTTAAAAAAAAAAAGTTTTGGAAATATTTCAAAAAGAAGTAGTCCATATTTTACAATTCACTAGGGTTTTATGATGCTTTAGATTGGTTATTGTTATTGCTATACCAGGGTTGGTATTGATCATTCCCTTCTATTAGTTGAAGTGGCAGTTCTGTCATCTTTTTCTTTCTTGAGCACATTTATTCATAATCATTATTACAGCCTTTTTAATGTGGATGCTCAGAGCTCAAATGATACCCATAAACTTCATCTACATTATATCTCAATGTTCAAGTCAGGCTTTTAAGGATTTGTGAAGAGCCATAAAGAATATGATTAGCATTAAAAATATATGATGTATAGTAATGAATTGAACACAAAAAATTGCCTATATTTTGAGGCAAATAAGGTATAAAACTAACTAAAAAGTACTGAGTATTTTTACTAAAAAGTAAAAAGTACTTAGTATTCTGAGAAAGATTACTGTTCTTTCAGTTCAGCAGTGAGACTCAGGTAGAACTAAGTTAAAAGGTTAAAAAAAAAGTTTAAAATCCTAATCCCTGACATTATTAAATTTGTACCTTTTTCCCTTTCTTATTTTTACTCTAAGACCAATATAGATTAAGATTTCATATAAATTTAGAACTCAGGTAGCTTAGAGATTAAAGAGCAGATGAGAAACTCAGAGTCCAAAATTGGAATCCTTATTCAGCCACCAATTTACTGTATGATACTTAAAATATTGTTCTTTCATCTCTACAATGGAGTTGATTTGGCAAAACATTCCAGTCAGCAATGTTTAAGCTATTTTGAAGACAACCTATTCAGAGTGTTTTTAGCTATCTCAGAGAGAGCTAAAAACTTTTCAAAATACAGAATATCAAGCTCTTTAGTTCAATTTAATTTATAACTTAAACAAAGAAGCAAAACAGAAAAAACTGAATGGTTGTTTTGATTAGATGTAGCGAATCTTAGTAGGAACAACCTAAATTTTAGAAACAGTCATGAATTTCCCCTAACTTCAAGGCTGAATAATATTTGATAAACCACTCTACCTTTTCAAGCCTTGGCTTCTTCATCTGGAACATATAACAAAAGTACTGGAAGAATTTTGTGAAAATGGAAATAAAAGAAGTATATGTACATCATATAAAAGCAGCAGCATAATCAGAGCCCAACAAATAAAAACTATTATTTATTAATAGTGGAGTGAACTCACAGGGCAACGATAAGGTGTCCAAAATTTGAATAGAGCTTAGGTGTCATAAGAAATGGAGCTACTTAAAGAGGAAGTAAATAGGGTTTATGTGGTGGCTTATGGGACTGATTATTCTCACATAATTCTTGAGGTATTTTTGTGACAGCTGGGGAACAGAACAGCAAACAGACTGGGGTTGCTTATTTGAAACACCTTCTTAAACAATCAAGAAGAACAAAAATAAACGAAACACATAGGGTCCCCAATTCCAAACGCTTTACAAACATTAACAGCATCACAAACCACTTACCAGGATATCTTTCCTTTCCAACAATCACCCTTTCAACAATGTGGTTAGGGGCACCTGGGTGGCTCAGTCGTTAAGCGTCTGCCTTCGGCTCAGGTCATGATCCCAGGGTCCTGGGATCGAGCCCCGCATCGGGCTCCCTGCTTGGCAGGAAGCCTGCTTCTCCCGCTACCATTCCCTCTGCTTGTGTTCCCTCTCTCGCTGTGTTTCCCTCTGTCAAATAAATAAAATCTTTAAAAAAAAAAAAATGTGGTTGAATACCACATGCTCCAAACTCAGTTCTACCTGAGTCTCACTGCTGAACTGAAAGAACAGTAATCTTTCTCAGAATACTAATAATCATAACCATCAATATTGAGTACCTTACTCTGTACCACACTACCTACCTGATATACTTTTAGATCTCCCGGCTATGCTGAGGGAATGCTGGAATTCCAATTTTAAAGGGAAGAAATGGGCCATCAGAAAGGTGAAGTTTCCCCAGTTTCACGCAGTGAATAAGAAACAGAGCAGGGGTAAAAACCCAAGTTTGTCTGATTCCCAAGTTCATACTTGTTCCATGAAGCTTTGACTTTAATGGTAAAGTTGCAGCATGCTAGAGTTTGGAGTTGGAAGGAAGTTGAGACCTTATCTAATCCAAGCCCTGCTTTTTATAGATGAGGAAACTGAATTCAAGGTAAGAAGAACCAAGTGACTCATTTAAGTTCACAAAACAGGAAGCGGCAAAACCAAGGACAGAATTTTTTCACATTATCTTTTAGTTAAATTCTACTATTTCATATATATAAATATATATATATATTTCTTTATATATTAGCAAGTCAAATCATGCCGTTTCCATGACTCTCAGGTATCAGGACACCCTTACCCCCCCACCTCCCACCACACACACACACACACACACACACACACACATGCCATATGTGGAAATGATTGAACTCTGCTACTTCCAAGGTTATGACACTGAAACCTTGTGAAGAAAGCTAAAACTTGGCTATAAAAGTTTTCATACAGCACTGCTATGAATATTTTTTGAAAAACTGAAATTACTTATTCAGTGGACTGAGACAAAATTTCAGGGAGTTACCAGTTTTTATAAATTCCTGCTTGGAAGACAGAAGGATGAGCTTAATGAGGTGCAAAGAGTCAATCTATACTTTTCATCCAAATACATGTTATTGTAAGGAAGCAGAGAGCCGAGTGGGTGGCAGGCACATTGTTGAAGGGAAAAGATCCAGCTTCTACCAGTTTTTCTTTATCACACAGGAAGTCAGATTGCATAGGTTTCACTTAGTGTAATGATCCTGGTGACTGTTCCCATTCACAATCACCTCTTGCAGACTGAAGCATGGTTTCTGACGTCATGCTGACTGATTTGATTTGCCAACATAACTATAAGGTTCTGTTCTCAGGCAAGAAGCCAACACGGAGGGTTTTTTTTCCTTGGTTATCATACTGTTCTGGATACATCATTTTGCAAAGTAAGAACCAAGGTCAAAAGCATTGCCTCCATGCTGGGCCATAACAAAACACATTTTGAAGGTTGCTTGAGTCTGACTTTATAACATTTCAATGCTGATATGCATGAGGCATATTCTTCATTCTTCTGCTATGTCCAATTCAACTTTTTCAGGAACTTTTGCACATGATGACTCCATTTCATTTTGTTTTGTTTCATTTTAGTTGCTAGTTGCTATGGATTAAATGTTTGTGTTTCTCCCCGTATCCCTCCAAATTTATTGTTGAAGCCCTAACCCAAGGTGATGGTATTTAGAGGTGGGACCTTTAGGAGGTGATTAAGGTGGGACTCTCATGATGTAATTAATGTCCTTATAAAAAGAGGAAGAGACAAGAGACAAGAGACTCTATCTCCCCATAAGCACACACTGAGAAAAAGCCATATAAGGACAAAGCAAGAAAGCGGCCATCTGTACCAGGAAGAGAGCTCTCACCAGACAGTGAATCTGCCAGCACCTTGATCTTGGACTTCCTGTCTCCAAAACAGTGAATTTCTGTCCAGAAGATAAATTTCTGTTGTTTAAACTGCCCAGTCTATGGTATTTTGGTATAGCAACCTGACCAGACAAAGGTATTAGTCAAATATGCAAATGACAGAATTAAAAAGGTTTCCAAATTCCAGAATTCCAGATTGCTACTGAGTATAATTTTTAAAGATTAGGAAATAATTTCTAGGCGCAGAGAGTCCCATGGAATACTTTAACCCTTCTGAGGATATGAGTGCCATTATTCCATGAATAACAATGTGAGATCCTGAAAGTCAGTTTGCCCTGGCTTGTGGCAATGGTTAAATGATGGAGAATGTATAGGGAGTTCTGTCGAGGTTCAGACATGGTTTTCAGGTCAGATGACAGTTCCAAAAAGGCTCAATTAACTAGGTTCTTTAAATGAAGACTACAAAGGAAAAGGAGCAAGCCCTCTGCTTTTTTGAATGATATTTCAAAAGGCATTTTTTCTCCCAACAGGATAAGCACATCACCATGGATTCTAGACTCTAAGACCCAACCACTGAGTGAATTAAAACAAAGAAAACATGAAAAAGCAGCTCCGATACTAAGGTCTTGATGCACCTTCAAACGAATTTGTTCTGAATAATACATCAAGTATCTAAGAACTCACATCTTAACCTATTTCTTTAAAAGATACATTGTAAAGTGCAAGGCATCAAGAAAAGCAGTGATGTTCCCCAATATTTTAAGAGGCTGGTTATTAAAAAAAAAAGTTTCAAAAATTTTTGGATGAGTGCAAAAGAGAATTCCTGAACTTTTGGTTGAGCATCACACAAACTTACTTGCTTTCAGATCTCTGCAGTTCAAAGACATCAGCCTGTGCCAGGAGTACCATAGCTGAGATAGCCGCAGATTGCCTCTGAGAGAATTATACCAAGAAGTATGTAAAGGAAGAAACAAAGGCACCATTAATTGACAGACTACAAGCCCTAAAATATACACAGATGGCCCCAACAACCCCTTCTAAACAATGTTAAAGACATGTCCTGTACTGTCACTGTGGATATTTGGAAAGAGCTCTTTGTTGCTTGAAGGAAGATTCTTTCTGGTCTTAAAAGAATCAAAGGCTTTATGTCTAAAATGGAAAACGTAGCTCAGAACACAAAATGCTGAAGTGATTTTAGTCCATGATTTGACAGAGATTTATAAAGCTCCATAAAATGGTCTGGTTATACAGGAAGATATATGCTGAAGAAAATAAGCAATATCAAGTGAAATTATTTTTAACATTATAAGAAAACTTAATATTCAATAAAGATGTAGTCATAAGCAAGAGCCCCTTTCTAGGGTCCCTTCAGAAGATGTGCATCTTAAAATTTTTTTCTTAAGAAGTCCTTTACCTGTCAGCATATCCTCACTTCAAAGAATGCTCCTTATATGGTCCTGGTCTCCTATTTTTTATTATAGTTGTTCAAGGGTAAAATTAGACCATGAGCTCCTTGAGTGAACAGAATGATTCTTAGACAGTTCTCTCTCCCTAGTGCTATGTAATGCCCTGGTACATAATATATAGTCAATTAATACTTGCTAAACCTTAAAAACCACACCCTCACATGTCAAAGTTTGTGAAAAGTATCAACAGATCCTTTGATTTTATTCTCACACTATCAAAGGTAATCACAAGTTGAGTCTACAGTGCTCATGAAATGGGTAATACCATGAAAGGGGCTGAGATTCCTTCTTAGGCACCTATAATCTCTTCCCAAGAATAGTTGAATGCTCCAAAATATCTCTGTGTTACTGAACGTCAAGTGACTAATTAGGGGCAATTATACATGAGGACATCTGTGTATAGTAATTCCCAGAAACAATTTTTATCACACTCTGTCCATATGGAACTAAGTACCTGGAGAGAGCTAGCACAGATGACAATGATTCAGAAGTACCATGAAAAAATTCCCTGTGATACAGGTAACTTCCCAGGGTCTCTATCAAACCACAACTCATAGATGCCCAAGCTGGCCTCCTACCTCCTCAGGAAATGGTCCTTTCGATTGCTGATACACGGAATATAGTGGAAAATGAAACATGACCAAAGCAATGCAAACAGATGCAAAGAATATATTTCTAACCTATAAAATTGGCAAAACTTTCTCCTACTTCTCTTTATCCTCCTGGTTAGATAAAATAATAACTTCTAACATCCCTTTAGAACTGGAAATTTAGCAAGTACTCTTATCTATACCATTTCATAAAACCTTCACAATAATCTCGGGAGGTAAGTAGGGCAGTATTATTTCCATTTCAAATGAAAAATGGATATCAGGAGAAGAAGAGGAATTAACCCAATGGCAAATTCTGATTGCAGCGCCAGTGTCCCTGTCACTACATTATTTGTCGTCACTACAGTTGGTCTCTGGGCACCTCACTTGCTTCAGCCAGGCACCTAGCCAAGCCATTTGTTATTCAAAGGATGAAATGAGCACCAATATATGGTCCCTGAAATGGGAAAATATAGTCAATGGGAGATGTATTAAAGGGTTAAAAAAAAACCATAATTATAACTATAAAATAAATAAAAATAACTATAGGAAAGCTCAGCAAATTCTCCCATAATTGTTACCAAATTAATTGTCAACAAAAGAGATGCACATAATTCAATTCTTCAACCACCACCAGGACCACACCAGAGAAAAACAAGGACATCTTCCAGTATCATCTTTCTTTCCTCCTGAAAGCTATTCTGAGCACCCTTTAAACCAAGTCAAGATCCCAGTTCCTCCTAGACATGCTCCACCTTCCTGGTACCACTTGTCCCTCAGACTGATAGTCAAGTCTACAATATTTTCCAGCTCCACATATGCCATTTTCCAGGCTCCACAGCCTAACTAGAAGAAGTTTATCTGAGAGATATATGTGAGACTCTATCTAAGAGGATGGAGCCCAAGATGAAAATATGGCAACCATTCACCATATGACTGAGGTGAATGTCATTTCAACTTCCTGGTGACTATCAGAATAGAGGTTATTTGACTTCACAATCAGGGGGCTGCAGTTTGTTCACATTATGCTGCTCATCACTATATTCAGCAAACAAAATCTTAAGAACTAAGATTATTTTATTTCTAAGCATTATTTGAACTTTGAATAACTAAAAGATATAGGTAGGAGTGAGCCCACCTGCTGAATCTGTCTCAGAGGCTAACAGGTATAATTGCTAATAATACAAGATTTCATATCTCTGATTTCACTGGATTCAAACTTAGCATTAAGTAAAGGTTTGGTTTTTCTTTTGAATAATATGTACACAATATTTTTAAAATCAAGTAATAAAGGAGTGTATTAAAGCTAGTCTTTGGTACCACCTGTATCCTATTTTCCAGTTTCTCTCCTCAAACACAACTGCTTTTAACTATTCCTGGACATAAAGGGAATACTGTGTAAGATATGCCCCCTGTCTTTCTTCCAAGTCACTTTTTTTTTTTACTTTAGAATTTTCTGATGTTGATTCCTGTTCTCACACAGGGGCCAGACCTCCTCTTCAGAGTAAGCTGTTGTTTACCTTTGGTTCTATCCTAAATATGAACAAAAACCCCTCCTATTCTTTCTCCTCACCTCAGTTATGACAGGTTGGTATCACCTAACATCCCTTTGCTAAAAAATAAACAGAAATGAAAGGAGAAACAAAAAAGGAAAATAAAACAACACAAAAGAGACAAGTTCACTGTGTACAGATATCTGAACCTCAGTTACAACAGCAGACAGATACACTCGGCTCCAGAGTTCTCCTTGCCGGCTTTATTACCCTTTTTGGAATAGTGTTGATTGATACTCCTAAATGCAATTGAATGATCAAATCATGTAAGGATCAAACTTCCTAGCTTTTCCACTCCTCAAAATTCTCAGTCACGTGCCTTAGCTCCTCCCTGAGGATGCTACCTACCACAATAACCAGTATCATTTTCCAACATCAGCATACTAGTATAAATAGACAACAGAACACACAGAATTTTCTCATATCTCCACAAAAACTGCAATAATGTTGGTGGTGGTAAAAACAATGATGGTGGTGATGGCCAAAATGTGCTGTTACTTCTATAATCCTAAGAATCCTTTATTCTTTAATCCTAAAGAATAAAAAACACTGAAGCTATTAAGACACACCTCGAGGACTTCACCATTGTACTGATTACCATGCTTCTTTTCATAACTTCTCTTTAGTAAGTAACTGCATTAGGTTATAAAAGAGAGAGACATAGATGGACCTACCACACATGCCATAAGGATGGAAACATAGCTACTGCTCATATGGTAATAAATCCTCTTCTCAGGCACCTGGGTTCCAACTCTGCCATCTCTTTTGACAATAAACTAATGCACCACACTGTTTCTCAGTCTTTTGAGAGATACTAACTTAGAACTGATTTTCATGAAAACACAATTGCTTCTTAAACAGCATCTAGGATTAAGAAAGTTCTCCACTGAAGGGATATAGCTTGCAAAAACCAAAAAGAAAGAAAAACAAGATTTGCTTCAGGAAACAATTCAGAAAAACTGATTTTTCCACTTCTCAACTGCTGTTTAAATTTTTTTTCCAGTTCTGTGGCTGTATTTTATCTCTTCCTATGATGTTTCTGTATTAACTTATAATGGAGATTTAAATCTTTCTTGCTAAAAAAATTATTAATTAATTAAAATTAAAATAAAATAAAATAAAATAAAATAAAATAAAATAAAATAAAATAAAATAAAATAAATCTTCCTTGTAGTTATATTTCACACATGGGCAGCCTGGACTAGTAGAGAACTCAAATAACCTTAGAGGCTGACTGTATGTAAAACTCTAGTAATTCAGACCAATAGGGAACTTAGCTCATTCATCTTGCAGAAAAATATTGCTGGGTAACTATTATAAGAAAGTTGTTTTGCCAGATAATATTCATCTAAAGAAACAATTATTGAATATTTCAATAACTCAAATAATATCCATATATATGGTATGTAAATTGCATATCCTGGAATTAATTTTCACAAAGTAATACTAAAAAAATTAAAATTATCATCCTGAAAATTTTCATTTATTGCAGTATAACTTATAAAATATAGAAAATATCGAAATATTCAACATTAGAGAAATGGTTAAGTAAAAACTGCCATATCTACTGAATGTGACATAAAATGCTTATGCTATAATGATTAGTGAAAAAGTAGAATATATAATTCTTTCTATGTTATGATAGTAAACTTATACCTATTAATATTGATTGGTAGGGGCTATGGAAAAATAAAATATTTAATTTGCAAGCATAATAAAATTGCAAAAAGAAGTTATTTTTATTATCCTCATAATTTTATTTGTGCAATTGAAAGTATTTCAAAGGACTGGAGCAAATAATACATTATATGTTAATAAAATAACTAAAAAAAAAGAAAGTTCAAACGAAAGAAGAAAATGTAATTATTGAATATCTACTTATGCAAAGAAAAATAAGACATCACACCTGCCCTCAGGAAACTTATGAATAAAAGTAGTACGTTAAAATAGAATGCAAAAACTATAATACATAAGACAGTGTCATAAAAGATATTAAAATGAAATGCTATGGAAAAAAACAGAAGACATCTTTGTATCTATTAATCAGCAAGAAAGTACAATTTTTCAAGTCATACTATTAGTACAAATATTCTAGGACATTTATCATTTGCTTTTGCAGCAATCAGAGAACAAACATTGCTTCACTTCATGACTTCAAGATGTGCAGTTAAAAGATAAAAGGGGAAAAAATCAACACCTTTTGGAATCTGTTTCTAACAGTTACATTCTTACCAGGTCATCTTCAATGGACCTCTTCACCTTTATCAACTGCACATGGCACACCCATCTGTCTACACTTAGAAACAGGGAAGGAGGGATTTATTCCCAGCAGGAAGAAGCCTTAGGAATAAATATTCCAACCTGCTATTGGCTAAACTCAGTGGGACGGCAGGAGCCAAAAGGAGCTTTGTTGACACTGTCCACACAAATCAGCTTCCAAGCATCAAGGAAGGGAAGTGGAGATGGTGGAGAGTAAATATAGATGGGCAAACAAAAACTAACCAACGCTTATATCTACGAAAATAAACTTCCAGAAGACATCATATTTACTGGTGAAAACCTGAAAACTTTTCTTACAAGATTAAGGATGACCACTAACATGGATTCTATTAACTAATAAAGGTCTTAAACAGGACAAGGAAAGATAATGTTTAGAAAACAGAAAAAGAAACTTACTATTATTAACAGTGAAATGAGTGTGTATATTTAAAAATCTACAAATAAATTACTAAAGTCTGTAAGTGAGGAGCATGGCAGTTAATGTCTGATCAACACACAGAAAATCAATTGGATTTCTGTGTACCAGCAATAAATGAAAAATAAAATTTATTTTTAAATATATAACATCTGTAACAGTATAAAAATACAAAATACTTAAGAATAAAGCTACTGAAAGATGTGTAATAACTCTATGCAGATAATTGCAAAACCTTACTGACAGAAATTGAGGAAGAACAAAATAAATGGAAGGCCACACAATGTACATAGGTCAAAGACCTGATATTGAAATATGTTCTTTCTCTTAAATTGTAATATATAGATTTAATCCAACCCAAATAAAATCACAACTGATTTTTTTGGAATTTGATCAGATGATTCTAAAACCTGTATAATAGTTGAAGAAGCTAAGAATTATTGATATTAGAAAAGAACAAGTCTGTCAGAATATCAACACATCAAAATTTTAGAGCAAAATTTCAGATCCAAGAATATTTGTTGATCCAAGAATAGACATATATCAATGGAAGAGAATTTAGAACTCAGATACCAACCCTGACAAATATGGCCACTACGTTTATGATTTTTTGCAGGGTAAGGGTAAAGAATGACTTTTCAGTAAGTGGCACTAGGTCAACTGGGCATCCATAGGGAAAACTAAACAACCTTACTTGACACCTTTCATAAACATCATTTTAAGTTGCACCTTTGGCTAGATTCCCCAGAATATGAAGATTTGTTTGCAGTAGGTTTATTGGGGCTTGTCCTCAAGATCAACATGTCTGTGGGAGTAAAGAAGAGGATTAGTCCAAGACTGAACTGCAATGCAGCTGTAGCAAAGACCTCTACCAATCACATGAGTTGCTCTGAGCTGAGTCAACCCTTCAAAACTGCCCACAATTTAGGCAAAGGGGCCAAACCTTTATATCATCCATTTAGCAGATACTGAATGCAGGTTGCCCCTGGGGAAGGGAGAGGACTTTGGGTAAGGTGACTTTTTTGGGAGGTGGTTCAGGGTAATATCCAAAAAAGGCCTCAGCATCCTCCTGGAAAAAGTTCCTAAAGGGAGAATGGATAGGGGAAAGGGAAGATCTAGGTGACATAGATCAGGATCCACAGAAGATGCAATGTATCAAAGATCTAAATATAAGCTGTAAAATTATAAAGCTTCCAGAAGATAATGTCAGAGAATACTTTCATGATGTCAATATAGGAGAAGTCTTCTTAAACAGAAGCCCAAAAGCACTAAAGAAAAGGGGGAAACTTGGGGCGCCTGGGTGGCTCAGTCGTTAAGCCTCTGCCTTTGGCTCAAGTCATGATCTCAGAGTCCTGGGATCGAGCCCCACATCGGGCTCCCTGCTCTACAGGAAGCCTGCTTCTCCTGCTACCATTCCCTCTGCTTGTGTTCCCTCTCTCGCTGTGTTTCTCGCTGTCAAATAAATAAAATCTTAAAAAAAAAAAAAAAGAGGGGGAAACTAACAAATTGGGCTACAACAAAAGGCACCATTAAGAGAATAAAATCACCAGCCATAACATGAGAGAAAATATTTGCAACATATATAACAAAAAAAAATTCTATAGTTACTCTAAGTCAATAAGAAAAACGAGTAACTAAGTAAAAAAATAAGAAATGCACAAAACATGTGAATGGGGGGATTCCATTCAAATGACCATTTAAACTGGTACATTAGTCATCAATCAAATGCAAATTAAAACCACAATGAGATACCATTACAACCCACAAGAATAGCTAAAATGAAAAGGATTAGCAATTCCAAAGACTGAGAAGATATGGAACAAATGAATTTCTCATATACTGCTGGTAAAACCAGAGTGGAAAACAACTTGGCAATATCTACTAAAGTGGAATGTATGCAAAAGCCATGATGCAGCAACTTCTCTCCAAGGCATATATATTCTCTACATTCTATTTTAAACTACATCAAAATTCCTGGTTGCCTGAAAAGATACAAAAGAGAGTTCTTCCAACATAAAAATTTCCAGTGTAGGGGCACAGAGACTGACGATTTGAAAAAGCAGCAATCTCAGTTCATCAACACTCCACATCACTCTTTAAGATGTACAGACAAGCAAAAGTCCCTACAGCTTCAGATGTGGTGAGAGCATCTCAGGTACAGGCTTAACCTGAGAGAAGCACACCTCAAGAATCCAGTGATGAGAACAAATTGTAAGTCTGTGACCAAAGAAGCAGGTGTGGAATCCTTTGATTCTGTTAAGTGCAAAGATTTGTTAGCTACAGCACTGGTCATTCTTCAGGTGGCTTTGTTGTTAACTAAGATGGGTCTTGTACCTTAAAACTAAATACAGTTCTGTTCTTAAGAAGTTAGCATTAATGATGAGAAACAGGGTGGACATAAGGCACAATCATGAACTAGTACATATCAACAGGTGATGCTAGCAAACCTCACTGCAAAGAACACAACGATTAGAAATTCTGTTAAACCCATTCAAACAAAGAAATAGGTGAATGATACAACCTGATGTGTGCCCAACCCTGGTTAAAGGCTACAAAGTAAATTAAGTTCTATTACTGAAATTTTTGGCATCAGCAACCTAAGCAGCTGCAATCCTCAAGTATTTTGGACAAGGGCTAGAACGTATCTAGGTATCACTGAAATCACTACTATATCTGTACTTCACTGAACCTCGGTAGCCATTGTCTATAAACCATACCATTATTTGATGTAACACTAGGAAAGTGGGGGGAGTGCTACCAGTTAAACAATAATAGAGGATCTGTTGTCAGAGCTATCCCAATTTAGAGATGATAAAATGTGGGGAAAAATGTGTGTCTTAGAATCAATGAAACTTGGTAAGTTTCCCAGTATACCAGATTTCAGTCTGTCCCCCACCTCCCCTCCCAAGAGCTAGGAATTCTATTTGCCATTCCAGTGGCTGCATAAAACAAGACTTTAGCTGCATCTGTTTCTATGAAACTACAACTGTTAGTTTCTATATTGCTTTTTCCCCGAAGAAACTTATTCTTTCTTTCTTTTTTTTTATTCGTCATGGTCTCAATTATTCTAAACTCTCTTAGGGATATCACATTGCATTCTTTAAACATACAGGGTGTTCTGTGAGAACAATAAAATAAATAATACATGTGTCACTTTAAGTTAAATATTTTAACGTCTTTAAACAGTTTTGAGAAAAGTTTTTTGTTAATGGTTGCAAGAACATTAAGAGTATAGATAATACATTAATCTTGAGTGTGATAAACCAGCTGCAATTCAGAACTATGGATTGCCTCTTAGAACCTTCTCTGTCCTCAGAAGTATCACATGCAGAGCTTAAAAGTGCAAAACACAAAATTCACTCTATTGAGGATGTCCACAGGATTGATTTCACTCAATTCAGGTTTTATCAGTGCTGGGTGATCAAAGTATCATTATTAAGTACTTAAAAAACAAGATGCAGTATGCATTAGTTGCATTATATTGCATCAGTGCTACATCCTCTGTGGCTATTACTATATGTAAGGAAAAAATTGAGTATGATAAAGATAAGGAACAAAAAAGAAAGGGAGACAAAGAAAGGAAGCAGAGAAGAGAAAAAGGAAAAGGAAAGGAAAAAAAGAAAATAGAAAAATAAGAAAAAACATTATTTTGATTAGATGATTGATAGATTTTCCTAGAACTTTAATTTTCCAGGACTTACAATTCTACTTTTATATAACAAAAGAACTTTACAGTTTATATACTTGAAATCTCCACTCGATTGCTTTCTTCTTGTCTGTGTCTGCCCAGCCTCAGTACTACCCACATAGCAGCAGTAGGGCTCATTGGTGATGACTCATTAATAAGTGCATATATTTTCTGTTATGCTTATATCTTATTTATGAAAAAATCTGTTAAATGTTTGTTTTAGTCATTACTGGGGGTTATTTGTTGGGTATTTTTTAAAATATTCATGAACATTTTTGTTCTCAAAAATAAGAATAAAATAGCAAGCCAGGCAGAGAACATTTGAAGAAAGGAGAGAAAAGAAAAAAAGAAATGAGCTCTGAACTACAGGAGGAATGAAGTAAATATGAAGGAATTAATTCTCACTACATGCAAAGAAAGGTGTCAAGTCAATTGTCAGAGGCTTTAACTAAGGAAACCAGAGAAATGAAAGGTACTGGGGAAAATAAATAAGATGAAGGAAAAAAATAAAAGAACTAATATTAGGTGAAATTGATATTAGAATAATTTTTTAAATCTAAGAATTCCAGAGCTGAATGGAATCAGGTCATCGATCAAACCTTCCATCTTTAGGAAAGGAAATAAACTATTCACTGTCCCAGGTGCCACCAGACACTCTGCAGCTGGGGATTTGTGGCCCATACATCAGCACAGTGTCCATGAGTAACTGAGAAGCATCTAGATCAGAGTTTCCCAAATGTTACTGTGTGTGTACAAACCATGAAGGTATTTTTAAGATGCAGATTCTGATTCAGTAAGTCTGAGATGGAGCCTGAGATTCTGCCTTTCTAACAAGCGGCCTTGGGAGGCTGAAGCTGCTGGTCCATGGACCCTGCTTTAAGTCGTAAAGTCTATGAGAGTATTTCTCAGAATGTGGCCCAAGGACACAGGAGTTAGAATAATAGCGGTGCTTATTAAAAATCTATATTCCTGAGCTCGACCACAAGCCTGTAGAAATGCTGAAGCAATTAACAATTATACTCCAAATTTTCTTTAAATACCATGTATTTACATTAAAAGCCCTAAGGCATGTAACCTAACATTTAAATATATTTTCATTCTTCTATTTTAGCCTGTCACTTATTTTCCTTTTATTTATTTACCTTTTTTGTCATTTTTTTCTTTGAATCATTGCCTTAAAAAGTTTAAAGCTAAAAAATGAATGATAATAACATAAATGAAAAAAAATTACCCTCTCCCCTTGTCAGTTGATAACTTAAGTCCTTGTACCTCTTCCCCTATCCCATCCTTGCCACTATTCCAATCTGTCAGAAACAGGTCACCAGGTTTTCTGTCTGAGAATGCACTGTCCCCAGGGATGGTGATGCAAGCTGAAATTCCAGGTTGCAAAATCCCAAATTCACCACACTGGATTTCATTTCCCTGAATCACTAATATGCATCTTATCTTAGTATCTTGAAACACCATAAATCTTACTGCCCTCTAAAACCATAGTACTCCTTCCAACCCTTTCTACTCCTTACTATTGCCAGCATTTTTATTACTGTTGTTAGTATCATTTTTAGCCAACACTGGATTTTTGCTATGTGCCAAGCATAGTGCTGAAACACTTTTAGACATTGTCTCAATCCTTGCCCCACAATGAAAAAAAAAAATACAAACTTAATCTAGTCCCACTTTATAGATAAAGAAATGTTAAGAAAATTAATTGGCTTACTCAAAGGTTATATAGCTAGTTAGTAGTAGATGGATGAGCCCGAATTTGAACTCTTGACCCAAAAACATCAGCTAGTCATCTTGTCATCATTATTACACTTACCATCATTATTTACTCCAACACTGAATTAAATTTCTTAAAGCACTGATTTTTTTAAATTCCATTTGAAAGCATTGTTTGTTTTCAGAAGCTTATCACTCTGGTCTCAGCAGCCATCTAAGTGCTATATTCCTATCTATTTCTATTAATATGTTATATGTAAATGAAGGTTACTAAAAACAAAAGCCCTCATATCTTCCCGCATTGATGCACAGGTGAGACGGACATTTTCATACTGATTTGTTCAAATTGGGAATGCAGCAGACACTATATGTGTTTCAGTTTTCAATAGTTCAAAAATAATAAGAAAGAGTGATGCAATACTATCACTGTTTCGAGGAGAAAAAATAAAGACACTTAGAGTATGGGTGTGCTGGTGTGTATGTATAATGTTCAACATTAACCTACCTCCTGATAAGTTGGTCTTGAATAGTTCTCCAAATGAACCCAACATTAAATGGATGTTTGAACTCTTTTGGTGGTTTTTATTAGTACTCACCCAGCAAAGATGAGATCCTTATGTTTCTGAGATTGGCAGCTCTGATTACAGATGAAAGCTACATAGCTTCTTTGACCAAAAAGCATCTTGGCAGTTACAGCTGTGATCCACTTCCCAATGATTATTTCTAATCCATTAAAATGAAGAAAATCAAGAGAATGATGTTCATTTGAGACTGTAGAAACAAAATCATATCTTGCTCTTAGATACACTGAAACTATGTTTACAAAGACAAATATACAGTGATAAGACTCATGCATTGAACAAAAGACATTGTTTCTCAAATAAATGGTAACTTTGTTCATGACTTGCATGAAATCGTAGTTCTTTTATCTGTATTTTCTTCTTATCAATTGAAAATGTAACTAGTAGCTGACAAAGGATCTGTCAAGCTTTTAATTTCCCTTTAGTAGAGAACTAGATTTACCAGTTCTTGTGTTATATTTGCCTTTGAAATATTTTTCCATCTTTCAAGGTAAATTCTTCATAGATACATTAAAAGATGTAAAGTCTATTTGCCACTCTTTCAAGAACACATAAAAAGGCCTATGGTTAGCTAACTAATGAAACATCATTCTTTTAAAAATGACTTCCACACTGTTGAATATTTGAAGAAGAAAAGTCAGAAATTAAATATTTCTGCAGCTGGGCCCTTGGTATCCATAATAGCAATAGGAAAAAAAAAAGACAAAAAATACCCACTTATAATTTGGTCACTAGTTTTTACTTAAATTCTTTTTTATACTGTGACTTGGATCAAATAAATTCATGTGTTTTTATTTACATATTAATATAAAATCAGTCCAAGACTTTCATTTAATTCCAACAAATTCCAAATTAAGAGGACATGAAAACATATAACTGTAAAACATGTTAAAACATGATGCTTAAAAAATATACTCAAAGAAAGGTAAAAATCTTAGACTGTAGTATCCCCCAAACAGTGTGTAGTGAATGAGAGAGAATTAGAAGTATATTTTAGCAACTATAAAATTCTCTTGAACGTGAAAACCAAATGATATGATTTTTCTTCAATATAAAAAGAAATGACTTACTTTCTAGGTTGAAAGGAAACAAGAAGCTACCAAAGGACATTAAGAACTATATCCACATATGTTTTATGTGGAATGTGCTATCTATAAAGTTTGGATGCAGACAGTTCTTAAAGTAATAAAAGTTGATCAGAAACAAACTAAAAAGTAGTAACCTCAGCATGTGGGCAGGTTCTCAGGGTGGGTTTAGATTAGAGATATGAGAATTTACAACCATAAGGTTGTTGGAATTTAACCCAATGTTCTTTTACTCCATCTATATGATACAAAACTTTGGGATAAAAAGTGAAAAATTCAACCCAAATAGAATGCTTTATCTACACAGTGTCCAGTACCCGAAAGGCTCCAAATCCATCCTATCAGTTTATTTCATCCATTTACACAACCCCAATACGTTGTTCCACCTAACTGTTAATATTTCCTAAGTAATTTTTAGTGAATTTCATTTCAAACAAAGAGTACAATCATGTCTCATACAATCATATTATTGACACTAATTGGCAGATGATATACTGTAGAAAAAAAAGATCAAATTGTAGGCCATAGATCAGGTTGGGAAATAAAGCCAGAATATCAGGGCTCAGCAAAGTCAAAGTCTAGAACTGAGGTCTCAATGTGTCAAATACATAACACCCCTCTGTCTCTTGCACATGGTCTAAACCCACTGAGAGGTAAACAAAATGTAAATCAAAATATCACTTTCATTATTGACACAAATATTTATAGAATGTGTCTTGGCCTAAGAACAGAATGGGCTTGCCAACACTCTCTGCAAGTCTAAAACAAGAAAGTTTAATTGCACAAACCACAAAAGCCTGCTCTAGAGTAGAAAGAGAAAAAGAGAAAACAGAACTTCCAGTAACAGAGTAGTTCTGCGCCCATCGAGAAACTTACGTCAATAGTGGTCAATCACTCATCAGGAACTTCTCTCTTGCTCCATGGGGCAAAAGATCAGGAGACTTATTCTAGAGAAGCACCTCCACATGGAGACATGAGAGGCTGAGAAGTAGTTATCCCAAAAATTCCATAGCTATTTATTCTGTTAAATCATTTGGCCTATAGTCAACTAGGACAATAGTTATCCCTTTCTGACAATCATGACATCCCTATCATGATAGTTCTGTACCAACTTCATGAGCACTCTTCCCCACTACTGGCCATGATTGTTTTGTGGGTCCTCCTGATAACACTAGTAAATAGTCCTGAATTTGCCCCTAAAATGTTCTAAAAATGGTCACCAATTAAATAAACTCTAAGGCAATATAATGTCTAAATTTCCCATTTCAAGTTATGTCTGGCCACATCCAACATAGGTCATCAAATGTTTTCCAAAGAGATTGAATAAAAACATCAAGACACACCATTTAAAAATGCCAACACATAAAAGAGCCATACATTTGAATACAAATTACTTTCCACTGTAAATTTCCTAGAGAGACATTAATGTCCCCAAATCAAATTTCCTTACAAGTCCACAGGACTTAAAGTCCAAAGCAATTCAATCCAAAATCAAATTGCCTTGCTTCTGTGAGTTTAATGTCCAAAGTCATTATAGCACAAATAAAATTTTCTTGTCCTTGTAAGTAAAAGTTCAAAGAAACTACAATCCAAAGTTCTCAAGTTAAAGTCCTATAATCATTATTATCATTATTTCAAAAACTTTTATTTTTCTCAGGCATAGAGAGAGGTGTCTTATTCTAAACCAGAATATAGTTGAGTTTTTTCAGAAGCTGCTGTCTGGGTTATTATCTTTCTTAGGAATGTGTGTGGTTACTGGATCTCAGAATTAAAAATTAGTTTCTCATGTGTCCGACGATCTTAAAAATCCATAAAGTTGGTACATATATGTTCCATACACAACACTCACTAAGTTTAGAAAATACAGCAATCTTTGCCCTCTGAGGGCAGTTAATCCAGGCAAAATTATGTTCCTAGAACCCAACATTTGGTGTTGCAAATCCTACTGCAGACATTCATGGTACCTGAGGGCAGAACGGTAAATGGAAGATATTTTTTGCTTTTGGTCTACTCAAAATACCAGAGTGTTCTAGAATTCATGAGCTGAGAATATACCTTCCTTATTTGGGAGGAACATGCACCTATGCCTGCCATCTCTTCTCTCAGACCATTATATTGAGACCACACTGCTTTTTCGCAAATTAAGCAGATTTGCAATAATAGCAGCCCAAATTAGTTCTTTATCCTAAAACAAGCCTACCTAATTTTATTGCATTTTGTTTTATTGCACTCTACAGATATTGCAGTCTCAGTAAATTGAAAGTTTATGGCTACCTGCATTGAGCAAGTCTCTTGGTACCATTTCTCTAACAGCATTTGCTTACTTTGGGTTTCTGTGTCATATTTTGGCAATTCTTGAAATATTTCAGACTTTTTCTTTTTTATTATATTTATTACTGTAAATTGTGATTAGTGATCTTTGATGTTAGTACTATAATTGTTTGAGGTGCAATGAACTGTGCCCATATAAAATGATGAACTTAATCGATAAATGTTATGTGTGTTCTGACTGCTCCACCAACCAGCTATTGCTTTACCTCTCCCTCTTCTCAGGCTTCCCTATTATCTGAAACACAAAAATATCAAAATTAGGCCAATCAATAATCTTAAAATGGCTTCTAAGTGTTCAAGTGAAAAGAAGAGTCACATGCCTCTCACTTTAAACCAAAAACTAGAAATGACTAAGCTTAGTGAGGAAGGCCTGTCGAAAGCCAAGAGGGGCTGAAAGCTAGGCCTCTTGCACCAAACAGCCAAGTTGTAAATGCAAAGCAAAAACTTTTGAAGGAAGTTAAAAGTGCTAACCCAGTTGAAATCATAAATGATAAGAAAGCAAAACAATCTTATTGTTAATATGGAGAAAGTTTGAGTGGTCTGGATAAAAGATCAAACCAGCCACATTCCCTTAAGCCAAAACCTAATCCAGAGCAAGGCCTTAACTCTCTTCACTTCTGTGAAGTCTGAGAGAGGTGAGGAAGCTGTAGCAGAAAAGGTGGAAGCTGGAAGAGGTTGGTTCATGAGGTTTAAGGAAAGATGCCACCTCTGTGACATCAAAGTACAAGCTGAAGTAGCAAAGTGCTAATGGAGAAGCTACAGCAAATGATCCAGATGACGTAGCTAAGACCATTACTGAAGGTTGCTACACTAAACAACAGGTCTTCAATGTAGACGAAACAGCCTTCATTTGGAAGAAAAGGCCATCCAGGAATTCCGTAGCTAGATAGGAGAATGCCTAACTTCAAAGTTTCAAAGGACAGGTTGGCTTTCGTTAGGGGCTAATGCAATGCACATTTACCATTCCAAAAATTCTAGGGCCCCTAAGAATTATACTAAATGTACTTTTCTTGTGCTCTAGAAATAGAACAACAAAGCTTGGATAACAGCGTGTCTACTGACAACATGGTTTACTGAGTATTTTGACCCCACTGTTGGGACCTACTACTCAGAAAAAAAATTCTTTTCAAAATATTATGGCTCATTGAGAATGTGCCCAGTCACCCAAGAGCCCCAGTGGTAATATATAATGAGAATGATGTTGTTTTTATGCATGGTAGCACAACATCCATTCTGTACCCATGGATCAAGGAGTAATTTTAATTTTCAAATTCTACTATGCTGCTGTCTGGGTTCTACTGTGGGTAAAATGCTATCAAACAGTATCACATGCTACAAAGAAATCGTTCATGAAAGAAAGAGTCAATTGATAGGACAACTTTCACTGTCTTACTTTGAGAAACTATCACAGCCAATTTTTTTAGAAATAAAATATTTTTAAATTAAAGTATATGCACATTGTATTTACAGAGATACTCTTTTGCCCTTTAGTTGAAACTCTACTTTAGCTTTACATGCCTACTAAAGTAGAGAAATAAGGGATCATAGGATGCAAGTTCAGGAGGACTATGTTAAAAATCTATGTTAGATGATCAAGAATAGATTGGGACTGATGAACCCTCTTAAAGGGCCAGATAGTAAATATTTCAGGCTTGCAGGTTATGTAGTCTCTGTTATAAGTACTCAACTGCTGGTGAAGCCTGAAAACAGCCACAGATAATACCTAAACTAAGGGACATGGCCTTGTACATATAAATTTTATTTATAAAAACAAGTGGCAACCAAAGCTGTAGTTTGCTGGCCCTATAAAAGTTCTAGATGTTACCTCTGTGCTCATGTAGGACACATGAAACATTTTCTCATCAAGAATACAAATAGCAGTAGATCATGCATGTACAATTCAAAGTCAGGATGAGAAATGCTGTACAAGATTGAAAATTTAACCTAATATGGAGATTTGAAAAAATACTTTATGGTCAGTGGCCAGAGGTTGTTAAGAATGATCTTCAATTAGTATAAATTCCCTGAGACTGGGGACTCCTGCCTCTTTGGTTTACTGTTATATCTCCAATGTATTACCAGTACTTAGAAAAATGTCCAGCATATAGCAAATGCACAATTTGTATTACACCAATGAATTAGGAATAATTTTTGAAGAGCCATATGTGAAAAAGTTAAAGCATCTAGGAAAAATAAAAACATGCACCTAAGTGGCAAATCAGACAAGCATATGCAAAAAAAAAAAAAAAAAAAAAAAAGTAGCCCAAACTGACTCATTCACAATCCAGATAGATTATAAAAATCTAGAGACACACAAATAGCAGAGAACAAGTGAGATATATATAGCCAATGAAATCAGAAAACAACTCTTCTAGTGGCAAATGACTGAGAGGGAGGAGAAATACATGGTCATGAGAACATGCAGTTCCTTAAGTCTGCCTTATATTTCTTGCCTCAGGAATTTGCCTACACTGCTCCCTTTACCTGTGTCATTTCCCCCTCTTTTCACCTTACTTTTTGCCTGAATTACTCCATCTTCTTTATCATTTCTCCTCCAGAAGCCTATCATCCCCTAAGACTAGCTCAGGTGCCTCACACTGTGCTTATTCCTGTCACAGGACTTCTCACACTGTGAATTCACTGCTTATGAGCCCATCTCTATCCATTAGATTGTAAGCTATTTAAAGGAAAGAATATCTTGCTTAATATATATTAAACTCTTGTAGCATAGTGCTGGCAAAGAAGAGGTGTGGAATATCTGTGGAATAAATAGGATTGGCAAAACCCCAAAAATAAAACAAAGGAAATAGAAGAGCTTTAAGGTCACAATACAAAGAGTATTTTGATGAGTGACTGTGTAATTCTATTTCACATGACTTCACAGAAACCAATCCCACCATGGTAACTATAGAAGTTCATGGAAGCAGCACTCAACCCTGAGTGCACTTTCATTTATCTGGAGAACTTTAAAATATATTGTTACTGAGATTCCCACCTCAAGATATTCTACTTGATCTTAGGAGTCACCTAGGCATGGGTAATTTTAAAAGCTTCCCATTTGATTAAAATGTACCATCAAGGCTTATAGCAGGTCACTGGAACACCCGACTAAAGGTGGCCAAGTGTGGGAAGAAGTAGGAAGCAGTCTCATAAACAAATCCCTACAAAGGTAGGATCCATTTGATCTTTGGTCTTTTTGTAGAGTTTAATGTCATTTAAAAGACCTTTAATAAATACACCAACTACTAAGTCTGGTGATCTAAACTCTGGGAATGAGGGAAAAACAACAATAAAACTCCAGCCAAGTCTTTAGTCAGTTTAATCCCTGTCTGTATTAATGTGATGATCTACCACCACTTTTCCTGCCTACTAGATGAGAAAGACAAGAGGAAGATAACATTATCCAGAGCCTCAATCATGTGTCATACATAATGTCCAATATTCAATAAAAAGGACCCAGCACACCAAGAAACAGGATCCAAAGAAAAAATAAGCAATAAAAACAGACTCAAAGGTCATATATTTATTGGAATTATCAGAGATAGTATTTTATAAATCTATAATTAATAACTCATGGTAATAAATGACAAAATGAAGAGTCTTCAAGATAACTGGGAAAATAATCAAACAAGAGTTCTAGACTTGAAAAAACTTAACAACTAAACTTAAGAATTCAATGGATATGACTACCAACATATCAGACATGCAAAAGAAAGAATTATTAAAACTGGGAGACAAGTCAGTTGAAAACATATAAGCATAAACAAAGAAAGAAAAGGTAATGAAAATGCAGAAAGGAGTATAAGTGACATATGGGACATAGTGAAAAAATTCCATCATATCTATAACTGAAGGCCCAAAGGCAGAAGAAATTGGGGCAAAAGCAATATTTGAAGTGATAATGGCCACAGATTGCCCAAGAAAATATTTTTTTTAAGATTTTACTTACTTATTTAACAGAGAGAGAAAGATAGTACACAAGCAGGGAGAACAAGAGAGGGAGAACCAAGCTCTCCACTGAGCAGGAAGCTAGATGCAGGGCTCGATCTCAGGACTCTGAGATCATGACCTGAGCCCAAGGCAGTTGCTTAACCAACTGAGCCACCCACATGCCCCAGGAAAAGATTTGGTAGGGATAAAGCTACAAAGTTTAAAAAAAAAAAAAAAAAAAAAAGATTGACAACAATCAGAAAGGTACAAGCTAAAGGGTACATCTCAGGGAATCGAAAGAAAATGAAATTTTCTGGAAGCTCTATGGAGCTGAAACTGCAATTGCAAAATCAAACCTACCTTGGGTCCCAAAATAAGGGTATAACATATTCACAAATATGGCCTCACATCTCTATATGGAAATTTTAGTGTTTCACTGTTTTTTTCATTCAATCGGCCTAGAGTGGACAGCTCACTTTTAGTAACAACAGCGAACTGGTTAGCAAAGATTTCCAGTCCCCTTTAAAGATTCTACCCTAGCATCTGGGATGTGTCATGCAGATTCAACTTCCTTTAACCAATAGAGTCCTACTTAATTTCTGGCACCTAGATATCTCCCTATCTTGCTTTTAAACTTCACTACATCTTTTAAATATATTTTTATGGTTTTCATGCATGTTCTAAAATATTTTACCCAGTATTTCTGTTTTAGTGTGACTCAAATGAGATCAGTCTGCTATACTGATCAAAAGTTTAGGGGCAGTGCCTGGGTGGCTCAGTAGGTTAAAGCCTCTGCCTTCAGCTCAGGTCATGATCTCAGGGTCCTGGGATGGAGCCCCAGTTGGGCTCTCTGCTCAGGAGGAAAGCCTGCTTCCCTCTCTATCTGCCTACTTGTGATCTCTTTCTCTCTGTCAAATAAATAAATAAAATCTTTAAAAAAATTTTTTTTAAATCTAATTAGTGTGATCTCAATCTAATGTTCTAAAGGGCTCCAACACAGTAAAGGATTATGAAAGCAGATAGGAACATTACCAATGGGTCAGATATCTTTTTTGAGTGGAAGAGGGAAAAGCAGAAAACATAGAAGAATGATTGAGGTAATTTAGCATTTCTCCAGCTAAAATGGAGCATTATAATGGCAAATTTTTAGGAAGAATTTGTGTGAACAACAACAGGATAAGGCTGGGTTTCATCTCACTTAATTTCAGGAAGGACTGCAAACATTCCACACTCTTTCTCCCTTAAACTCCAAGCCATGGTTGGTTCTCAGACTGATTCTGGATTTTTACAATCCCTTAAGGGGTGATATCCTGTTTGGAAAGAGAAAATTAGGCTCTTAACTCTTCTATTCCTTTCTGCAGATTAGAAGGGATGGTAATTTCGAGTAGCGAATGGATTTTATAGGGTTTGTCACTTTTCAAAGTTTAACAAGTACATTTTATGATTAGAATACTTATTCATTAGCTGCCATCCTCTTTCTACTCTTACCAGTACCTATTGCCCAGTTTCCAGTCTTTATCATAGAAATCAGCTTTTTTTCATCAAGAGCTATGATACAGCTTGTGTCACTGTCCTCAGTAAAAGGTTTTTACTTTCACGAACTGAACATTAGATGTGGTTTTTCTATAAGTTGGATCTTATTTCCTGGAAGAAAAGAAGAGCTGTTCTGAAAGCATTTTAAATACAAACTCTAGTTCTAGATGAAGCAAAAGTGTGAAAATGTTACATTGATTGATTAGACTCTCAGGTCCTCATGGAAGTGAAGCTTCCAATTTCTGATCTTCCCACACCATACGGCCAATTTATGGGGCCCCAAAAAAAGGTTTAATATTCTTTTGCTAATTGGTATCTTCATTTCATTATTATTTTAAAATGATATTTTCAAATTTTTCATACTCATAAAATGTTAAAAATGGATGGAAGCATGAAATTTGGAAACACACTTAACCTCAGTGAAAATAATTTATTATAACAGACATTAATTATATCAATGCTAGTTATTCCTGTCAAATTCCTTGAAATTGAAATCACATTTAGGAAAGAAAGCAAACTGAATTTGTAGGAGCAATATTTTGATCTGTTTACATAGGGCTGAGTCCACAGTGACAATTTTCAATTAGCATTGCTTCTGTATAAAAAATATAGGGAGAAGAATTCTAGAATCTAATCTCACTAATTATCTTTGCAGAATCATCCCTCGGATCTTTTCCACCATGCTTATAAAACCTGGTCATGTTGAAAGATCTAGCATCTCTATATTCTCTTTTCGTTTCCCACCAAGAACAGGGTAGTTAAGGATAGCACTGCTTATCCCTTCAGTCGACATTTCCCAACTTTTTGAATCATGAAAACTTCCACATTCCTAAATAATTTTTCTCTATCCCCACAGGAACTTTACTTTTTTTGAGAGAGAGAGAGAGAGAGAGCGAGAGAGAGCAAGCACACAAGGGTGAGTGGAGGGGAGGGGAAATGGGAGAGAGAATCCCATCAGGTTCCATGCCTAGTATGGAGCCTAACACGAGGCTTGATTTCACGACCCTGAGATCATGACCTGAGCCAAAATTAAGAGTCAGATGCTTAACCGACTGAGCCACCTAGGCACCCCACATTGGAACTTTAAATAATCACTTTTGCTTGGTGTAAAAGTGATTTTTAAATAAAAATACGTATTTCCCTTTTAAATAAATATATTTTTAATTCTAATGTACTTAAAATTTCAAAATTAGAATACAATTCTTAACACTTAAAAAATGACACACACTTCTAAATTTAACTATTTAGAGAAAGTATGATTTCGGGCATCTGGATGCAGTCAGTTAAGCATCTGCCTTCTGCTTAGGTCACGATCCTGAAGTCCTGGGATTGAGCCCCATGTGGGGCTCCCTGCTCACCAGGGAGCCTGCTTCTCCCTCTCCCTTTGCCCTTCCCACTGTTCCTTCTCTCTCTCACTCGCTCTTTCTCTCAAATAAATAAATGAAATCTTTTAAAAAAACAGAGAAAGCATTATTCAACCCAAATATTTTAAATTTTTTTAAGTAAACCCTACCCCTAAATTGGGTCTTGAACTCAACACTCCAAGATCAAGAGTCGCATGTTCACTGACTGAGCCAGCCAGGCCTAACCAATCCAAATGTTTTTAAATGACATTATAGTGCTCAACCACTCTGTTGGTCATGTTGATAGTAGACTAAAATTCATGGAAAGGCTAGACCCAGCCACTATATGAACAAGTCAAACAGGGTTTCTATAGCAAAGGATATAGAAAGGAAGCCAGGGCAGTCAAGGTCCACAACAGAGTAATCAGCAACATCCCATAGAACAGGGTTCTCACCTTGGAGCCCAGGTTTGCTGATAGTATTTAACTGAGCAAGAATCAAATCATACCTTCTGGAAGATCACTATTCCTCTCCAGGAAGATCAAGGCTAGAGACATAGTGCTGCTATGGGTAGGCTAAAAGGATATTAACCCACAGTTATTCCATCTCTCTCAGGGCTATCAACATAACACATATGACCACAGAGTCCAGGACATAAAGTACACTCAGGCATAAACTTAGTCTACTACAGCTGGTCTGGGGGCATTTCTGAATTCAGTTCAGGGGAACCAAATCAACACAGAGTTCCTCATTCATCTCTAGGGGTCCTGCTAACATTTAGGTTGGCAGCATATGTTAAAATATGCATTAAATAAAATATGTATGTGTTTCAATATTAAAAATAAATTTTAGAATGCTTTCATTATTTGAAATCCTCATCTTTAGAAAATTCAACTGGATTATTTTTGTATTTTTAAGTTTTGATTATAAATAACAAGATGAAAGATAAAGTCTCAGGATACAACTGGCAAGTAACATACTGAGGCTGAAAATAAGCTTCATTTACAATCAATGAAATCATAAAAAGAATATGATCATTTCTGTGCATTTCTGTTTTTTCCTTTTTTAAAAGATTTATTTATTTGAGAAAGAAAGAGAGAGAGCACGAGTAGGAGGGGCAGAGGGAAAGGGAAAGAAAATTTCAAGCAGAATCCACACTGAGCTCTGAGCCCCATGCAGGGCCTGATCTCAGGACTGGCCCAAATCAAGAGTCAGACACTTAACTGACTATATAACCCAGGTGCTCCTGTACATTTTATGGCAAGATTTTGCTTCACTTATAGAAGAATTTTTATTATTTTTATTACATGTTTGCCAAAGTATAGATTTGTTACAAATTATTTTGAACTAAATTTGAAGATTTATCAGAATTTCATGCTGTTCATTATATCCTTAAATATCAATGTCAATGGTCCTAATGTTTCATCACTACAACCAATGGGTCCTGTTATGTATATAAAATAAACAGCATATGATTAAAAATATACTGCTTTAAAATCAAGTGATTCTTCTCTGTGTCTTTGTTCTGTTGTTGGATTTTCTATTTGTAATATCTTTTTCTGGTCATCCTTGCATTTTGAACACCATGTGCTAAGGTACAGAAGCAAGAAACAAGAGGTACATATGGAGGGCTGCCAAGTAGCTCAATATGTAGGCATTGTGTGTTTATGAAAAGGTATAGTGATTGCAGACAGGGGTGAGAATGGGAGAGCCTTGACACCATTCTAAGGACTTTCACCAAAAAACAGCAATAGAAGATATTAAAGCAGAGGAGTGATATCACCAGATTTGTGTTTTAGAAAAATCATTTTGGCTGCATTTGGCAAATCAGATTATACTTAGGAAGACCACTTAGGGAGCATCAGTTACAATAGAGCAGGAAATAAATAGCAAATGTCTGAACCACTCACTGAAAAGTGGCAATATGGATGGAGGAAAGGGTGGCGTCCAGAGGTATATGAGAGGAGGGATCCCTGACACCCATTAATAGAGCTCTGACGTGTAAGACTGGAAATGAATAGCATCTTGGGGCAGATAGCAAATTCATTTGGATGCGCTGCATAAAATACATGTATATTTAAAGAGAGATGTGAAGTGGGCAGTGGAACAGGAGAAATCAAGGAAAATGGGGGAAAATATAAAATGAAGCAAGAGACATTTCGTACACTGATTATGACATTGATAATAAATACAGAGCATAATTAACACTGAACTCTCTGATCCCAGGGGCTTAAAAGGGAAAGAAAAACTGAAATAAAGGAACGATTTTTTCTGTAGATGTTGAGCAAACAATAAGCAAACCAGGTGCTCCTGAGGAAGTAAGAATTGTGTCTATGGAGCACTTTGGAAACACTTTGGAAAATTAAAACATATCAACCTTTCTCACAAAGCTATTTATGGGATCCCAAATAGCTATAAAGAATTTTATACCTCAGTGCACCCATTACAAGTACTGTTACCTCTTAGTGCCACTTTTGGCCTTAACACAGCTTTATATCATCATAGGTACATTTAAGGGATATAATTTCTACATCTAATAATCTGCACACTTCCAATTAGAACCTAAATGAATATTTGAGGTGGGTTTTTCTTCTTCCAATTAATCTCTGTGTAATATGTGGATAAGGGCAGGAGGAGCTAAGATAGTAGAGTAGTAGGAGGACCCGAGGCTTCATCCCTCAAACACAGCCACATAAATATCAAGTCAAATCACTCTGAATACCTAAAAAATTGATCTGAGGACTGACAGAACAAACTACTCAACTAGAGGTAGAGAAGAGGCCACACTATGAAAGTAGGAGGTGCAGAGACAGGGTTTGGGAAAGAAACAGATTGTAGATGGTATGGAAAGGAGGGATTCCTGGTCATGAAGAGAGGTGAGAAAGAGACAGAGAGATAGGAGCACACAGGGGGTTGCACAATGAAAACATTGGCCCAAAGCCAATGACTGGGAAAATGTAAAGGGCTGACTTTTATGAGCTTTTATAACATAGGGGGGCTTAAAGAGTGGAGTTTTAGAGGTCTGCAGCATGGCCAGTGAGGAGCCCTCAGGGCACTGCTCTGCTTCTGTGGAGGGGGACAAATAGCCCAGGGTGCAAAATGTGATCTGCAGATCCTCTGGATGAACTGGGAGAGACGGTTCCCTCTTCTTGGAGTGCATCTGGGAGAGATGGCATGGCCTCTCTGGGGATAAAAGAGCCAGCAGGCACCATTTCCCTCCCCAGCCCTCCAGCATAGGCACAAAGACTCCTGCTGAGGGCAGCTAACCTGGACACTGGTTCTTTCCTGTGTTTTACCACAAAACCCAAGACCCTGTGTTTCGGTGCAACTGCCCTTCTGGGACAAACCTGCATCATCCTAGTGTAGCAAGACCCTCCCTCACAGGATCAGTTCAGGTCCTGGCCATGCTAGGTCCCTAATGTTTGGAGTTTTAAAATTCAGCTGGTCTGCCCCACAAGGTTCATCACACGGCCAGACAGGCAGATGGCTCAGACACAGACAGATTGAAGGAAGTTGATTCAGGGACACATGAAGGGAGATTGTTTGCTCTTCTGGAAGGGCTTGCTGGACAGCATCAAACATGAACTATCCTCTCAGGGGAACTGGGAGCTGGCAGGTGCCACTTTGTTCTGGCCCAGGCCCCTAACACAAACTAACTTCAGTAAGCAGCACATTGCCAAAAGTGGTGGCTTAAACCACTTATGCCAAGCCAAACCCCTTGCACTTGGCAGGTGCTGCTTTGCTTGGGCAAGTGTGCCTGAGAACCAGAACAGTGGGTTCCTCCCCCAGAAGACCAGCACAAATACCTACACAGACCATATCTACTGACCAGAGAGTTCTGCAAAGCTTCAGCTCTAGTGGAAATAGCAACAGGTCTCTATTAACAAGCTGACCAGAGCACACCTAGTTAAAACTTGCCAAACTCTGGCCAAGGTCCAAACACTCCTCACTGCAGGCAAGGAGAAACTCTGCAGAGGACTGACGTGAGGGAAAGAACAACCAAAGCACAGCAGCAGAGTGTACACACCATACACCAGAGACACTTCCAGCACCAGTCTCTGGACAGTATATACCCTCTTCTTCATAAAGTCATTACTCTCAGAAGCAGGAAACATAACAGACTTTCCTAACATACAGAAAAAGACAGAGACCTACACAAAACGTCAAGATTGAGGAATTCATCCCAAGAGAAAAAATAAGAAAAGGTCACAGCCAGGGATATAACCAAAACAGATATAAGTAATATGACTGATCCAGATTTTAAAGCAATAATCATAAGGACACTAACTGGGCTTGAGAAAACCATAGAAGACACCAAGGAGTCACTTACCACATAGATAAAAGATCTAAAAACCAATCAGGCTGAAATGAAAAATGTAATAACCAAGATTCAAAACTGACTGGATATAATGACCACAAGGATGGAACAAGCAGAGGTACAAATAAGTGACATAGATGATAAAATTATGGGAAATAATGAAGCTGAAAAGAAGGAAAGAAAAATGCTGGAACACAAAGGTAGACTTAAGGAACTCAGTGACTCCATAAAGCATAATAACATTCATATCATAGGAGTCCCAGAAAAAGAAGAGAGGGACTTCCCTAATCTGGGGAAGGAAACAGACATCCAAATGCAGGAGATACAGGGAACTCCAAACAAAATCAAGAAAAACAGGACAACACCAAGACATATTGTTGTTAAATTTGCAAAATACAGAAATAAAGAAAAAGTCCTAAAAGCAGCAAGGCAAAAGAAGTCCCTAACTTACAAGGGAAGACAAATAAGGTTAGCAAATACCTCCACAGAAACTTGGCAGACAAAAAAAGATTGCATGATGTACTCAATTTAAAGAATGAGAAAACATGCAGCCAAGAATAATTTATCCAGCTAGGTTATCACTCAGAATAGAGGGGGAGATAAGAGTCTCCTGGACAAACAAAAACTAAAGTAGTTCACGACCATTAAGCCAGCCTTGCAAGAAATACTAAAAGGGACTCTTTGAGTAGTAAAGACCAAAAGTGACAAAAACTAGAAAGGAACAGAGAAAATCTCCACAAACAATAACAAAATAAGTAATAAAATGGCATTAAATTCATGTCTATCCATAATTATTCTCAATGTAAAAGGACTCAATACCAATCAAAAGACATAAGGTGTCAGAATAGATTTTTTAAAAAATGACCCATCTATATGCTGCCTATACGAGACTCATTTTAGACCTAAAAACATCTGCAAATTGAAAGTGACGAGATGGAAAAATATTTACCATGTACATGGATGTCAAAAAAATCTGAAGTAACCATACTTCTGTGAGACAAACTAGATTTTAAACCAAAGACTAACAAGACATGAAGGGCACTACATTAAAGGGGTCTATCCAATAATAAGATCTAACCTTGTAAATATTTATGCCCTCAGGTAGGGAGCAACCAAATATATGAAATAATTAATAACAAACATAAAGGACCTTATTGATACTAATACAACAATAATAGGGGACTTTAACACCCCCGCTTGCATCAATGGACAGATCACTTGACAAGGAAACAATGGCTTTGAGTCACACACTGGACCAGATGAAATTCACAGACATATTCAAAACACTTCATCCTAGAGCAAGAGAATACACATTCATTTTGACTGCACATAGGACATTCTCCAAGATAGAACACATACTGGGTCACAAATCAGCCCTCAGCAAGTACAAAAAAGATGGAGATCATACCATGCATATTTTTAGACCACAACTCTATGAAACTTCAAGTCAACCACAAGAAAAAAATTGGAAACATCAGAAATACATCGAGGCTAAAGGACGTTCTCCTGAAGAATGGGTCAATGAGGAAATTAAAGAAGTAATTTAAAAATACATTTAAACAAATGAAAATGAAAACAAAATAGTCCACAACCTTTGGGATGCAGCAAAAGCAGTCATAAGAGGGAAGTATACAGCAATACAGGCATCTCTCAAGAAGCAAGAAAAATCTCAAATACACAACATAACCTTACCCCAGAGGAGATAGAAAAAGAACCACAAATAAAGTCTAAAGCCAGTAGAAGAGAAATAATAAAGACTAGAGCAGAAATAAATGATACAGAAACAATAACAAAAAAACAGTAGAACAGATCAACGGTTCTATAAAAAAATTTTAAAAACTGATAAACTCCTAGTCAGACTTATCAAAAAGAAAAGAGAGGGACACTTGAGTGGCTCAGTCAGTTAAGAGGCTGCCTTCGGCTGAGGTCATTGATCCTGGGGTCCTGGAATCAAGTCCTGCATCGAGCTCCTTGCTCGATGGGGAGCCTGCTTCTCCCTCTGCCTCTGCCTGCCACTCTGCCTGCTTGTGCTCTCTCTCTCTAACAAATAAATAAATAAAATCTTAAAAAAAATTTTTTGAAAAAAATTTACTCCAGTAAAAGTGTTCTTCTTCTTAGTACTTGACATAGACATCACTGACTTTAATTTGGTTTATTTCATTAATACTGTTTCCTCACTAATCTGTAAGCTCCAGAAAGGCAGACAATATTAGGATTTTTGGGTTTTTTTTATTCCCCAGTGTCTAGAACAGTTTCCAGCATGTAGTAGGTATTTAATACAGAGTTGTAGAATTAATGTACAAAAGAAAGAATGAAGAAATGAAATGATTGATTTAAACTAGGCCTTTGGCTAAGTGGCACCTATCCTTCACTAAGAGAAAATTCAGATAGGACTTCTAATTTTGATAAGGGCATTACTTGCTGAAGCCCATCAGAGAATTTTAGCTCTATGCAATGGCAAAGCAAGGAGAATATTGAATAATTATTTAAATTTAAAATATACTTAGCTATCATGCATATTTTTGCCTGGAGGATTGCATTGTGAGATTGTCATAAAGAAAAAGGAGGAAATGGATATAATAAACAATGACATAGAGACATGAACTCTGCACATTTGGAAGGTTGTGGCAGGACCTAAAGTGAGTACACAGCTGGGGGATACATCTATAAGTTAGTCTTGAAGTCAAGTTAGAGAGAGCCTTGAAGGCCACAAATCTGTTTTGTTTTTTAAAGATTTTATTTATTTATTTACTTATTTGTTTGTTTGTTTGTTTTTTGTTTGTTTATGAGAGAGAGAGATAGCATGGTAGGGGGCCAGTGGCAAAGACAGAAGGAGGGAGCCTAATGCGGGGCTCCATCCCAGGACCCTGGGATCATGACCTGAGCTAAAGGCAGATGCTTGACCAACTGAGCCATCCAGGTGTCCTTCACAAATCTGGATTTTAATCAGAACATGCTGATAGGGAGAAGGGGAGAACACTGAGGATTTTTAATGCAAAATTTACACTCATTACAGTCGGGCTTTAGAAAGCTGATTCTAGAAGCAAAGAAAAGCTAAAAACCACAGGGAGGAAAAGCTGCTACGAAATTGCTGATATAGCTCATATCAGAAGCAATTAGGACCTGAAATAAGTTAGTGGCCAAGAGTAAGCAAGAGAAAGAGGTTTGGTTATTCTTCTGAATGCCGGAGTCATTAACTGCAATGCTGACTAAGGAGGCAAAAGATGTTTAGAGAGCTTGGTAATGAATTCAGTCTCATTATTATTCCTTGGGGTTGTTTGTCTGAAAAAAGTCTAGCATGCACCTATAAATGAGAGCTAGAAACCTGAGGAAGATCTAAAAAGGATATGAAGATTAAGAAGTAATGGGTGTGTGGGGCGCCTGGGTGGCTCAGTCGTAAAGCATCTGTCTTCAGCTCAGGTCATGATCCCAGTGTCCTGGGATCGAGCCCCGCATCTGGCTCCCTGATCGGTGAGAAGCCTGCTACTCCCCCTACCATTCCCTCTGCTTGTGTTCCCTCTCTCGCTGTGTTTCTCTCTGTCAAATAAATAAAATCTTAAAAAAAAAAAAAAGAAGTCATGGGTATGGACGAAATGGTCAAGGAAGGTAGTACAGAAAGCAAGAAGGGAGAAATTAAGAAGAGAATATTTAGGAAAACCTACATTTAGAAGTGAGAGGAAGAGAAAGACATAACATGGTTGTCAGAGAAACAGGAGTATTGACACAGAAGCAAGACATAGGGGTGCTTCAAGAAACCAGAGTCACTGTTAAATTCTACACAGAGGCAGAAAAAAAGGCTGAGTAATGCCATCAGGTTTATGATCAGGAATCTGATGAACTGATTTCTTGAACAGTGTGGCAGGCTGAATAATGGCCCCCCAAAATTCCAGATGTGATTAAGTTAAGGATTTTTAAATGAGAAGGTTATCCTAGGTTCTTTGGATGGAATCTAAATGTAATCACAAGAGAATAGAGGCAGAAGGAAAGCTAATATAGAAGAGAGAAAATGATAAAATAACATTAACAGAGAGAGAGAGAGAGAGAGAGAGATGTGAAGATGCTACACTACAGGTTTTGAAGATGGAAGAAGGGGCCATGAGCCAAAGAATACAGATGGCCACTAGAAGCTGGAAAAGGCAAAGAATACAGTGCTAGAAGCTGGAAAATGCAATGAAATAGATTCTTCTCTAAAGTCTCCAGAGGGAATAAGGTCCTGCCAACACCCTGGTTTCAGCCGAGTGAACTTTGATTTTGGAGTACCATCTTCAAGAACTGTAAAAGAAAAAATTTGTGTTGTTTTAAGCCACCAACTATGTGGTGATTTGTTATAGTAGCCTAGGAAACTAATATAGAAGTAAAGGCAAAAATAATTTTTAAATGCTTGGAAAGTGAGTAAAATACAAATAAGTGAAGGTAGATAGTATATATCATGATCTCAAAAGGCTTGGCAGTTAAAGAAATGAAAGAGTTGAGATAACTTGAAGAGAAATCAGGTTTAAAAGAATTAGTGTGTGTTAATGTTTTAGATTTTGGGATATTGGCATGTGTATATTCATAGGCTTAGAAGAAATGATAATGGAAATTAAAAACTGAAGATGCCAAGAGCAATGAGAGAATGGTTGATGATCAAAGTCTTATGAGTAAGGTAAAGGGCTAGAACCAGGTTAAAGTAGGGGGACCTTGTGAGTTGAGAACACAAAACACCTGTATGTCATTTACTATAGCACTCATTAGCATAAGTTTAAGGATTGTAAATTTTTTTTAGATTTTATTTATTTATTTGAGACAGAAAGAGCACACAAGCAGGCGATGTGGGGGAAACTGAGGGAGAGGGGAAAAAAGACTCCCCATTGAGCAGGGAGCCTGATATAGAGCTTGATCCTAGAACCCTGAGATCATGACTTGAACAGAAGGCAGATACTTAACTGACTAAGGCACCCAGCACCCCATATTATAATCTGTTTTAATGTTAGCCCAAGCAAAACATAAAGAGCCCAAAAAAACATAAAGTTAGGTCTGCTACTCTATAAGATAGAAAGTATCTCATTGATTTTAAAGTATATCATTATTTTGGGTGGTCCTTGTCACTATCCATCCCCACCAGTGTTGTTATTACAAACTTAAACATGCTTTATTTATTTGTTTGTATGTTTGTTTATTTTTAAAGATTTTATTTATTTATTTGACACAGAGAGAGAAATCACAAGTGGGCAGAGAGGCAGGCAGAGAGAGAGGGGGAAGCAGGCTCCCCGCTGACCAGAGAGCCTGACATAGGGCTTGATCTCAGGACCCTGAGATCATGACCTGAGCTGAAGGCAGAGGCTTTAACCCACTAAGCCACCCAGGCACCCCTATTTATTTATTTTTCAATTTTTATTTATTTTTTATTTTTTTTAAGATTTTATTTATTTGCCAGAGAGAGAGAGAGCACAAGCAGAGGGAATGGCAGACAGAGGGAGAAGCAGACTCCCCACTGAGCAAGGAACCTAATGCAGGACTCGATCCAAGGACCCTGGGATCAAGACCTGAACGGAAGGCAGACACTTAATCAACTGAGCCACCCAGGCATCCCTTAAACACACTTTTAAATGAGTAAAGAATAATACAATTCCTATTGTATTTGATTATAATAGAATAAACTACTAATAACTACTATAATATTGATTATAGTAGTTAGAATAAAATGTATTATGATCATATTTTTTTAGTTCTAGGAGCTTCGAGACTTTGAATTCACAATCACTCATTCCTCAGAAGTGCTCTCTGTTCAAGGCAATTATTCAAATCATCATCCTGAGTATCAAAGGGTATATCACTATAATTTCTAAGAAGTGGATTGGAAGAACAAATATTGTGAAAATGTCTATTATACCTAAAGCAATCTACACATTTAATGCAATCCCTATCAAAATACCATCAATTTATTTCAAAGAAATGGAACGAATAATCCTAAAATTTATATGGAATCAGAAAAGACCACGAATAGCCAGAGGAATGTTGAAAAAGAAAACCAAAGCCGGCGGCATCACCATTCCTGACTTCAAGCGCTATTACAAAGCTATAATAATTAAGACAGTGTGGTACTAGCACAAAAACAGACACTTAGATCAATGGAAAAGAATAGAGAACCCAGAAATAGACCCCCAACTTTATGGTCAACTGATCTTCGACAAGGCAGGAAAGAATATCCAGTGGAAAAAAGTCTCTTCAACAAACAGTGTTGGGAAAACTGGACAGCCACATGCAGAACAATGAAACTGGACCATTTCCTTACACCACACACAAAAATAGACTCAAAATGGATGAAAGACCTCAATGTGAGACAGGACTCCATCAAAATCCTGGAGGAGAACACAGGCAGCAACCTCTTCGACCTCAGCTGCAGCAACTTCTTCCTAGAAACATCTCCAAAGGCAAGGG
>CM053616.1:63877933-63890599 GCA_028646535.1 Procyon lotor
AAAAAAAAAAAGAAGTGGACATTATTGGGATTCCAAAATTTGGATAATCATCAGAGAGAATTGTGCCCCATTCTGGGCACAGAATCTGCAAACTAACTAAATCAGAAGAACCTCTCTTAAGTCTAAGCCTTTCCATAGGTTTTGGACATTCCTAACAAGTTCTTTGTCAGAAATTTCTTTTCTTCATATTAAAAAAGTAGCAGAAGTCATTGACTTATGTTGTAAAAGGACTACAAGCTTCCAAGAAGTTGATGAATTAAACTCTCTGTCTATACCTATAATTCATTTCTCTGGAGCTTTTCAGGGATTAAAGGAGCTATGTTTCAAATGGCCTCAGGTGACCAACATGCTTGCCTAGAAGACTGAAAGCATAAGACAATGCTAAATATGGCAGCAAAGAGGATTTCTCCTATTTCAGGATGGTCAGACTCTTAGGATGACGGGGAAAATAGGTATATACTGTGGCTTCCTGAAAGAGCTTTTGCCCAAAGACAATTTTACCAATGTTTTTCATCATAAAGATGGCTGAGGAATCAAGGGGACACTGTACTCCACATTTCTTCTTCTTAGCTATTCCTGAATGAGTAAAAAGTAAAAACCCATAGTGGGAAATAGGAAGACCATGACACAAGTGTGCTGTCTTCTAAGTTCATTACGGATCTGAAAAAGGAAGGAAACTGGCAGAACCCCGATGCCTGTATACCATCAACAGACTTTTTTTTTTTTCTTTTCCAATAAATAAGAAGGGTCCTTGGCATTTCTGGAAAGATCCACATCAGTAAAAGCATTTATGAAGGTGAAAAATGAACCCCAGTACAACCTGAAAAGGAAGGATGCTATGAATGGTAGTAGTGCAAGGTAGTGAATAGGAAGTAGCTACAGAAGGAATCCCCAGCTGATATAACTAAAATCTTGCCCTCAGCAATATTAGACAGATAAGCATGCAACAAGAACAGCAGAGATGGTGAGAAAGATAGGTAACTTAGTACTATGGGTACTAAGTTGGTAATTACCCATTACTTACTATTGGTAAGTTGGTAAATACCATTACTTACCCATTACTTACTGGGTAAGTAATGAAATCCATGAACACTGAGAGAGGCTGAGAGAGCAGGCCTCCTGGGAGGCTAGCATTCCTTGGTTGTACCCATATGACAGGGCTAAGGAAGGCAAAGGAGTAAGGAATAAGTAATATTCTGCATAACGATATACCAGATTATATTTGCCTTGAATTGGCAATGCTACCATTCAAAAAGAGTTCTTTTCATGAGGTAGGGACATAATTTGATAAATTAATTAAAGGGCAGGAACAATGAAGCTCCTCTTATAAGTTATCATCTCCTGTTTGTAACTGATCCTCTCCTCACCAAAATCTCCCAAATTTGAGTTTTTCCTTTATTTATTATATTGCTTCAAAAAATATTTCTTGAACATCTACCACATGTTCCTCACACTGTGCATGTGCTACGGATACAATGAATAGAATGAACAATGTACCTTCAGGAATCATGTAGTCTAGTGGAGGAAGAAGACATTAAACCAATAAATATAGACCCAAATAAATACAGACTTTCAAATAAAATATTTTGACTATATTTTCTGTAATCTGTAAAAAAAGAAATCTGTGAAGATTGTTCTAGTTACTGCCTAGTGGAAAATAAAAGATGATATCAGGGAGATATAATTCAGTTTTAGGGATCAGAAAAGACAATAATACTATTAAAACTAAAAGATAGAAATAAATTAATGAAGTGAAGAGAAGAGCTTTCTAAACACAGTGAACAGCCTGTGTAAGAGCCTGATAATCAAAAGAACTTGTCATGAAGACATCCTAGAGGTGTGTGCATGGGTGTTGCAAGGTAACACTGATGGACACAGACACATCATCAGATACAAGTAAAGCAGCTCCTTGAGAAGTTAACTTTGATGCCTTCTCAGAGGGTCTTCATTTTCCCACTCAGTTGTTTTGGCTACTTGTTGGTCTCTGGCCTGGAGCAGCTACATAGAAGTGAACAATCTACCTTCCAACAGATGCCAACCTAACTGGAGTGAATCAAGGGTAGAACGAGGAAGACTGGGGAAAATATTAGGCCTGGGAGAAAAATGTAAGTTCAGTTTTTGACACATTAATATGAGATAACTCCGATGTAAGACATTAAATGAAAAGTTTATGTTGTCATTTGGATTTGAAGCTTAGAAAAGAAATCTGGGCTAAAATTATGAATCTGGGCATGATGGCAATCAGCAAACAATAAGAACCAACTCTGGCTAATTTAAGTAGAAAGGAAATTTATTGAAAAGATACTGGACAGCTCATGGAATTTCTAAGAAGTTAGGAAAAACACACCCAGAAAATAAACAAAAACTACAAAATGCTGGTCACCCAAGAAAAATCATGCTATTGCTCCTCTTCTGAGGACCTGGCAGCTGCCATTGCCAGCCCCAGATGCTGAATATGGCCACTGGCACCATAGTTCAGACTGTCCCCAAAATATAAATTTGGATGCTGATTATTCCCAATCAGATAAAATCTCTACCATCCCTGCGTCTTTGAGTCACTAATCTCCAATTCAAACCCAGGCACAAGCATCTGATTTGCCAAGCCCACCTCCATACTCCAATTGCCAATAGTAAGGATAAATCAAGTACCAGGGACATTAATTTTGGGTAGAGAAAAGGGGACTTGATAGGAATGGATGAGACCATTTACAGAGCAAGAAAGAAAGAAAAGAAGGTAAGGAAAAGAAATGGACAGGACAGGATAGGAATAAATATGTAGAGAAAGGAAAGAATAGAGGAGGAATACTGGTAAGGGGCAGCCTAGCTTGGACCAAAGCTTGAGTTCTGCCTAAATTAGGATTGCCAAGGCCTATTCTGTGACCATACACCCCATGTCAAATCTACATAGCATTTTAACTTGAAAGTAAGTCAGAAATAAAGATGGTTTCCCTAATTTAGGAGTACACTTGATTCTAACACATTCTAACATTATTCTCAAAGTGGATTCTAAGAATCACAATACAAATCTGACTCCACGAGATAGCATTCTCCACATATCCTTGCCCACCCCACAGCCAACTATAATTAAGTACGTTCATATGGCTTTTAAACTGCCCAACAATGACAACAGCACAAAGAAAAGAACTGATAGAAAATTAATTAAAATACCATATGTATAGTCTGGATATACTTCAGTATTCTTAAGTGACCCATGACTTTTTCAGTAATTATCTGCAGATCTTCAAAATGGGTGAGACTTTAATCAAAAGCAAATAAAAACGCATGCTACATCTTTTGTGCTAGGAATAAAATAGGGTCTAATTCCTTATGAAAAAAATAACTTGGTCATTATAATGAGAGATATCATGGCAGAAAAAAAATAGTGTGGGTGGTGGGGAGAAGGAGCTCCCCTTCCTGGCAAGTTAATATATTTTCCCCAGACAGTCTCATTATTAGAAATAGATTCTATCTGAATTTCTTTTCTTTAGAAAAAATTGTCTCATTCCTTTAGGTTCCCTCAACTCCACCCAAGTATTTAGAATGCTTGATCCCAAATATAATAGAAAGGAATTTTTTTGGGGGGGGCGATCTTTTTAGCCAATTATTGATGCTAAAGCAGTGGTTTTCCAAGTAAATACCAAGGAGTCCCAGGTTTTCACAGGCATGTTTTAGAGCCACCACAGAACATAAAGGGGAGATCCATTAGATATGGCTCAGGACTCTTAGCACCACTCTGACTTTATATTTCCTAGATAAGTTCTATGGTATTAAAAGTTTAAATATTGCTCTAGAGGAATAAAATTCATCACCAGCCATTACTTATACCACTTCTATAAATAGTACAGTTTACTAAAAAGTCCATAAGTTCCATTTTAAGACTTCAGATGTGGAGGATGCTAATATCTCTAAGAACCAAAATCCTCCTGAAGAAGGAGGGAGGTCTTGTCTTTCACCACATACCTCAAAGTGTGGCCCACCAAGATCTGGACTTCCAGATGAGCTTCAAATCTAGGGCTGCCAGATTTAGCAAAGGAAACATGCTCAATTAAATTTGAATTTCAGAAAAATAAAAAATAAATTTTGAGTGTATGTATACTTACTATACTATACCCATGTAATATTTGGGGCATATATTAGCAGAAGATTTTTCATTGTTTATCTAAAGTCCAAATTTATCTAGGCATCCTATCCTTTATCTGGCAACCCTACCCCAGTCAGACTCAAGCATGTCTATCTGCTGTTAAGAGGTGATTGTATAACCCATAAATGTCAAAAATCACCATAAGTTTGTATTTTATATTCCAGAAAGATCTACCTGGAGCATGGAGGGGCAAAGATTAACCTGGATAATATGTCACAAGTTTAACACAGGAAGCTATTCCTGCAGATTCCCTGTTATTCATTTTGCTTCTAATCTTTCTGATTTAGTCAATGCCTCATCCCAGTTATTGACTTGAATCTTACTGATTTGCCTAGAATCTTTTTTTCAGGTCCCTCATTTCCTAAGAATACCAGCTCCCAACCTGATCAGGTGCAGATCCTCAAATGGATTCTTAAGTCCTTTCACTTCCTCACGGTTATGTTATAAACAGGATTTCTCAATTCCATGAATCAGAGTTCCTAATCCTTAAATCCAGGACCACTTAAGAACCCCAAGATTCATCACTACTCCAGACCCTGAGACGATTCCTATCTATACTCAAGTAATTGTTAAAACCCCAAAAGAAGCTTAGTATGATCTGCCTCAAGGCTGGTCACTCTCTACTCTTGTACCCTTCTCAAATATCACCTTTTCATTGAAGACCTCCCTAACCACACTAAAGTTGCATACATATCTGTCCCATGGCACTCTATCTCCTTCTCTGCGTGTTTTTTTTTTCCTGTAGCAACATCTAAAATGCCTACTATTTCACAAGTTCATCTTGTTTAATTTCTGTCTCCCCTCATTAAAAGGTAAGCTCCATGGGGGCAGTCACTTTGCCTATTTTCTTCAGTAGAGCAGTATCTGGTATAGGCTAGATATCCAAAAACATATTTTTGGAATATCATACCCTTCTTCTAATAGCTGGATTATTGGAAGTTATTATTTCATTATTCCGCCCTAGGTCTGTGCCTTCATTTCTTGTCTAATACCTCTATAAGTCCAACATTAGAATCCTACCTTACTTCCCTAGTCAAAGACTTTCCAAAAATGTGCATCCTAACCTAGTCCTCAAAACCACACAGCAAGCTTACTGGTATTTGCCATCAATGTTTCTTGACCTGAATGTCCTATCTGCTTGAACCTTCCTTTAATGTCAAAGTCCAGATTTACCTGCTCATTTTTTCCCTCTTAATGTACACATTATAAAAGAAGGGTGCACAGCCTTCTTGTCTTCTTGAGATCAAAGGGGCAGCCTAGCAATGCAGAAAGCACTTTCACTCCCACATGATATAACACCATCTCCAATTCTCTAACCTCTCAGGGCTCTTCTCCGTGCATACATATTAGTAAGCTGTCTTCCATGTCAGGATTTAGCAAATTAAGCAGACTTCTAGAACTTCACATGATTCATCACTTTTCATACCAAAGGAATAAACTGACTTTAAAACATAGACACGCTGACAGAACACTATATTACATTTACATTTTTAGGGGCAGTTGGTGTCCTAAAAACTTAGAGACAATCACCATTAGTTAGTGTGATTTTGTGATTTATGATTAGAAATATATGTTTGGTTTTTGTTCCTGTTTCCAGCACATAGCTTCTAAAACACTTGGGAGTTTTCTAAGTGTTGAGACTGATAAAGGTACATTTTGTCATTGAATGAGGTGACTTTTGGAATGCCCCAAGATCACCTAGAGATGGGAGCTGGTTGCCAGGGGAACCAAGCCTGTCATCTGAAAGTTGGAACTTTCAGCCTGACTCCCTTGAACTCTGGGGAGAGCAGAGGGTATGGCAGTTGAGTCAAAGGATAATGGCCAAAAATTTAACCATTCATGCCTATGCAATGAGACCTCCATAACAACCCAAAAGGACAGCATTTGAAGAGCTTCCAGTTTGGTGAACACATGGAGATTTGGGGAAAGTGGTGCACTCAGAGAGTATGGAAGTTTCTCACCCTTTCCCCATCCACTGCCGTATGCATCTCTTCTATCTGGTTGTCCCTGAATTATGTCTTTTTATAATTAATCTAATGATCTAGTAAGTAAAATGTTTTCCTGAGTTGTGGAGCACCCTGGAAAATTAATCAAACCCAAGGAAGGGGTTATAGGAACCTCTGATTTATAGCCAGTCAGTCAGAAATATAGATGACAACCTGGTCTTGCAACAGGCATTTAAAGTGAGCGGTAGGGGTGGGGGGGTTGAGGGGTGGAGGGAGGACAGCCTTGTGAGACTGAGCCCTCAACCTGTGGAATCTGATCTTATATTGGGTAGATAGTGTCAGAACTGAGTTGAATTACAGGATACCCACATGTGTTCAGAAAACTAATGGATGTGTGTTGAAATACCCCCCATGCATCTCACATTGTAAATTGTGATGAATAAATTTAGATGAATAAAATCAAAAATGATTATAGTTTACCTTATCTGAATTTCTCATCTTCTTGCATCTCTTATTTCTCAGGACCACTTTATATTGAGTAATAGTACCTCCCTTGTCCTGTATCTATATATTAATACATATACTACTTGTGTAATATTAAACAAACAAAAACCTTATGTATGGGCTTTCATGAGGTCCTTCAGTATCAGAAAGATCTGTGTCTATGAGAGAGACCAAAAGAGTCACATTGGGTCAGTTTGTAAAATGATTTGTACTAAAATAAAACAAAATATATTGAAGAACATCTATAATGAGACTATCTAGAACATGTAGTAAGGACCATGGGCTTAATCTCCAGGAGTTGTAATATACAAATGTAGGCAGCAATTTTTCCCAGACCATTAGTACTTACAGTACCCAGTCCAATCAGGTTCCTCAATCTCAAATTACCTGAAGGCAAAAATTGCAGAGAAACTCGAGTGTGAGTTTCATGAAAACAAAATTTTGTCAAGTTTTGTTCACTGTAATATCCCGTGTCTACAAAAGAGTAGTCAACTCAGCAAATACTTGTGGAAAAGAATTGTAGTGCTCCTGGAAAATAGGCATATTTTGGTTATGGGTAATTTCAGGTTTCCCAAGCTCCAAAATTTGGAAACGTCTTTAATCATTCCCAAGAAAAATCTTTGACTGTGCCTTGTGATTCACAGGACCATCTTTTGGCTCTATAAATCATTCCCTTATGTGTATTACTTAGGTTTCCATAATTGTCAAGGCAACTTATATATCCTATAAATTAAATTTTGATTAATGTAGAAATACTGAGAAACAAAACTTGAATAAACATTTGTCTGAGGTTTCTACTTTCTTATTACTTCTACCAAACTCTCTATACAAAATTAAATTAGACAAGTGAAAAGGAAAATAGGGACATGTTTTCAATATCAAAATGAAAACAATGACTATCCAGGAGATAATATCTATTCCTCCTAGATTTACCTAAATCATTGACAGTGGAAATTGATATTTAAGCATCCCTGACTTTAAATATATATTTGATTCCATTTAAACAACAGGAAAATAAAGACAATAATAAGACATGACTACAGTTAAGGAATATAATACAATCATAAATATAATATTAAAACTGTACCAGAATGCCTGAAATTATGGCCCAGAATTCAGCATTACTGGGTTTAAGATCAATTCCTTCAGGGGTTAACTACTAAGAGTACATAACAATCATTATAGAACAGTTCTTCAGTTGTTTCTTCACTAAAACATTGTAGCAAGGCTACAATATTGAAAAAAGAATTTTACCAGCATCCTAAAAATAAAGTGATTTCTATCATCTATCATGTTTTATGGTCACCTTGCAATTTGCTAAGGAAAATTTATTTTATATGAAATATGGGTTTAAGAACCAAAATTGTAACAGTTTCTGCATTGGTAATTTAATTACCAATTCCCTTTATAACTAAAATGTCTACATAAAACAAAGTTTAAGTTTAAAATCAGGGCACATAGAAACTCACTGCCTATTTTTTTATATATATTTGCAGATTTGTATTATAGATGAAACAACTAGGAAACTACTGAAATCTCATCAAATAAAATACTGAATGGTTTCTTCTGCTCAGTTACATGAAAATCTAGTCATTTAGATGACTACCTTATTACCAAATTGGTCTCTGGTAATGCAAATGAATAACTCAAATTTTCCTGTTTTCTCTATACTTTATATACTCTTGAGTTAAGAGTGACAGTGATTCTGATGTTTCTAGTTATAAACATGATATTACGAAAATCATGAAATTTGTCTCATGCTTTTAAATCATTCCTCTTTGTTTTAGAAATGATGTCCATGGTCTCCTGATAGAATTTGCTTAATAATTTAACCACTAGGCATATTCTAGTTCTTCTAGAGAACTCAAATGGTAGAGTCTAATGAATTTGGGATATTCGTAATTGCTTTTATAATTAGTCATTCTAAATCTGTGCCATGCAACATGGTAGCACCTACCATAGCTATTCACAGTGGCTACTTAAATTTAAATTAATTAAAAGTAAATAAAATGGATGTAGTTGATGATGAAAAGGAGGGCACCTGAGTGTCTCAGTCAGTTTAGTGTCTGCCTTCTGCTCAGGTCATGATCCCAGGGTCCTGGAATTAAGCCCCACATCAGGCTTACTGCTCTGCAGGGAGCCTTCTTCTCCGTCAAATAAATAAATAAATAAATAAATAAATAAATAAATAAATAAATAAATCTTTTAATAAATAAGTAAATAAATATGAAAAGGAATTACCATGCTTCACTCTTTGAATACAACTATATTGAATTAGTTCTGAATATTGAATACAACTATACAATTGAATACAACTATAAAACCCAGAAAGAATATATTGGACAACTGTTTGAAGACTCTAAAAATAAATGGCTGCAGGCACATCAAGGAAGAACACCAGAATTTGAAATAACACAGAATCAGTGGTGAATTTATCATCCTTCTTCTCCAACAGCCTAGGACTTGAATTCAGTGAAGCCTGAAACCCACAAGTAAGCACTGTGGAACAGACAGAATGAACTCCAGGAGAAGCACTCTAGACTGGCTGAGGAGTAGGAAAGACAACTCTTAATGCTCAAGGTGATGAAAATTTTATTTTTCTCATTCTGCCATGTTCCAACACCCCCAAAACTTCATAGCAGAATTGACAGAAATTGCTATAAGATCCTGCAAGGGCCCAAATTCCTAAAGCAGGAAATCTTATTCCCTCTTCTGCAAACCTGCAGTTGAAAGCATAGGACAAAATCATGAAGCTTTTTTTCTCTCTCTCCTCCATCTTACTAGACCAGAATGTGAGCCTAATCACAAAAGTACATGATAGAAAGGTGTCACTAAAGCCCCAGGGAACCAAAAAAGGGGCTCAGGGAATCAAAAATACCTGGGAAATGATGGAGAGGAAAGAGTTTGGGAAAGCACTTTCATATGAACTCCTAAGCTTATTCCTGACCTGCACCTAAATGGCTCTGATTCTAATTAGCACACCAAAGACTTTGGGAACTGAAGATACTATATACCACTATGTAGGCCCCAGACTGACCACTGGGTGCTACACACCCAGAACCTATCTGAAAAGCATTACAAAGGCTTTGAAAACTAAAATGAATTGAAACCATAGCCCATAGAAGGTACGCAGGGATTTGTGGCCTGAATCTAATTAAATCAATTGCCTGCTAAAACAAAAAAAGCTACATTCTCCATAAATTTTACCAATTCAGAGTCTCAAATGTAATTACCAAAATTTCCATTATATAATTCAAAATTACCTGACATATGATAAACCAAGATAATTTCAACTTACATGAAAAAAAAAATCAATAGACATCAATGACAAGATAACACAATTGTTGGATTTATGGACAAAGACTAAAATCCTCAAACTAGCAATTGTGAACACTCTTGTAACAAACGTTAAAAACAAGCTTGGCAAATAAAACACAAGATACAGAGAAGACTGAATTGAAAAGCAAAATAACTTGAGATAAAAATACATTGGATGAATTCAAGAGCAGAAAGATGATAGAGCAGAATCAGTGAACTTAAAGATGGTATAATAGAAATGACCTGATCTAAGCAATAGAAAGAACAAATTTAAAAATGAACAGAGCTTCAGGGACCAGTCAGACAATAAAAGAGTTTCATGCCATGTCATTAGAATGAAAGAGAGAGGAGAAAAAGTGTAGTGATGAAAATATATTTGAGGAAACAATGGCTGGAAATTTTCTGAAATTTGGCTGGAGACATATATCTACAAATAGAAGAGCAAACCCCAAGCAAGATAAATCCAAACACCCATGCCCACAGACAGCAATGAATCTGATGACTGTATATTTCTCATCAGAAATCATAGAGGCCAGAAAGAAGTGATACCATAATTCTATAGTACTTAATGACTATTAACAGTGAACTCTAAAATTGGAGTTTTTTTCAGAAATGAAGGTGAAATAAAGACATTTTCAGATAAAGAAATACTAAGACAATTCCTAGCAGATCTTCTTTAAAAGAAATGCTAAAGGAAACTCTCAAAAAGAATGAAAATGATGCTAGAAGGAAACCTGAGACAACCTGAGGAAAAAGAAGAGCAAAACTAGCAAACTAAAAAACAAAACCCACACAGGGTTATGGTAATATGGTAAATAGCTTGGTAAACATAATAGACCATTCTTGTCTTGAATTTTTTTAAATATGCTTAACTAGTAAAAACAATAATTGTAACTGATTGATGGTATTTACAATGTAGATATAATATGTAAGACAATTATAGTATAAAGGGGGAGGGCGAAGGGACCTAAATGGTGGTAAGATTTTTACATTTCAATTGAAGTGGCAAACGATCTACTGAATTATACTGTGAAAAGTTAATTATGTATTTTGGAATCCCTAGAGCCACCACTTAAAAAAAAAAAAAGTCATACAAAATGATGTAGTAAAAAGTCACAATACATAAATTAAAACAGAATACTAAAAAATATTCAAAGACTCCAAAGAAGTCCAGAAAGGGGGAAACGGGAAACAAAAAAGAAGGAGAACAAGAAAAAAAACAACTAACAGTATAAGAGACTTATATCCAAAAGTATCAATAAAGGCATTAAACATAAATGGTCTAAACACATCAGTTAAAAGACACAGTCAGCATTAAAAAAAAAAATGATTCAACTCTAGGTTTTCCACAGTAAACTCACTTCAAATATAATGATATAGTTATGTTGCAAACACTAATCAACAGAAAGCTGAAGTGGCTATGTTAATATCAAACAAAGTAAACTTCAGAGCAAAGAAAATTTTCAGGAATAAAGAAGGATATTACCAACTGATACAAGAATCAATTCAAAAGGCATAAAATTCCTAACTGTTTATTCATCTTGCACTGGAGTTTTGAAATATATGAAGCAAAAACTGAAAGAACCAAAAAGAGATATATTTAAATCTATGATTATAATTAGAGATTTTATTTTTTTGCTGGTTTTGGTTTTTTTTTAAAGATTTTATTTATTTATTTGACAGAGAGAAAGAGATGACAAGTAAGCAAAGAGGCAGGCAGAAGGATAAGAGGAAGCAGGCTCCCCGCCAAGCAAAGAGCAGATGCACGGCTTGATCCCAGGACCCCAAGATCATGACCTAAGCTGAAGGCAGAGGTTTAACCCACTGAGCCACCCCGGTGCCCCTATAGAGATTCTGATGCTCTTTCTCAGTAACAATGTAACTAAAAGACAGAAAGTCAGTAAAGATATGAAATAACTCAACAATGCCAGTTTTAATAGACATTAGTAGAAAATTCCACCCAAAACCACAATTTTTTCCAGTGTACACAGAACTTCCACCAAGATATGACCTGAAACACAAAGCAAATCACAGGACATTACAAAAAAATGAAGTTATAAGAAAGAATATTTTCAGACCATAATGCAATTATACTGAAAATCAGTAATAGAAAAATAACAGGAAAAGTTGGAAATTAAGCAGCAGTTCTAAATAATCCATGGGTCAACTGAATGAAAATGAAAAAACAGCATAATAAAAGTTATGGAATGAAGCATATATATTTTAGAGGATTATTTAATATTACATGCTGATAAGAGAAAAGAATAAAAGTCTCAAATCAATAACCTCAGCTTCAACCTTAAAGATTAGAAAAGGAAAAGAAAAACACACCCAAATTAAGTGAAAGGAAATCATGAAGATAAGAGCAGAAATCAATGACAGTGAAAACAGGAAAGGAATAAAGACAATCAATGAAGCTAAAGGCCGGTCCTCTGAAAGGTCAATAAGATTGATGAACCTTTAACAAGAATGAACTAAAAAAGAGAGAACACAGTATCAATAAAAGAAATGAAATAAAAAGGAAAAGAGGGGCGCCTGGGTGGCTTAGTGGTTAAAGCCTCTGCCTTCGGCTCAGGTCATGATCTCAGGGTCCTGGGATCGAGCCCCACATCGGGCTCTCTGTTCAGCGGGGAGCCTGCTTCCCCCTCTCTCCCTGCCTGCCTCTCTGCCTACCTGTGATCTCTCTCTCTCTCTGTCAAATAAATAAAATCTTTAAAAAAAAAAAAGGAAAAGAATATGACTGCTATACACACAAAT
>CM053616.1:63890699-63909496 GCA_028646535.1 Procyon lotor
TCTTTTTTTCCCCTTTGCTCATTTGTTTTGTTTCTAATATTCCACACAGGAATAAAATCATATGATAACTGTCTTTTTCTGACTGACTTCTTTCACTTAGCACTTACTTTCTAGTTCCATCAATGTAATTGCAAATGGCAAGATTTCATTCTTTTTAATGGCTGAGCAATATATCATGTGTGAGTGTGTGTGTGTATCTATATAAATCTATATAGATCTACACAGATATAGATATATCTCACATCTTCTTTATCCATTCATCAGTTAATGGACACTTAGGCTATTCGCATAATTTGATGATTGTAGATAATGCTACTATAGACATTAGGGTGCATGTATTTCTTTGAATTAGTATTTTTGTATCCTTTGGGCAAATATCTTGTACTACGAACCTACATACTGTATGAGAGAGCAATATATCTATCTTACAGTCCTGATGATATAGTCAACATGCTAAGAGGAAAAAAATGGCCAAGAATACTATACTTGGCAAAACTATTCTTCACTAATGAAGCTGAGGGAGTTCCTCTCCAGTGGAACTGCCTCAAAGAAATATTAAAGGCAATTCTTCAAGTAGAAATGAACTGATGGCAATTAGTAGATGAAAACATTTAAAAGTATAAAACTCAATGGAAAAAGTAAATATATACTCAAAATACTCTAATATTGTGACGGTGATATGTAAATCACTTTTAACTCTTGCTTAACAGTTAAAAAGACAAAAGTATTAAACAATATGAAAAATATAAATTGTGACATAAATAACAAACTGTGGAGGGCACTAAAATGTTGAGTTTTTATATGTGATTGAAGTTGTGTTCTTAAAAGCTTAGAATAAACTTATAACTGTAAATTTTTTATGTACCCTTATTGTAACCACAAAGAAAAAAATCAGGTAGATACACAAAAGATAAAGTGAAAAGAACGAATGCAAAAATCATCATCACAAAGGAAGAAGCAAAGATGAAAAGAACAAAGGTACCATAAAACCAATAATTAACAAAATGGAATAGGTAAGTCCTTACCTATCAATAATAACTTTAATATATGAAATTGTCCAATCAAAAGAAAAAGAGTCACTTAATAGATTTAAAATATTAAAAAATTCTGTAATATTAAAAGATTCTATACTATGCTGCCTATAAGACTTACTTTAAACTTTAGGGATACACATAGGCTAAAAAGAAGAGATGGCAAAAGATACTCCATGTAAATGGTAATAAAAAGCAGGGGTAGCTATACTTATATCAGAAAAAATAGACCTTAGTCGAAAACTGTCATAAGAGACAAATAAAGTCATTATATCATGATGAAGGTGTCATTCCATCCAGAGAATATAACAATTACAAATATATATATCCCCAACATTGGAGCACTTAAATATATAAAGCAAATATTAACAGAGCAGAACAGAGAAATGAATAGATCAATCGATAGATCATAAAAAGAAAAAAAACAATAAAGAAACAGCAGACATAAATAACACCATAGACCAAATAGACCTAAGAGAAATATGGAGAACATTCCATCCAACAGCATCAACATACACATCCTTCTCAAGGGCCAATGGAACATTTCCAGGATAGATCATATGTTAGACCATAAGCAAGCCTTAATAAAGTTAAAAAGTCAAAATAATATCAAGCTTCATTTCAAGCACAATGATATAAAAAAATAGAAATTGTTACAAGAAGAATACTGGGAAATTCACAAAGGTGGAGACTATACAACACAATAGTGAACAACCAATGAGTCAAAATAAATCAAAAAAGAAATCAATAAATATTTTAAGACAAATGAAAATGGAAAAGCAGTACACCTAAACTTATGAAATGAACCAAAAGCAGTTATAAAAGGGAGGTTCATAGCAATAAACACCTACATTAAGAAATAAGAAAAATCTCAATAAATAACCTAACTTTACACCTCAAGGAACTAGGAAAAAACTAAGCCCACAGTTATGCAAAGAAAGGAAATAATAAAAAGCAGAGTGGCAATAAATAAAATAGAAACCAAAAAGATAATTAAAAAGACCACTGAAACTCACAACTCATTCTCTGAAAAGATAGACAAATCTTTAGCTATGCTTACTAAGAAAAAAATGAGAGAACTCAAAGAAAAAGGAAAAATTTCAACTGACACCACAAATATAAAAAGAATCAGAAGAGACTACCATGACCAACTTTATGCCAATAAATTGGGTGACCTATTTTTAAAAAGGATAAATTCACAGAAACATACAATCTACCAAGACTGAACCATTAAGAAATAGAAAATCTGAACAGATCAATTACTAGTAAGGAGATTTAATCAGCAATCAAAAACCTCCAAACAAACAAAAATGTAGGACTACACAGCATCACTGGTAAATTTTACCAAATATTCAATGGAGAATTAATACCAATTCTTCTAAATTCTTAAAAAAAAAAAAAAGACAAGGAGAGAACACTTCCAAACTTATTTTACAAAGCCAGCATGACACTGATAACAACACTAGAAAAAAAAAAAAAAAACACTACAGGGAAACTAAAGCCTAATAACCCTGATGAATATATAGATGCAGAATCCTTAACAAAGTATTAGCAAAATGAATTCATTATACATTAAAATGATATACACCATAATCAAGTAGAATTTATTCCAAGGATTCAAAGATGGTTCAACATGAGCAAATTAATCAATGTGATAGGCTACCTTAACAAAATGAAGGATAAAAATCATATATTTCAATAGGTGCAGAAAAAGCAATTGATAAAATTCTATATGCTTTTATGATAAAAGCTCTCAACAAAATGAATGTAGAAGAAACTTCCCTCAGAATAATAAAGGCTACATACAACAAGCCACAGCTAACATCATACAAAATGGTGAAAAGCTGAAGCTTTTCCTCTAAGATCAAGATCAAGATAAGGATGCTCACTCTTACCACTTTTATTCAACATATTATTGGACACCCTAGCCACAGCAATCAGGCAAGAAAAATAAATTAAAAGCATCCAAATTGGAAACAAAGAAGTAAAACTGTCACTATTTGCAGATGACATATATAAAGAAACCCCCCCCCAAAAAAAACAAAAAAACCCTAAAGACGTCATCCTAAAGAAACCAACTTAGAATTAATAAACTATTTCAGTAAAGCTGCAGGATGCAAAACAAATACAGAAAAATCAGTCACATTTCTATACACTAACAATGAATTATCACAAAAAGAAATTAAGAACACAATCTTATTTGAAATTGCATTAAACACAATAAATTGCCTAAGAACAAAATTAATCAAGAAGGAGAAAGTTCTACACAGAAAACTATAAGACATTGATGAAAGAAACTGAAGAAAAGACAAATAAATGGAAAAATATTCCATGCTTATGGATTAGAAGAATTAACAGTTAAACTGTCTACACTTCCCAAAGCAATCTCTAGATTCAATGCAATTCCTACCAAAATGTCAACAGCATATTTCACAAAAATAGAACAACAATCCTAAAATTTGTATGGAACCACAAAATTTGTATGGAAGAACCCCCACAGCCAAAACAATCTTGAGAAAGAACAACCCTAGAGGCATCACACTTTTTGATTTCTAACTATATTACAAAGACATAGTAATCAAAACCATATGCTATTAGTGTAAAAACAGACAATACAACAAAGAACAAAATAGAGAGACTAGAATAAACCCATACATGGTCATATATGGTCAATTTATTCATGACAAAGGAACCAAGAATATACAATGGGGTAAGAATAGTCTCTTCAATAAATGGTTTTGGAAAAACTGTACAGCCACATGCAAAAGAATGGACACTCATCCTACAGTATACACAAAACACAATTCAAAATGGATAAAAGTCTTTAATGTAAGCTCTAAAACTATGAGACTCCTAGAAGAAAACATAAGTGGGACTACATCAAACTAAAAAGCTTTTGATTCACAAAGGAAACAACAAAATTAAAAGCAACCTATAGAATGGAAGAAAATATTTGCAAATCATGTATCTGATAAGAAGAACTGAATAGACATTTTTCCAAAGAAGAGAAACAAATGGCCAACAGGTATATGAAAAGATAACATCACTAATCATCAGGAAAATGCAAATCAAAACCACAATGAGATATCACCTCATACCAATTAGAATGGCTATCATTAAAAAGACAACAAATAAGTGGTGAGAATGTGGAGAGAAGGGAACTCTCTTGCACTGTTGTAGGACTCTAAATTGTAGTAGCCATTACAGAAAAGAATATGAAGTTTCCTCAAAAAATGAAAAATAGAATTACTATATGACCCAGCTCCCCATTTCTGAGTATATATCCAATGGAAATAAAACTAGATATCAAATCGATATCTGCATTCCCATATTTATTGTAGCATTATTCATAACAACCAAGATATGGAAACAACGTAAGTGTCTATCAATGGATGACTGTATAAAGAAGATATGGTTTATATATACAATGGAATATTATTCAGCCATGAGGGAAAAAAAAGAAATCTATCATTTACAACAAAATGGACTGACCTTGAGGGCATTATGCTAAGTGCAATAAATCAGAGAAAGATACTACATAGTATCACTTATATGTGGAATTAAAAATGTCAATCTCATAGAAACACAGAGCAGAAAACTGGTGTCAGGGGCTAGGAAGTGGTGGAAATAGGGAAATTGGTAAAAGTATACACATTTTCAGCTATAAATAAGTAAGGCCCAACACTGTATTGCAATATGAAATAAGAGAGTAGAGTTTAAATGTTCTCATCAAAAAAAAAAAAAAACAAAAAAAGATAAGTATGTAAGGTGTTAGGTGTGTTAATTAACTAGATTGGGGAGGGCGAAGAGACTCCTTTCATAATATATATGTATATCGAACTGCCATAATGTCCATTTTAAATATCTTACAATTTTATATGTCAATTTATCTCAATAAAGCTGAAAAAAAAGGAAAATGAAAAACATAAAAGACTCCAGAACTGGATAATATTTGGATCTAAAAACACAATTGCTGGTTTTTTAATTCTGGTATACATTTCAGATATACTTATGAAATTTTTTTATCCTTATCTTCTGAAAAGTAAACAATATTTTTACTTGACTATCTAAAAAAGAATAGAATAATGAATATCAACTATAGTCACATCTATTACAGTGTTTTTAAACTTTTGAAGGTCAAAAATTTGATTTTTAAAATTTGATTTGATTTTAATATTTTGATAAAATTTTATTTTAAAAGTAGTGATTACATAATACATAAATCTCATCAAGCCTAGACACTATCCACCAGTTTACAATTGGTTTACAGTATATAAGAAATACAGGGACAAGTTAAATGACAATACCAGATATCAGTCATCCAAATCCAGGCTATGGGATGTTGTATAGAACAAATAATTCAGTTTCTCCAACAATTTAATAGCAAAATTTAAGGGGGAAAGGTGATTATTACAAAATAGACTTTACATATTTACCAGACAAATGGTGAACTACATTTAAATTCTAATTTAAACATCTAGACTATAAAATCAAATAGTCCACCTCATGAAAGAAGTTATACAGATGGTAAATAAGTATTTGCAAAGATGCTCCACTTCATTTGTCATCAGGAAAGTGCAGATTAAAACACCAATGAAATAACCACTAAACAACTTTTAGAATGGCCAAAATCTGGAACATGACAACACCAAGTGCTGTCAAAGTTGTGGAGCAATAGGAACTCTCATAGATTATTAGTGGGAATGGGAAATGGCACAGCCACTTTGGAAGACAGTTTGGCAGTTTCTTACAAAATTGAATATACTCTTATCATATGATCCAGCAACTGTACTCCTTGGTATGTTCCCCATGGAGTTGAAAACTTATGTCCACACTAATACCTGTACACAGATGTTTATAGCAGCTCTTTTCATGATTGCCAAAACTTGCAAGCATCAAGATGTCCTTCAGTAGGTGAATGGATAAATTGCACAATATCCAGACAACAGAATATCATTCAGCACTAAAAAGAAATGAGCTATTAAGCCATGTTAACACATGGAGTTACCATATATGCCTATTACTAAGTGAAAGAAGCTAATCTGAAAAGGCTATATAATTGTATGATGCCAACTATATAACATTCTGGAAAGGGCAAAACAATGGAGGAGTAAAAAGATCGGTGGTTGCAGGGCCACATGAGAGATAGGGGGAGATATATGAATAAGTAGATCACAGAAAAATTTTTTGGCAGTGAAAATACTCTGTATGATACCACATATATTTGTGGTATCATATATATGTGTGTGCGTGTGTGTGTGTATACACATTCATCGAAACCCATAGAATGTATAATACCCAGAGTGAACTCAAACGTAATCTATGGACTCTGGGTCATTATGATGTGTCAATGTAGGTTCACCAATTGTAACTAATGGTTGATAAAGGGCACGGAGGAGATACATGGGGAAATCTCTGACAGCTTTGCTATGAATTTTAATCTGCACTAAAAAATTGCTTGATAATTTTTAAAAATATTTCACTCAAGAAAAAGTTGAATAGTCCAACTATAAAATGATATAAATGAAACAAAGAGATCTGAATATTGGCTAGAATGAGATGAGTTTAAGGAATCAGTGTTCATTTTGCTATGTAAGAAAAAAAACTAAGAGTTGGAGATGCATACTTATGTCTGTGAAAGAAATGATTATGTCAGAGATTTCCTTTGAAATACTCCAAAAAAACAAAAGAGTGATAGGTGAAATAAGAGTGGCAATGTTAACCTGATGCATTTATAAATTTGTGACATTAATAATCTATGTACAAAAGTAAACATAATTATATAATTATAAAATAAAGAAGTTATATTTCTAAAAAAAAGAAATGAGTGGCAAATATTCATAATGGATATGTGGAAACCTGTTATATTTTCCTACTTCATGTTTGTTCAAAATTTTCCATAATAAAAAATGTTCTTTAAAATATATCATTTCTAGGAAAATTAGTAAGTTCAAATGGAAGTCATATTTTGCACAGAATTTTAGGGGGTTCACAAGAATGGTAAGCTGATTCCAGGTTGAGAAACCTTGACGTAGTGGGAGAGAGAAACATTAGAGTATAATTTCAGGGAGAATGCTGTTAGTAAGAAAGAAACTGACATAGAGCTTAAATAATTATCAGCTCATCACGACCACCAAAAGCAGGACCTGGGTACCCACAAAAATAGAGAAATAGAAAAGCAGGATTTATCCTTGGACTTATGTAGGCTTGACTTGGAGACTGGCAAAGAGTTTAAGGGGATAAATGACAGCAGATACTAAGGAAGTCTGAAGAGTTTAAAATTAAAAAGGAAATGACAGCAAGTGAAATGGCAAGGCTGAGAGGAGAGGAAATCACAGTCAACAAACCATACTTCTCCATCAGACATAACAATGAGGACCTCCCCGCTTAAGCACATCCGAATTATAACATTAGAATTACTAGAAATGGTGTTTCTAAATAGTCCGTGTGTGTGCGTGCGTGCATGTGTGTGTTTGTGTGTGTCTTTTGTGAAATTCTAAAACACTATAAAAAATCCAATTATGAATTTTATTATAAAGGGAAGTGTTACTGCAAAATCAATTTTAGCGTGTTATCTAATATTTATTTTCATGAAATTGTTACCGAACTTGAGGTTCTCTGACTCATGAACGTAGAAACAGACATGAGACCAAGGATGGTGTGGACAGGGTTTATTGCAAACACATGCCCAGGCTTGAGGGAGTCAGCAAGAGAGGTAGTAGGATGTTCCCCACGGAAAGTTTTTGAAAGCTTGAGGCAGGACAGGAGAGATATCTAAGCATGAAGGGGTAGAGAAATACTGGAAATTGGGCACATAGGTGCAGTTGACAGAACATGCTTCTTTACACACTGTTTTGTGTGCATATTAAGTCTCCACCCGGGGCATGATTTTTAGCATTAAAATGAGAGGGGAAGGTGGTGAAAGATTAGGATCCATGGTGGCTCTGATTGGTCTGGTCTGGTCTTTGCGGGAGCAACCAGTTATAATTTGGGCCCTGGACTGTTTCATGCTTGCGGCTGTTGACTTCCCGATTGTATGCACCTACAAAGTGGGCTAGAGAAATGGGTTATCTGAGGAGGCCCAAGGTTTTCTGCAAGTTCCTTTTCTGTAAAAGAAATGCTTCAGAAAAGAGGACTAGCAACAGGCAGATATTTAAAGAGCTTCCATTTTGAAACAGGTTGAAATTGTAAGGATATTAGGGCCTAGGGCAACTTTATCCCAAGATATACTTTTCTAGGCAAGCACCTCAGAATCCCCATCTATCTCAATATGATTTGGTCAATGTCACTTCATAGCTGTGCAGAACTCAGAAGATCAGCATTGTAATGGTCCCTTGTATGAACCCCCCAAATGGACTACAACGCCCATCTAGAACAGGAAGTGTATCTATCTTATTTCCAGTTATATCCCAAGCTCTTTAGAATAGTACCTGGGATGCAGACACTTAGTAAACATTTGTTAAATTAAAAAATAAATGAGGTCCCATTTCCCAGAATATTGGGCTGGGTAATACAAACTGACGCTTCAACTAAAGACAACTAGAAAACTTAAACACTTAAAATGCTTTGAAGCATTAGAGAGCAACAAGACTATGAAGAATTACCGGAGAAGGATCCCTGGAGGTCATGCTCAGGAAGAAAGAAGAAAGAAGAGCAAGGAAGTGATTGACAGAGCATTAGTTACATTTAGTGAGGAAAGAGAAGTTAGTGATATGAAAGACTCATGAGGGAGACTTTTAGGATAGAGATAATGTTCTTTTTTTCTAACCTGTTTGTTTCCTTCATTAATAAGCTATTATACTGTATATCTTTATCTTATGTATTTGCACATCTTTTGTATTTCACAACAAAAGGGTTTTTTTTTAAAGATTTATTTATTTATTTTAGAGAGAGAGCGAGAGTGCACACTCTCTGGGGAGAGAAGGACATAGGGAGGGACACTGGGGAGGGACACAGGGAGAGGGAGAGTCTCAGGCAGACTCCGTGCTGAGTGTGGAGCCCCAGGCGGGGGCTCCATCTCATGACCCTGAGATCACAACTTGAGCCGAAACCAAGAGTCAGAAGCTTAACAGACTGTTTCACCCAGGTGCCTCGAAAGAAAGTTTTTGTGTTGTTGGTTTTTTTTTTTTTAAATATACCCTTAACCTATAAACAAATGAGTCCTGATAATGAAAATCATTTGAAGTTAGAATTATTTCAGAGAGTATATAGGAATTGGGATAAGAGACAGCATTTCATTTCAGTAAATGTCTTCTCCTTTCTGCATCAGAAAATAAAATTAGTGGGCTCCAAATGGGCATTTCTGGCCAATGTGAACTGTGGTAACAAGGCATTGCGAGAAGGGAATATGAGGACACAGAAGTACCTGGTGCTGCCTACACAAGGTCCAGTTTGCTTTTTACCTCATGCCTAAAAAGCTGAAAAAGAAAACATATTTGTCTTAGACAAAGGCAAAAAAACAAGCTTTCCAGACTGATCATTAGAGCTTCCCACACACTCAGAAGAGCCCTGGCTGGAGTGATAGTGCTCGGAAAAGTAAAAGTTCCCAAGTTAATGCCACTGAGAGTTTTCTGCTCACATTCTAATCGAAGAAGTTAAGATAAAGACAAGCACATGTGCAGAGAACTATATATTTCTAATAAGCAAATCATGACCACAGGGAATGCCTAAAAATCCATTAGCTGCTCTTCAAGCTGATCTTTGGGGAGACTTCATTATCTCTGTTTTGACGGCATTAGGAAAGAGGTTTGGGAAAGCCTATTAGATCGCTTTACAAAATAATCTTCTGACAAGCAGCTTTTCTACTGGACTATGGAAAACCTGACAAAACTTTGATTTTTCATTTTGATCCCTTTTTGGTTTTGTTCATAAGTGAGCTGCCATTTCAATGCCAGTAAAGTCATCAGCAGCCTATTGCAGCCTTTCTCGGAGCACTGTAGGGCATTTTTCACTTAAAACTTCTCTCCCTTGAAAGGATTTAGACTCCATCTGAGACTGAAAGGCCCACACTGCCCCCACCAGGTCAAATTACTCTGCAAAATTAGATTCTTTAGAAGAAGAAAAACAGAGTATACCAAGTATGCACAGAAAAGCAGATATATTACAACCCCTGGATCCCATTTAAGGTTATTTCTATTTAATGAATCTTAATTCTATTTTAAATGAATCACTCTTTAACTAGATCATTATTTAAACATTAAATTGTCAGCTTTGACACTTTAATTCTGACACCATGAACCTGGTTGCCCTTACTTCCAATCAAGGAAAACAAACTGGGAAAACAAAATAAAACAAAACTCTCCATTCCTACAGAATCAATTCTATAATTATTAATAAAATCAAGTTAATTCAAAACCATCAATAGATTCCATAAAAGGGTCTATTCTATTACATGATGTTAATGTTCCTTTGCAATTTTTAAACAAGAGCTATATGCTTTATTACTTTACTTCCTTAAACTGTCTTTGGGAAAATCTAGATTTTATTAATAAGTCACTGCAAGTGAAGTAAACATTGTGATGATCCTAATGGTAAAATTTACTTATTAGTAATATGTTGAGACCCTTCTGGAGAGAAAGCTAGTGATGATAAATGCTATTTAGCATATTTTAGTATTTGAAAATGCCTATTTATGAATGGCATCATGTCAGGCACTGTAGAAATATATCCTTGATGTGACCAAAATGGGCCATGCCCTAAATGGTATAATTTTAAAGAGGTTCTTGTATTAAAAAAAAAAGACAAACAAAAAAAAAACTCCACCTACCTGCCTACCTAGATATTAGAAATTTCCAGATTAATTAATTCTTAGAACATAATAAATCTACAACCCAACTGTGTATACCAACATATTAAACTATGTTGGAGTAAGTAGTCTCTTAAGAAAAATTATACAAGATTGATAAGTTTTAATGGGAGGATGGAATGCAGAGAAGGGGGAGAGAAAGTAGCAATGTGTTATGGCAATACTACAATGATGTTTCCTTTTGCTTGAAATGATCTGCCTGGAGAACTCAAAAGTATTCTTCAAATGATAACTCAAATGTCAAATCTTTATTGAAACTCTACTGAAATTATTCTCTGTTAATGGCACTTATTTATAACCTATGCTTGAACAGATTTTCTTGAACGTACATAACGAAATCACTTAAAGTTTACTGCCTAATGATTTTTCACAAAGAGAAGACATTTATAGCCAGAACCCAGATCAAGACAGACCATCATCAGTAGCAAAAGCCCTTCATATGCCACCTCCAAAACGCTACACCCCAAAGGTAACCACTATTCTGACTTTTAACCCCAATAGTTTTACCTGTTTTTTATTTTATTTAAATGGAATCCAGCTTTAAAGATGCTACCCGTTCTTCCAAGTGATTTTAGCAATTTATACTCCAACTAGCAGAGTTCAAGAATTCCAGTTGCTCCTTAACTTTTTCAACACTTGATGTTTTCCATCTTTTTCTTTTTACTGATCTTCTTGAGTACACAGTTAATCATTTTACTTTGGATTTTTGGGGTAACTAGTGAAAGAAAGCACTTTCCATATGTTTATTGGCAATTTGGTTATCCTCTTTTGTGAAGTTCCCATTCAAGTCAGTATATTCACTCTATTCTTTTTCTTATTGATTTGCATGATTTCTTTACTCTCAAGATAGAAGTCTTATCATTATAAATATCCATTTGTATCCATTACAAATATCATCTCCTCTTTGTTATATTTTGTTGTTTGTAAGAGGTTTTATGATGCTTTTCCTTTCTCATTTAGGCTTCTGGTGCTCTGCTTAAGAAATCATTGCCTATGCCAGGGTCATGAAGGAATTTTTACACTTCCTATTCAAGAATTTTTAGGGACATCGGGGTGGCTCAGTTAGTTAAGTGTCTGTCTCCGGCTCAGGTCATGATCCCAGAGTTCTCGGATCGAGCCCTACATCAGGTTCCCTGCTCAGTGGGAAGCATGCTTCTCCCTCTCCGTCTGCCCCTCCCCCCGACTCATGCTCTCTCTCTCTCAAATAAATAAATAAAATCTTAAAAAAGAAGAATTTTTATGGTTATGTCTGTAAAAATTATGTCTGCACTCTAATTTTGAGTTTTGTGTGTGATGTGAAGTAACTGTCAACATTTTTTTTCATTTCATCCAATTAACACAGCATTTTTTTACAGAAGATATCATCCTTTCCCAAATGTACTTCCATGACACCTTTGTCAGAAATCCATTAACTGTTTTTATGAGTCTGCTTCTGTACCCTATTTTGTTCTACTGAACAATCTGCCTATCCTTCTGTCAATATTATACTGTCTTATTTATTATATATTTGTCTTTGCATTTCTACAATCTAACTCTGTTACAGAAAACATTTGAGGTAGCTTACAAGGACAGATAAAAGACACACACAAAAGACAGTGAAGGTTCTAGTAGCATACAAATCTATCAGGAACAACTACATGCACATAACAGACACACAAATGTATTTGAAGCCAAAACAACCAGAAGCCAAGATCCAAAAAGAAAAGAAAAACATTAAAGTTAACTACTGACATTTTACTGCTGCTTTTCTCTTTAAAGCATTTATTTCTAAATAACATGGCCATGTGCTAGAGATGCCCTTCCAAAATAACTAAGAAGTTGAAAAACTAAATAATGGAGCTGGAGAGGTAAGAATTGGAATTCAGGGCCCATCAAAGTGAATGGGTCCTGGTTTATTATCTTAGATTTTCGGTTGGGACCCCTAAAAGACTACAACATAGGAGTAAGGCCAAACCAGAATACATTGCACCTTAAAAGGACTGAAGCACAGCATTGAATCAAATTTTCCCTAGTTAAAATGAAATGCTCTTCTCTGTTTAAACTACCTGCTAAGAGGTAAAGTTTCAAAGAAGTATATGATGAAGAATGCATGAAAATATCAAATTGGAATTCTAAAAGTGAAAAACTAAGTTTTAAACTAAATAAAAATTATAATATCAGAGAGAACACAATGGAATACTGAATTAATGAACTGGAAGATAGGGCAAAGGGTATTCACAAAATACCCTTAATGAAGCACAGAGAAAAATAAAATATAATAGAGAACATTATAGATACAAGGGATACTGTGAGGAGTTCTAGAATATATGTAAAGGAGTCCAAAAAGGGAAGAGTGATAAGTAATGTGATTGAGGGAGACGCCTGGGTGGCTCAGTCGTTAAGCCTTTGGCTTGGGTCGTGATCCCAGAGTCCTGGGTCTAGCCCCGTGTCAGGCTCTCTGCTCAGCGGGAAATCTGCTTCTCCCTCTCCCACTCCTCCTTCTTGTGTTCCCTCTCTCACTGTGTCTCTCTGTGTTAAATAATAAATAAAATCTTTAAAAAAAAATAATGTGATTGAGGGAATGTATGAGAAGATAATGAACTCAAGTTATCCCGAAATATGAAATACATCAAGGCAAATGTTCAACAGGTGTTCTAGAGTGTATTGCTGATCTCTCTGTTGTGTTTGGAAAAACTTTATTTGCCAGGTGTATAATTATAAGTTGGCAGTTATAGTCTCCCATTGTTTTAAAGATATTCTTCCATTGCATATTCACCTCCATCGTTTCTTTTCTATAGTCAGCTGTAAGTCATATTTTTGCACCTACAAAGTAATGTGTATTTATTTTTTTGGCTGCCTATACAATTAGTTTGTCTTAATTTGTGGCAGTTTTACTCTAATATGGACAGGCATGTTTATCTTATGATTTATCCTACAATCAGGATAAAAAATAAACTTTTTTATTCTCCCCACATTTCACTCATGTGAACTCTATGCAACAGCCTTACTGAAATGCTCGTTTTTTAATATAGGGAAATCTTTTCTTTCAGTCTATAATTTCTTAAAGACAAAAGTTTTGATCCACAAGTAAAACTATAAATTGTGTACACATAATGTATCCTCAAAATTATTAAAACAAAACCGATAGAATTAAAAAGGCAAACAGACAAATTTATAATCATTGTAGGATATTTTAACACACCACTATCAGTATCCAATAGAAAAAGAGACAAGAGTTCATAAGCATATAGAAGATTTAATAATGTAATTTAAAAATTAACCTGACATGTAGAGAGCATATTTCTAACAACTGTAGAATAGTCCTTTCAAGTGCACACAAACTATTCACCAAAATTGACCATAAGCTATTTTTTAAAGTAACCTCAACAAAACTTAGAAATCTGAAATCATTAAAATATTTTCTCTGACCAAAAGAAATTTAAACTAAAAATCAACAACACTTAACCAGAAAATTCCTAAATATTTTGAAATTAAGCATTTCTGAATAACTCATGTGCCAAATTACAAAAAGAGATTGCAATAAAATTTTAAAATATTTTGAAATTATTTTGAAAACACTATATATCAAAATTTGAGAAATTCTGCTAAAGTTTATTTAATAGTAAACTTAAAAGATTTAAATACATTTATAAGAAAAAAGACTGAAGAATCAATGATTTAATATCCATCTCAAGAAAAAAAAAGTAGCAAATTTATTTCCTCCCCCAAAAAAGAAAGGAAATAAACAAGAGCAGAAATTAATTAAATAGGAAACAAACATAAACCAGAGAAATTTAATAAAGTAAAAACTTGTTTCTTTGGAAAGAATGAATAAAATTTATAAGTTCTTAACAGCATTAGTTAAAATAAAAATTAGAATTCTAGACATATATAACCAATTATACAAAGGGAACCCAAATACACTGAAAAGATATGAAAAGGATTATGTCAACATATGTTCCATGGTCTGAAAGTTTACATCCTTTCAAAATTTATATGTTGAAAAAATATGCTGAAATAGGGTGCCTAGGTGGCTCAGTCAGTTAAGCATCTGCCTTCGGCTCAGCTCATGATCCCAGGGTCTTGGGCTCAAGTCCCACATTGGGCTCCCGGCTTAGGAGGGAGCCTGCTTCCCCTCTGCCCTCCATCCTGCTTGACCTTGCTCTTGCTTGCTCTCTCTCTCTCTCAAATAAATAAATAAAATCTTAAAAAAAAAATACTAATTCCCAAAGATGGTATTAGGAGGTGGGGGCCTTGGGAGGTGCTTAAGTCATGAGGGTAAAGCTGTCACGAATAGGATTAGTGCCTTATAAAAGAGATCCCACAAAGATCCCTTACCCCTTCTTCCATGTAAGGATCCTTCCATGTAAGGATTTCCATAAAGAAATGTCTAGCTTAGAAGAGAACCATCACCTGCCCCTGCTGGCACCCTGATCTCAAACTTCTAGCCTCTGAAACTATAGGAAATAAATTCTTACTGTTTATAAGCTACACAGTTTGTGATATTTTAACAGCTTGAACAGATTATAACAAAATGTAAAATTGTAGATACAATGGGTGAATTCCTAGTGTGAAATCACGGTGAGAAAATTCATTGACATTTATTTTTATCACGTGTACTTCTCTACATATAGGTCATACTTTAAATAAAAATAAAAGACAAACAAATATGAAGGTATTCAGTGAATCAAGACTGAGATAGATATAGATGGAGGAAAGATGACAGATAGGCAGACACACAAATTACCTATATACTATGCCTGATTTTTGCTAAATGAAAATGGAAGCTTGTTAGCTACAGTATTTATGTTGTCCATAAAATAAAATTTTACCAATTATTTTATTCTTGGTAGTAAGACCAGATGGGAATATCTTCTGGGGATCCTCACAAATAGTTTACAATGAGAAAGACAATTAGCAGCATCCCTAACAATTCACATTTTGTTTTGTTTTGTTAGAGTCTTTTTCTGCCAATTGTCAGAAGTGAATGGAATTATTAAAGGAATTAAAGGGCAAATGAAAACTAGTTTTGTGAGAATCATAAGCAAGTTCATTTCTTCCTTCTTCATATTTTCCTGCACTTGCTGTATACATCCATCATATCATTACCTCTCTCAATTTGCATCTTAATAATCAACAGTGTCTTGCACATAGCCATAATCAATAAAAGTTTTATGACTGAACAAATAAATGAATGAGGCACTTGGCACCCAAAGAACAGTGAAGAAGAAATGGCAACCACAACAAAACTGTGTCTGCTTCACAATTTGGCAGCAGGTAAAATCTCTACCATGTAGCTTTCAACCTAAGACAGGTATTATTGATAAAGACAGGTATAAATGACCTACAGTGACATTGAACTGATATAGAGATTAAATGTCATGTATTAATCTTTTGCAGAAGCAAGCAATATAACTTCACAACATTTTTCTTTATTTTTCATCCTTTCAAAAATTTCTTATTCTATCTTAAAAACTATTTGACAAGTTGGTGTAAAATGCAAGGTGCTATTATGTACTATACCAGAGTGAGAAGCAATTAAGGGGGAAACCACTAGTCCAGGATTTTATTACTTGAGCTACCTTCACCTTCTGTTCTGCAAACCTTCTTTTTTTCCTCTGTTAGAGCTTTCATTTCAATTATTTACTCTTTCCCATATTTTAGCCAAGTCATTGGCTCAGTTGGCATATGACAGAGCTTTCTTGTAGCTGAAATTGCATTTGTTACTTTGGTATCAATGTGTCCTGTCTCTTAGGCTTGGTGTAGTCTTATCTCTAAGTGAAACTATCTGTCTTGTATTTCTACTCTGAGTGAGATTTATGAGGAAAAGCATTTGAATTGTTCATCTCTCTCTAATTCAGGCATCATTCTGACACTAAAATGTCTCAGAATTTTCTCTTTATTGCAAAAGAAATACTCTCTCCTTTTTGCTCTTCAACTAGCCTGTCTTGTCTTTTGCCTACAAAATAGGCAACACAAGATGGGGAGGAGAAGTGGGGCACAACCATGTCCTCTTGGGGCAAGCATCTTCCCAGCTTCCTAGGTATATCAAGAATACTTACTTCATAGCTGATTCATAATCTTTCTCTCTCTTCTTAGTCTTCAAATTTCATTTAGTCATCTGATTAAAGTCTGAATACTTTTCAGAATAGTATGTTTAGTCCAATATCTTACAAAAAGTAAGTAGTAATCAAATACTTGGTTAATCAATTGTTTAGGGAAAACTCATTCAAATATACAGGTTTCATGGGGCAGACCCAATATATAATGGCTACAATATATAATTATCAAGTAAGAGAAATGTCACATTCTCTTTCTTCATTTCCATTATGGGAATGGTCCCTTGAAGATAGAAGAAACTACCTTAGAAGTAAGAATTAAAAATAAATACTTCTTCCTACTGTCTTATTACATCATCTCTTAATGCCTAAACTACTACTTACTGTCTGTGCTTTCAAACAGTGACTGAAATGCTTACTAGAAAATAATTTGGTATACAGGAAGAGAATATGTCCATTAAAAATTCACAACTGAAAAAAATCAAGTCCTATACCAAGAGCTAGATATCAAACAATTGAAGTCATAATCTTAGCAATGTTGGCTATACTCAATGAGACCTGCACCAAACTGAATGCAAATAAAATGAACTACATGCCTTCTAAGATATTTTTTTGGTTCTGAAATTTAGTTATTTCTGCACTTCATGAATTCCTTAAACCATAAAGAACTAGTACAAGTTGTCATATCAAAGACTAGCTTTCTGCTTGACATTTCCACATAGAAGTCATATAGGCATCTTGGAATCAACATAACCAAAACAGAATTCTTGCTTCTTCCCATGCACTCCAAAACTCACATCTTTCCCATCCCAGTACACCACCAGCATCTATCCAACTATCCAAGCCAAAAACCTCAGAATTATTCTTTTTCTCAATTGAAGTATAGTTGACATACAAGTTTATATCCTAGAAATTATTTTTGCTTCCTCTTTCCCATCCACTTTCTATATCCAATCTATCTCAAACTTAATGCAGAGGATCATTAACAATCTCATTTGTCTGAAGATATAAACCACTTTCTCCAACTGAGGTTGTCAATAATAAATCTGACACTTTGATCTACACGTACCTAATTGCAAATTTGGCCTGGAAGAGGATGGGAGACAGAAGCCATTTACTTTTTTTTTCACCACCATCACCATCATCCCATATCCCAAAAGTACCATCACTAGCCTACTTTCCTGCAATGTGTTTCTTCAACCTCCATGGCAAGAACTATCTAATTCTACCTACACACTAACACTGGTCCAGACTCTGGAGCCTATTTAGCCATAAAGAAGGGAAAATATAAAGTGCTATGCCACATGCCAACCTTAATGTTGTCCACCACCTGACCTAGCATAGTGGTTCCAAAGTCTATTCTCTTCTTACACAGTCCTTGAAATAAACCCTTGCCCTGAACCTACTAGAGACTGAGGATAACACAGGTGTATGTGGAAACTAGGAGGCTAAAATACTGTACAAAATATGTTTGAGTGATACATATAGTTAGCCCCCACCCTTTTGTATGCTTTGTCTTATTTTTATAAAAATTCAACTTTGCTCAACTCCAGGTGATAAATAAAATGTTTTCTTTTTTGTTGAAATGTATCAACAGTACAAGGATTTGTGATTTGACAAGATTTGTCTAAAACAGGGGATCCAAGTTATGTATACTTTATGAGCCAATGTTTGGAAAAAGTTCTGAGACTATATGTTCATTAAGCATAGGGAGTGAGATTTTCTATTTTCTATGAATATTCTCAGTGAGTTCATATAATTCTGGTGCTACAAAAAGAAACTATACAATTCAAATGTGGGACACTGTAGTGGAAATTCCTCCCTGAATAACAAAGTAGGCAATCATACAGAACAACAAAACTCAATGCATTATTCATAATTATAATTCTAGATCATATACAACCATCATAAAAGCCAAGTATG
>CM053616.1:63909996-63929444 GCA_028646535.1 Procyon lotor
GAAAAGCCTGAAGGAGTTTCAGCAGGCTGTGCCACAATGTCTGTAGACTTGGTTTTTTCTTTTTACTGTCTTATAAGAGAAAGAACAGGGGTAGCTGGGGCTGGGTGCCATTTCTCTGTAGCTCTGAGAGAATGAGAAGTAAGTGGGAGCTCAAAGTGGAGGAACAAGTCAGGAATCAGAGCAGGATAGGCACATCTTTGGGAGAAAGCACATTTTAAAACCCATGGCAGACAGTAGGGCAGTGATGAATGGGATGACAAGTGTTGGCCACCAGTTCAGACAGATCACAAATTCGAGGCAGGCAAGAGAGTTGGAGAGAGGAATTGATGATGGTGGAGTTGTCATAGGACATCCTGTTCCTGACAGGTTTTGATCTAGCCAGAGGCTTCTACACACTTTGTGCAGATTTGAAGGAGAGCACAAGTGCCAACAGACCTTTCCTCAGAATATAATTTGAGCATTATGAGATGGCCTTTGTAAATAGAGGAGCTATTTCCTAAACTCTGCTGCAGCAGGCCGTCTAGCAGAGGCACTTTGAAAAGGAAGCATGGTGAGAAGACAGCTTGTTCTGATGTTAGAAGGCCTGGGTCTGATCCTGCACCTGCCACACACCAGCTGTATGACATGGAAAAGGTGAACTCTGAATCTCAGTTGTTCAGTATTCAAAATGGGGATATTAATGTACCCACACAATATATTGGAAAGTAGTATAGGCTGAAATGTTTTATACTTCTATGTTATTAATAGTACCTGCACTTGGATTTTAGTGACCAGAGGCTGACTTGATTTGATATAAATTTTTATTCAAGGTATGTCTAATTGCTACTTAATCAAGTTTAAATGAAAGAAAAATGTACAGTGGGAGGGAGAGTGCCACATGTGAAGACAGGGTCCAAAGTGTCAAAGATCAGGGTTCAAGTTCTAGCTCTGCCACTTACTAGATTGAGGGGTGTTCAGCATGTTGCCTAACCTCTGAGATTGAATTTTCTTTGTCTGAAAATAAAGACAATTTATGCTGACAAGGCAAGCACTTGAAAATAAAAATAACCATAAACACTTTATATACTTTGGGGGATTGCTGATGGGCTTTCCCAAACTTGGTTTTCCAAGGAGTTATTACAATGGATGTTACCCATATATCCCTGGTGGAATAAGGTTTATCCAAATTTCCCTAAACATAGGTGAGTGATCAATTGCTAGAGCAAATAGGGGGCTTCAGCAGCAGTAGGTGTAATAATTATGTGCTTAGGTACAAATAGCAAGTGGCTAACTTCACTCCTCCTTAGCTGCTAGCATGCTGTATTGTGCTCTGTCTTCTGAGATCATTTTGCTGTAGGAAAACCTGTCTTAAACTGAAATATACCTTTGGATAAACTTAATTTTTGCTTTATAAAAAATCTAACCACTATAAACTTAACTTGCCTCTCAATTTCTCATAGAGTGAAATTTCTGAAGACCATATATTTTCTAGGGTTAGCCCAGGGTGTACACTGCCCTTGATTTCAATAAATGAGAAATAGAGCCAAAGTCAGAACAAATAGAAGCAGGGCCTTCGCTTCTGTAGGTTTAGAGTATCCAATTCCAAGCTATTTGTTCATTCATTACTAACTTCCCTTGCTTATTATTTGGTTTCCTGGTGAGATTCATAGAGTTGTCCTAGCTCATTCCCCGAAGGTTTACATTCTGTCTTCTGGCTGAGCACATTTATTTCCTTAGCAGCATCTCTTTTCTTTTACATAGCCTCAAATGATATTTCTAACTCTCTTCTGATCTGTTGCATTTTTAAAGGAAAGAAATATTGTGTTAAAGGTGAGGAGACTCTGAAGCAACAGAACATATATAATTTATATCAAGGAGGGGTTGGTAAAACTATCTCTGGGACCAATAGATTTTAATGTGTTTGAGAAAGCTCACATTTTTAGAATGCAACTGCATAAATGTTCTTTTGGATTTGCAAGCTCAATCAATTTGCTTAGATATTTTTAGGTAAGAGAACTATATAACTGTCTTTCATTTCAAAAACACAAAAATAAAATCAAAAGTGGGTGCTTGTTGTTTTGACTTTTTTTGGTCTTTTAGTGGAGATTAGAGAGGACGCTGTGTGGACAGGTCTGATTGCAACTCCTGGCAGAGTCTGTGCCCAAACCCATATCTACTTCCTGCCTCAGGACTCTAAACAGAGAAGAGTGACATAGAAACAGCCAAGGAGCTTTTCACATTCCTGAACCTGCGACCCCAGTAGAAATGACTGAAGAGTAGCACTAGGGAGGATTTAGGAACGCTTCTTAGACAGAAATTGAGCTGGGGATGAGTATGAGTTTGAGTGTGAGTGTGTGAGTGTGTGTGTGTGCGTGTGTGTGAGAAGTAGGTGAGGAGTTAAACCTTTGCTCTCAGAGGTCATTTGCACTGAGTACCTACTAAGAGTGTTTTATATGCACAATGTCATTTAATCTTCATTATAACCAGGAAGTGATTTTTATTCACCTGTTGAGGGAGGCGAAGCCCAGGGCGGTTGAGTAACTTGCTCATGGTGACACAGCTAATAAATGACAGTGTACTAGATTCTGACTTGTAAGGCCTGGTCTTTCTGTGACATTGTTTTATGAAGCTTAAGAACTGTCCTTCTCTAACCCTGTGATATTTTCCAGGTTAGAAGACAAGAAGTGGATTTCCTCTCAGGCAGAGGAATGGGTCTTCCACTTATACATATTATCAAGGTGTTATCACCAAATGTACAGTCTCCCTTATGATAGAGAAGGTTCTTATGGTATGGTACTCAAGGATCTGAATTGCCATGATTGATACAAACTTGTCATTCCATCTTCTTGCTTCTCCTGGCTTTGTCACCTCAGCCCCCTGGAATGTCATTTTTCAATTCTCCCCTGTCTGGCAGACTAACCCCTACTTATTCTTCAGATCCTAGTTTAGATAGCATTTCCTTGGTCAGTACCATCTCCAACCCGTCTGGTTTAGGTACATCTTTTACTGTTTTACTATTGTCACAGGCCATCCTCACATCCTATTATAGTCACTTACTTTCCTACATACCCTGATAGCTTGTTGGAAGAGGAAAAATGTCCCTGTGCTCTGTTGTAATACCAGGAACTAACATACTGCATAGCATATCACAGACTTGTAGGGTATCTGAATGTTGGCATAACAGTGTCATGACTAGCTGGGGAAGAGGTGTTAAAACCTTATTATGATTCTAATCACTCCAAGTGTTCATAAGATCTGAGTAGAAAGTGTGCTCACTATGTTAACACAGCATCAAGATAGATTCCTTACTTCTCCTTCCCACCAGATGGCTGCCCTAAACTCAGTAAATGTTGAATGACATGAGGAGCTGTTTAGATGTACAGAGAGACAAAAATATGGACTCCATCACTGAAAATTTCTTTATCCTTTTCCTCTCCTCCCCTTTCCTTGCCTTCCCTCCTCTCCCCTCCCCTTTCTCTCTCTCTTTTTTTCTTCTTATAGGACAACCCAAAAAGAGACAGGAAAGAATTATTGGTTCTGACTTGTATTTATTAATTTTAACTTAGAGATTATTTAAAAATATCTGAAGACAAAAGTAAAAATCAGTATTAGTGCTAATATCCTAAAATGAGTACAAATAGATTTTTATTTCATGCAAATAACAGCTTCACTTGAACAGGGATGATTATTATTATCAATAGATGACCTCCCACTGAGCACTGAACTCCACTAATGCTAGCAAAATAATTACTAAGAATTTAATTTTTGGGGTATTAGAATTAGTGTTTTGGCCCTGGTTCTAAGTTGTTCTAGTTAAATGGTTCTAGGAATCTAGGAACAATTTGGATTCTTGGTTATGTTAGAGGTAATATCCTTATCTCCTATGTACAAATAATAGTTTATATAAAAATTTCTTCAGTGAAGAAATTTATAAATAATGTCTATGCAACCTAATCCCACTCATTACCCTAGATTAACTAATTTTTCCCTCCATGTATCTTTGATGTTATCTTTCTGTCTTCAACTTAAAACTTGTGAGAAGATCCTTGTCATTTCATAGTTCAGAGAAAGGTAGTTAACTTTCTGATAGTAACAGAAATGCAGGAGCTAGTGCATGGAAAGAATAAAAGGAATAGGAGAATATAGAAACATAATCTTTAGGCATTGAGATGCCATCATCTTTGAATGACAATTGAATTACTGGAAAAGTCAAAACTTAAGCAGAATGGAGGGCTGTGAATGGATTTTATTACACTGCTGGTACTGCCAATCATAGTTTTATAATATAGCTTTAAAGTCCTGTTTAAAATTGTTATTCTCTTAAATAATCTATAAGAGTGCACCTATAATATACATATACAAATAACATAATACATGAAATTAATGTTACATAGCTTAATTCACAATATTATATACTTATAATTATAAATTAAATTTTATAAAAATAGATTTTGCTTTAAAGAAAATCCCATGAATAGAGTAACCACAAACATTCTCTTGCACTGTATATTTGCCATAAAGAATGAAGCACAGAGCATATATATCCTCAAAATTCTTAGAGAGTCTGTAGAATCTCTGAGCCACAGTTGTTCACTTGACCAGATTTTCTTTTCTTTTTTTTTTTAAAGATTTTATTTTATTTTTATTTGACAGAGAGAGAGATCACAAGTAGACAGAGAGGCAGGCGGGTGAGGGGGGAAGCAGGCTCCCTGCTGAGCAGAGAGCCTGATGTGGGGCTTGATCCCAGGGCCCTGAGACCATGACCTGGGCTGAAGGCAAGAGGCTTAACCCACTGAGCCACCCAGGTGCCCCTTGACCAGATTTTCTTTTCCACCCATATGAGTATTCCTTTTAGAGTTATTTGTAGGGACAGTGATATCCAAAGGGTTAATGTTTAGCAGGGTAGGCTAATTGGTGCCATCTATGGATCTGGATATTACAATCTCAAGGATTTCCTCATCAATCTACAGGATTGAGGGTCTAGGGAAAATCCTTACTCTTCTGATGGCACCACCATCCCTCCAATAGGGAAAGGAACAGTAAACCGAGGTTAATTTGACCACTAACACTGGGGTTCAGAAGTGGATGGAAGCAACATCAAGTGGTAACTGCCCCACGAGGAACCTGACAGCGATTTTATTAATTCAGAAGACCATGCATTTTGATTGTGTAAATTGAAAAATGTTTTTTTTCCCACCTTAGACTCAGAACAGGAAAATGATAATGTTAATGGTTAGTTAGGAAACTGACGTCTATCACATTTCCAGAGATGTGGAGAAATGACATGAAATTTTACATGCCATTAGAAATTCTCAGATTCGGGTGTCCTAAGACTTCTCCTTGGTACACCACCAATTTTTCAGAACATGGTTTTCCTTCATTGACTTTGTTAATATATTGGCTTGAATTTTATGTGGTAGAAGCTTGTAACTGCAGAACAGCATCTCTTTTCCTTTTATAATATGTTGTCTTCCATTTTTTCAGTTTTATTATTATCCTTGAATGGTAGTGCTGTAAGATTGATTCAGAATGCCACAGCCAATGGAAGGCATCCTTCCATTTTGACTTGGCGTGACATAGCAGAGCACCTTATAAAAACCTAGTGGTCAGTATCTTCCTAATTCTCTGATCAAATGGGGCTGTCAGTTGAGGAATCTAGCTGCTACTTAAGAGACTATGGTATGGGGGTCAGGAGCTGGTTCTTGGGGGTTGATGTATATACATGTATACAATATCCTTGTTCTGTTTCTTTATCCATCTGCCATGATGAGGCACACATTGGATCCTGGGACCAGTCAGCTTAGGCTACATTTCCCTCTGATGGCAAATTTCAGTGGCTTACAATGTCCAAGGTTTATTTCCCACTCTCATTTCATTGAGCATTGGCTAAAGCTTTGCTGCCCAAGTCCCCATTTCAGGACTCTCAAGTTACAGACAGTCCATAGTGGTGGCGCATAGTGGTGTCTTGGCATAGAGAAGGAGGATGGGGTAGATTCACGATGGCTTTTAAAGTGCTGAGATGTGCCTCATGTTACTTTCTGATTTCATTGGACTTGGTCAATGTGGGAAGATGCAGTCCTCTTGTACAGAAGGGCCAAGAAGGCAGCAGTTATTCACATAATAAAACAAGCTACCACAGGCTTTCTCTAATCTTTTAATCTCCTACCTCACTCTCATATACCAAAGATTCTTAGTCCTATGTAGCTACTCGTACTTTGTGAGTGCACTGTGTTCTCATGACATTTCATTTGCCTCTCCATTGCCTAGGATTACTCTTCCCTTATTTGTCTGGTATCTTTTATTTTCTTTTAAGTGTGATCTCTCCTGGGAAGGCTCTCCCAATCCTCTCAGAGTGTGAAGTACTCTTTCCTCTCTCCTATTGTTCCTGGGACATGATTCTGTCCTACTGCTTTTTAACCATAATGGATCTCTTTTCCTCAGACTGTGAGATTCTTGAGGATAGGGTATATGTCTTGTTCACTTCTGATCTCCAGTACTTAGTTCAGAACCTACCATGCATTTGGCACTCAACATTTTATTGAATATTACACAAAAACAGATGTAGAAACAAATTTTCCACCCCAGTTCTTGTTGACACTAGTGCTGTCAAACTGTGATACAGGACTGTGTTTAAAATGTCTAATTTGATGCAAATCAGTACCTTTGTAAACAAAATAAAAATAAAATACTTCAAGAATGACCAAGTACATGTTAGATTGCTATCAAAGTTTCCAAATGCTTATTCTTGGTTTCTGTATTTATCTCCTTGCAGACCAGTAAGAAACACTTCATGGTCTGTAGACTCTGCTTTGGATAGCACTATAGCACTGTTAGATTATCTTATTGATTCAAAGGTATTTACTGAGTTTTCGTATGTGCCAGGCAATGTTTGAGGTGGAGGACATTCAGCAATGAATAAGACAGACAAACTTCCTGATCTAAAGAGCCTACCTGCTAGTGGGAGAAGTGGACACTAAGCTAGCAAACAATTCAATAAATGATTATATGATTAGTGCTGTGATGGAAGCAAAAGGAGGTAATGAAATAAAGAGTGATTGGGTAGAAGGGAACATTTACCAGTGGTCAGAGAAGCTTTCTCTCAGAAGGTGGCATTTAAGCAGACACCTGAGCTTTCTAGGCAGAGGGAGCAGACTCGTGAAGGGGGGAACAAGTCTGAAGCAGCCAAGAAACTGAGAGAAGACAGGTGTGACTGGTGTTTAATAAACATGGAGGATTCTGTTAGAGAATGAGTCCAAGAGTCAACCAAGGCCAGATCACACAGGACTTTGCAAACCATAGTTAGATGTTCTGATTTGATAAAAAGTGATATGGAAGCCATTGAAGGATTTTGAACAATATACATCATGGTCTTGTTTGCATCTCAAGCAAATTATTCTTCTTAAGATCAGTAATCATCAGAAAAATGCAAATCAAAACCACAAAGAGATTCCACGTCATATCTGTTAGAATGTCTATCAGCAAAAGACAAGAGAAAACAAATGTTGGCAATGATGTGGGAAAAAGGGAACCTTTGTGCACTATTGCTGTGAATAGAAATTAGTTCAGCTACTACGGAAAACAGTATGGAGTTTCTTTGAAAAATTACAGGATCTCTGGGTGGCTCAGTCAGTTAAATGTCCAGCTTTTGATTTCAGCACAGGTCATGATCTCAGGGTCATGAGATTGAGCCCTGTGTCGGGCTCCATGCTCAGTGGGGAGTCTGCTTGAGATTGTGTTTCCCTCTTCCTCTGCCTTTCCCTCCTGCTTGCTGTCACTCTCTCTCTCTCTTCCCAAAATAAATGAACGAATGAATGCATGCATGCATGAATGAATACATAAATAAAATATAACTACCTCATAATCTAACAATCCCACTTCTGGGTATATGTCCAAAAGAAATGAAATCAGGATCTTAAAAAGATATTTGCACATCCCCCCATATTCACTGCAGCATTATTGACAATAGCTAAGATACATAAATAACATAAGTGTCAGTCAATGGATGAATGGATAAAGATATGGTACATATCTACAATGGAATATTATTTCAGCCATGAGAAATAAGGAAATCTTGCCATATGTGACAACATGGATAGACCTTGAGGAGATTATGCTAAGTGAAATAAACAAGACAGATATCATATGGTATCACTTGTATGTGGAATCTAAAAAAAAGTTAAACTATTTGAAATAGAGAGTAGAAAAGTGGTTGCCAGGGGCTGGGGATGGGGGAAGTGGAAGAGGTTGGTAAAAGGGTACAAATCTTTAGCTATAACATTAATAAGGCCTGGGAATTTAATGTATAACATGGTGACTATAGTTGATAACACTGTATTGTATGATTGAAATTTGCTAAGAGAGAATTTAAATATTCTCTCTCACATACAAATAAATAAATTAGTTAAATATGTGAGTTGATGGGATGTGTTAACTAGATGAGAGAAATCCTTTCACAATGTATACATATACAAAGACATCACAATGTACACTTTAAATATCTTATAAATTTGCCTAATTATACCTCTAAAAAGTGGGAAAAAATAAAGCAAATTAGTCTATCTATGTGGCAAATGGATTGTATGGAGAAAAGGAGACCAGTTATGAGGTTATTACCTAAGTTTATATGAGTGATGGAGAAGGCTGCTCTTGGGCAGTAGGTGTGAAGGTGAATAGAAGTTGACAGATTCTGGATGTATTTTGGAAAGAGAGAGGATGAGACCCACTGAAGGATTAGATAGTGGGTGTGAAGGAAAAGTAGAAATCAAAGATGACTGCGAAAGTTTAGGTTGAGTAACAGGGTGAATGAATGAGGTAGGGAAGGTGGGAAAGATACAGTTTAATTGTTAGCAGGCATTAGGCCTAAAAATAACAGAAATTCATGTAATGTTCCTCCATTAAATATATTTGCAGTAGGTTTTAGAACATGGCCTTCATCAAATTACAGAAATTTCTTTCATTTTATTTTTCTGAGTGATATTTTAAAAATTATAGATATTGAAGTTTATTCAATGTTTTTTATGAATTTTGTAAAGAAGTGATTTTTCTTTTTTCAGTTGAGACAAATTTTGTGTTACCTTGAATAGTTTTGTAATGTTGAATCAACACTGCACTTCATGGTAAACCGTCTCGGTCATGATATATAACAACATGGTGTACAAATAATTGGGGGATACACATTTGAACATATATAGAACTCATTTATGAAAATTGACCTTGTTTTACGTCATAATTTTAAAGAATGGCTATTATACATTTTGTAATGACAATGCAGTTGAATTTGAAAAAAAAAACAAAATGTTAATAGGAAACTCCACCTTGGTTGAAGAGATGCTTACAAAGAATTTAAATGAAAATTGGAAAACAGAGATGAAAAGTTCTACACATCAACATTTGTGCAATGTGGTGAAATGAACAGTTTACGGAAAATTTATAGCTTTAAATGCTTTTATTACAATTACTGACTTGTGAATTTTAGACCCACTAAATATCAAAGGTTTAGTCCTAAAGCATTTGTAGGTAGGCCTGCAACTTGCCACAGATTCTAAGAGAAGCTTTTATTTAATTAATTTATTTATTTAAGCCTCTATGGAGAGGCTTTTGTAACAAAATCTCCTAGCTGTGTTCCTCTGGACTTTTTCTTATTATTTTTCCATCTTACCTTTTCGTTGAGAGACTAGTTGGTCCAAATTCCAACTTTATCTAAAGTGGTCTCTAACCAGGCTGGGGACTTGCCTACGGCCTCCCACACTGAAGGTAGATAATTGGTGGGGGGAAGCATATATATGTATACACTCTTGAGATAGCTGATGGTTTCAGTGTTTATTTCTCTGGATTGATGTTCTGCCTTTGTACCTGGCCTCATATTTTTTTTTCATTCCTTGCAATCTCATCCATTTATTTAAAAACTTATTTTATTTTCAAGATATTTTTTAAACACATAAAAGTGTTATGTAGTGGGAAGGTTTCAATAACTCTCTTCTGCCCTACTACCAGAAACTTCACTCTATTCCAGTATATTTTATATATACTGTCTTTCAGTTCTAAATATTTTATTATTTTCATTATGATTTCTTCTTTAGTATATTTCACAGTGTGACTTCTTTTCAGCATGTGAACATTCCTCCCCCCCTTTTTATTGCATCCCATTTTTATTGCATTGTGACAGTATAATTTGGTTTGTATCAAATGGTCCCTTTGGTATTCATAGAAATTTGGTTTAAGGCTAGTATGCTGTCAGTTTTTATAAAAATGTAATTATTCACTTAAAACATATGTTTTCTTAATTGTTAGGTACAGAATTATATACATGTAAAGCTTTTTAATCATGTGCTCAAATTTTTATACTTGTTCTAATTTTAGTCTGCTTGATCTAACAGCTGCATAGAGACACAAACTAATATTTCCCTATGTGATTGTTGATATGTTGATATCTTCTCTTTTTTCTGCCATGTTTTCATTCATTTATATGAGGCTTTCTTCTTAGGTCTTTTAGTGGACATTTTTGATAATTTTACTTCAAGGGAACTACATCATTTACTGCTCAATTTCCTCTTCATTTTTGTCATTTTTTTAATCTCATAGAACCTTGGTTCATATAGTCAACATAATTTTGTACATTCTATCCAGTATTTCTGGAGGTTTGAAATGAAGGGTTTTCAGATTCTATCCTTTCAGAACCCGAAGTTTGCAGACTCCATTTAACCTATGGAACTGGATGAGATCACTTAGGGAGACTGTAAAATTAAGGACAGTGGAGGGCTGATTCACAGGGAACCCGTGAGGATGGAGATACACCTGAGTATGGCCTCCTTCTATTCTAGAATCTCTGCCTACTCTCTTCTCCTTAGAGGGTTCATGAATTCCCAGGCATGTAAAAAACAAATTAAACAGAAGTAATAAAACAGAGGTTAGTCTTCCACAAATACTTATTAGTATCTTAACCAAATATAAAACATAATAAAAAGAACATTGAAAAATATTATATATTTTGTGCGCCAAGGCAACTTTTTTTTTTCTTGTTTATAGAGCTCTGTCAAAATCATTTTTTCTTTTATTGAGTGTTAAGTTTAAGGAAAACTTCTATTGCTGGCATTTTATAAAAGTAATGTGATGCCTACTTTTATTCGTTTTATATTGAACCCTCTGGCAGAAGACAGCATAGTCATTGTTTCATGTCAATCTTCAGATAGGGAGAGGAAAAAGCAGAAGGATTTTGAACTAGTATTCTGTGAAAGAAAGTAATAGAGAAAATGGCAAAGACATAAAAGAAGAGCAGATCTGCAATTTGGGGATTTACATTTTACAAACTTTAGGGATGAAAAAACTTGAAAACATTAGGGTGTATCTGAAAAGTTCTGAAAGATTTTAGAGATCTACTGAACTGCCTGGGCCAAAATAAATTGACCAGAAATGTTATGATATTTTCTACAGTATCTCAAATGCTTCTGGAATTCCCCAGATGTATAATCACATTGTGAGAAGACAGAATTAAAGACAAAAAATTTTCTAAGGCCATAAAGTCAAAGAATAATGAATAAGTGAACTTTGCAAAGGGATGAGGCAGCCACAATGTTGTGATTGATAGTTTTTCTAATGGGAAAATACCTACAAGTTGCTTCAAAAATTAAAGGAACTTTTTTGCATTTTGCAATGGCTGAGTTTTCAGGCAAACAAATCAGTTCTTCAACATTCTTGTTAAACCCAATTTGCATACGGTTAGTATCAAAGCAAATTACTGAATGATAATTAAAATGTTCAATTTGGAATGTGTGCACAAAGCCATCAGGTCTAGAAAGCAAATGAAACATTGAAAAAATGGTAATTCTACTCAGGTATTACAGTCTGTTACAGACCATCTCTAAAGAAAAACAATATTCTGAATTTTTAATTTTTTCTTAACTTGACATCTGAGCTCCTAGTATTTCAGTATTAAAATATTTGCATGGTCAACTCATATTTGACAAGAGAGTGAGCCAACAATAATAATCCATGGAAGAAAACACAATTTCTGTAATACATAGTGCTGGGATAATTGGATATTCACACATAAAAGAACAGAACTGGATCCATATTTTATACCACTCACAAAAATTGACTTAAAATGGGTTAGAGTTAAATGAAGACCTGAAACCATGAAACTCCTGTAAGAAGTCAAAGCTGTTTTAAGTTTTGGTAATGATTTTTTGGATGTGAAATCTATAGGACAAGTAACAAAATAAAAAATAAAGATAAAAATAAAGATGGCACATTTCAACTAGGTATGCTCTGATCTTTTTGTGAAATGAGACCTGTTACCACTGCTGCTAGAACTGAGGCCCTGCAAATTCCTAGGTTGGGAGACACAGTGTGGGCAAGGATTTTGGCTAGTCTTCCAGGGAGGCTAGTCTTCCTGGCTAGCCTGCCAGGCTGGGATTGAGGCAACTGTGACTGGGAAGGGAAGTTCCACCAGAGTACAGAGTGGGCAGGGCTTGGTATAAGCAAGTTAGATAGTGAGCGTTGGTCATGTGCTTGGTCCTGCAAATGGCCCCATGCTTATCTGATGGTGAAGAAGGGAAATGTTGCCTGCCAGTTCCTTTGTTCTCCAAGGTGTCTTTTCATGAATGCTATCTCTCTGGGAAAACCTCCAAGATGAGCAAACGACCTCTATTGTGTGCCCCAGGCACTCTTCAGATTTCTGTTTTCATACTGTAGGTGTGTATGCCCTGCCTTCTCTCCAAGAGCAACCCCAATGCCCTGTGGTCTGTCCCATAGCCAAATATGCTGATCTTTAAAAGTCCATGCTTTTAAGCTGCACTGATTGCATGAACTCACAAAATTTAGCCCTTCTTTGCTTTCCAAGTCAATTGTCATGGGGATTCGTTTTCCCTGTGGGGGCCCACCTGTGTACTAGTCTATCCTTTGCCCTTCTCTGTGACCAAGGCTCCCTCCTTACCACAGCAGCCATGATTTGTTTCTCTCCAAAATTTCTCTGCACTTTCTACCTTCTTTGATGTGGCCTCTTTTTTGCTTTTAGTTGTAGAGTTTGTTCTGCCAGTTTTTAGGTTGATTTCTGGGATATTTAAGGATGATTTGATAGTTATCTACTTATATTTGTGGGACAAGTCAAGCATAGGGTCCTCCTACTCCACTCCCATCTTCCTCTCCAATAGTCAAAGTGAACTCTTCTACACTGTTGGTGGGGATGTAAAGTCATAAGGCTACCATGGAAAAAATGGATGAAAGACTTCAATGTGAGACAGGAATCCATCAAAACCCTATAGGAGAACATAGGCAGTAACATCTTCTACATTGGCCACAACAGCTTCTTTCAAGACACATCTCCAAAGGCAAGGGAAATAAAAGTGAAAATGAACTTTTTGGACTTCATCAAGATAAAAAAAAAAAAACTTCTGCATAGCAAACGAAACAAAAAACAAAGAGGCAACCCATGGAATGAGAGAAGATATTTGCAAATGACACTACAGATAAAGGGCTGGTATCCAAGATCTATAAAGAACTTCTCAAACTCAACACCAAAAAACAAATAATCTAGTCAAGAGATGGGCAGAAAACAGGAACAGACACTTCTACAAAGAAGACATGCAGATGGGTAACAGACACATGAAAAAATTTTCAACATCATTAGTCATCAGGGAAATTCAACCTGAAACCACTCCTTATCCTATATTCTCTCAGTGAATGATGGCCTTTTGTTGCCTAAATTAAAAAACAAACAAACACCTACCTTTCATCATTAAATCTTACTCTTCCCTCATTTCTGAACCTGTCAATCACTAGGGATTTTATTGACTCTGAAATATACTTTTCTCCGTTCTGACTGCTCCCAGTGCAGTAGGTACCATTACTTTTGTGCCTGGACCACTGCCACAATTTCCTTATTAGTCTTCCTTAATCCTGCCTTGCCAGAATGGTGGTCTACTATGCATACTTATTCATGTCACTTCTTTGCCCAAAACTGCTCACACATTTTTTAAAGTCATAATGTAAACAATAGAACTATTAAATAAAATAGAGAAGAATATTTAAAACATCTTATAGTGATAGAGGCTTTTAAAAGCAACCTGAAAAACAGAAGTCAGGAAGAGGAATGGACTTGTTTATTGTACTATAGAATCAAACCTGCCTTCCTGATTCATCTTTTGTTATTGTCTGTTAGCAACACTGCAATGTGTTGGCTCATCTTCTTTCACTGAGGAAGTGTACATGCCATTTGTGAGAAGATATAGTGGGAGTCAGACTACCTAGGCTCTGTATGGGCACATTATTCTTATCCGAGTAATGAGGTAGGTAGATTAGTAAAAACTACTAACTACCTCTTAGTTTACCCTGTGCTGTATGTTTCATGTACATGAAGAACTTTGTATCACATAACAAAGCCCATGTATACATGTTATTATAAGAGGTCAAAGAAGCTGAAGGAGGTTAAATACGTTTTCTAGTCACTTTAGGTTTTCTGTGCACCATTTGACACATTGCCTCCTGATCATGACTGTTATGAGCTGGATTGTGTTCTTCCAAATACATATGTTGAAGCCCCATTCCAAACCTCAGAATGTGATTCTCTTTGGACATAGGGCCTTTAAAGAGGTGATTAAGTTAAAATAAAATTAGGGTGGGCCCTACACCACTCCCACTGATGTCTTTATAAAAAGAGGAGATTAGGACACACAGAGAGACACCAGAGATGTACAAAGAGGAAGGACCATGTGAGGACACGGTGAAGGAAGTGTCCTCTTCAGGGCAAGGAGAGAGGCCTCAGAAGCCACGCCTACCCACATCCTGATCTCAGGCTTCCAGCCTCCAGAACTGTGAGAAAACAAATTTCTTTTAAGCCACCTATGGCAGCCCTGACAAACTAATACAATGATGAGCTGATGATGATTTCTAAGAGAGTAGTCATCATGCTTCATTTTCCAAGGAGGACATGATATCCTCCATGCTTCATTTTTTTTCAAAGAGGACATAATATCCTCCTTGTCCTATCCACTTACCTGCTCCCTGATGCTTATCTCCTACCTTACACTCCCCAGGACTGCAGTCATTCAGTACCCACAGCCATTATTGTTTTGTCTCTAGGACCAAAGGTGATACAGTTTAACAGATACCGAAAGGAGTTAGCCTCAAGTCCTTTTTGAAGTCTAGGAGTGGGAGCTTCTGCTAATAGCTGCTATTTTTCTAATATTCCTGCCTCTCTGAATGATGAACATTTTCACCCCATGGTTTTGAGCTTCACTCATTTAGCAACTCTGTCACTCCTACTCCCTAATATTGTGGTCATCAGAGGTTACCATCTGCTGTTTCTTGCAGTTAGGCTTATTTCCTGGCCCTTGCTTTAGTCCTGTGAATCTGTGTCTTTCTAGGTTTCAGGATTTTCCATTCTGCCTCAACCCACTGTCAACAGTCCTAGGATGTATCATGTTTTCAGATGCAAAGCCTTTGCATTTCCTCATCCCTTTGCTCAGATGCTTGTCCAGCCATTTCTTTCATTAACACCAGCTCTTCTTTTGGATCAAAGCTCAAATTGCTCTTCTTTAGATACCCCCTCTCCCAGACAAGGCTTGGTTCTCCTACTGCTACTTTCCTTCATAGATCTTATCTCCGTTTTTATTATACATTTCTTCAATTATTTGATGTATACCTCTTTCCTTCAGTAGACTGTCCTCAATAAACCCAGCGATGAATGCCATCATATCCCCAGTGGCTACCACCAAGGCTGCCATATAGTAGGTAAAAAAATTAATGGAATGAAATAGGACTTTTATTATAGGCCATTTATGTTGCATCACATAGACTTGTAATTCTAATCTCCTGTTTCCTGTCTAAGATCTCTAACTCATCTTCTTCTCTTTTTTTTTGTCATACACTGTCACATTGTGGTACATCTCCTTTGGCCAGCTACTGCACTACATCTTGATTGAAATATTTCGAAAGTTTATGCTCAGAAGATGATCTATAATTTTCTATTGCAAGCTTCTACTTAGGCTGTTACAGTCATTTACTCTCTTATGTCTCAGGAGTATTTTTTCCCCATAGAGCAGATTCATGAAGAAATTTTATTAGATTTGATTTTATAAGGGAAAACAGTTCTGTTTGGTTTTCAAGGAAGCCAGTAGACTCAGGTTGATTAAAAACTTCTTTTACAAAATGCAGTAGCAAGAATGAAAATGTAATAAAGCTGAAATCAGAGACATAACTTTATTTTTACTTTTTAGTATCACTATAATTTCCCTCCTGGAGATTGCTTCATTGAAGTATAGTTTAATCTACTTTATGTAATGACTGATTCAGGCCAAGATGGCTGACATGTTCCTGCTACTCTTAGTAGCAGAGTAGAAGCAAATTATAATGCAAGCAGGACCATTTAGCCTTACTATGTGGCAAAGGTACTAGGTCCAACAGGGATGAGCATCAGGTTGACACTGAAGGCTGTGGGCACTGCTGAAGCAATTAACTTCTTCTTCTTCTTCTTCTTTTTTTAATATTTTGTTTATTTATTTGTCAGAGAGAGAGAGAACACAAGCAGGTAGAGAGGCAGGCAGAGGCAGAGGGTGAAGCAGACTCCCTGCTGAGCAAGGAGCCGGATGTGAGACTCGATCCCAGGACGCTGGGATCATGATCTGAGCTGAAGGCAGCTATTTAACCAACTGAGCTACTCAGGCGTCCCTGAAGCAATTAACTTCTTGGCTGAACACAGACCTCTGAAAAAGCTTTCATTGTTTTCTTTTTGCGTGTGGAAGAGAACCTTAATTATGTAAATCATCCTGAACTGTTGGCAATAATGCCTCTGGTAGACAGAATTATGGTCCCCCCAGATGCCCATATTGTGATCCCTGTGCTATAGACTGCATGCTTGTTTCTTCAGAACTCACATGTGGAAATCCCAACTCCCAATATGATGGTTTTAAGAAGTGGCACTTTAGAGAGGTAATCAGGTCATGAGGGTAGAGCCCTCATCAGTGGGATTAGTGTCCTTATAAAAGAAACTTTAGAAAGCTCCCTCACCCTTCTCTCTCTCACTTACCCTCACTGTGAGGACACAGTGAGAAGATGACTGTCTATGAAACCAGAAAGCAGGATTCCACCAGCCTCCTGTATGTGCACTCCCCTTCACTCAGTTTGCCCATCCCCCCAGTCCTCCCCTCCCTATTTATGGGTCTGTTTCTACTTTTTGTTTGTTTATTAATTTGTTTTGTTTTTTAGATTCTCCATATAACTAAAATCATATAGTGTTTGTCTTTCTCTGTCTGACTTATTTCACTCAGCGTAATACTCATTAAGTCCATTCATGTTGTTGTAAATGGCAAGATCTCATCCTTTTTTTTTTTTGGCTGAGTAATACGCCATTGTATGAATATGCTACATCTTCTTTATGCATTCATCTATTGAGGAACACTTAGGTTGCTTCAATATCTTGACTCTTATACATAAGGTTGCAATACACAAACGGGTGTATTAGTGTTTTTTGGATAAATAACCAATAGTGAAATTACTAGGATCACATAGTCATTGTAATTTAATTTTTTGAGGAAACTTCATATGTTTTCTACAGTGGCTGTACTAGTTTGCATTCCCACCAACAGTGTACAAGACTTCCTTTTTCTCCACACTCTTGGCAACACTTGTAATTTATTGTGATTTTTTTTATTCTAGCCATTCTGACAGGTGTAAGGTGATATCTCACTATAGTTTTAATTTGCATTTACCTGATAATTAGTGATGTTGAGCATCTTTTTATGTGTATGTTTACTGACTTTAAATGTTAATTTTGTCATAAATTTTATCAGTATGACACTAAACTCTGGATTTTTTTTAGTCCTGTTGTGCGTGTAGCATGGTTTCTGTTCATAATTCTAAAGCATCATAGTTTCTGGTTAATATGATAGGTTAATATTTACTTACTTTAGACATAACTGTAGGAGATTGGCTACTGACTTCAATCTTACCTGAGTATCATTGTTATTTATGAAGGGTACCTATTTATGAAATTGTGGCATTGCATTTCAAGGGCTCAGGATCCAGAATTACATAGACTGAGGCTTAAATTCCATATTGCCATGTATAAGCTATGTGAGTTTGGGAAACTTATATCACCTCTCTTGCTTTTTTTAAAAAAGTGATTAACAAGGAGTGCTAGCTTTATAAAGGATTTGTTGGGAGGATTAAATAAAACAATGCATTTGAAAGAACTAGCACAGAGAAACATGTACATGCTATCTATGATGATGCATAAAGATGATTGCATAGACAATGCTCAGTTACAAAATAATGAGAGAAGCGTGTGGCAGGAAGTGCTTTATGTCTCCCAATATCTACACCTCCTTTTTAGTCAAATGAGCCTTGGTTTTTAGCTAGCACATAGCTGGGGAGGTAGAAAAGTGTTTTTATTTACTTTCTTCCTTTTGCTAATTTGAAAGACATGTATGATGGCTAGAACTTCACCTTTCATCTTGGGCTATGAGGCTATGCTTGGAGATAATCACATGCAGAGGTAGAAGCAATGGAGATCCTTGACTGTCTCAGTAAACTTCCACATCAACCAAGACTTAGAGAATGAAGTAAACTTCTAGATTATTTAAGTCACTCTTTGAGTTTGTTTCTTTCTTTTCTTTTTGTTTTACCTTTTGTTGCATGCAGTTATATAGAATCACAAAATATTATTACTTTTTAATCCAAAAAGTGGATTTTATTCCTCTAAGACATTTCTCAAAGCTCCAGAAACATCTTTGTTTTGGAGACAGAAATTGACAATGGTGGGAGAACTAAAATAAGGGTATAGATGATATCGAACAAATTGGAAACAATGAGTTTCCTAAGAAGGTAAATTCAATTCTAATGATGTGCTGATGGAGTCCCTCTGCAAGTAACACTGGGGAGAAAGAAGGAAGGGATGGGGAAAACCCACACAGAAAGCTTGGAGAGTGAGAAGGTAGTCAAAGGTCATTGAGTTTTGGCAGGAACACTCTCTGGAGTATATGTCCAGTTGAGGATATAAGTGTAATGGTGTGTATTCATTTCCTTCCTATCATAGTGTGTTTGTCTTTATCTCTGGGGCTTAGACAAAGGCCTGGTTTGTGTGCATTATTAGTCTCTGATCATATAGGATGGTTCCTGGTTTTTTATTTCTTGTTGTTTAGACTTGTTGCAGGAACAGATTATGGTACTGACAAAGGGCATATTTTCATTTTTTCAAGTATCTTTAAGGGATCAGGGTGGACGAGTTGTAGGCAACATAATGCAGGTAATGCCAGTAAACATGAACTGGCTGTCAACTGGAGTCTGCTTATTATGGAAGTAAATTCCATTTGAAAGATCAGAAAAGCTTTAAAATTGGGAGGTAATTGGTGAATTATTGTAATAGAATACTGGGTTTTATTCAGTTAAAAATGAGGTGTAGAGACTGAGGGATGTGGAAAGTAGACCAGCTCTCTTGTTTATATTCTTTTTTTGTTTTGTTTTGTTTGTTTTTTTTT
>CM053616.1:63929944-63954602 GCA_028646535.1 Procyon lotor
CACCTGGGTGCCTCAGTCAGTTAAACATCCAACTCTTGGTTTCAGCTTATGGGTCACAGGACAGAGCGCCTCAGGCTCTAAGTGCACTGTGGCGGCATCTGTGCGCGATTCTTTCCCTCTGCCTCTTCCCCTGCTAGCACGTGCAGGCGTACTTGCCTATTCTCTAGCTCTCTAAAATAAATAAATGAATCTTTTAAAAAAGAAAGAAAAGAAATGAATAAGCTCTACTCTTACAATTTCAAAGAAATTTAATCTGTGATGTGGGTAAAAAAGTCGAAGCCACAAAAGGACTTTATCTTTGGTTTGATTAGCAATGTCTGAGGCAGTATGTGGACACCAGCAAACGCCAAGGCTTGGGAAACAATGAGGTTGGTATTTAGAGTTGGACACGGTGGGAGGAAAGGTCAGGAGCCTCTCCCCACCTGGGAGAGCAGGCACTGAGTGAACACCAGCAATGTGGCCAACAATGTTGGTTTGGTTAAGAGCCAAACCTCCAAGTTGAGTGGCTTTGCCCCTTCAGTCAATCAGCAACATGGGAAAGAGAATGTAAAAGTGGACCTTTTCCTAAGCAATGTAGTTGTCTCTAAATTGAGACTTTAGCAAAATGCCAATTCAAATGAGCAATGTAAAAGTCATTGTGGGAAGATCTGGAGAAAAATGAGAAAAGAAACACTTTGGTGCCAAGAAGGGAGACGTCAGTGCCCCTACAGCTTCCAGTCATCTCCAAGATTCATTCTCTAAACATTCATGTGGTACCAACTCTGGACCAAGTGCCACACTATATACCATGAATATACATATGAATGGATGGTCTTGCCCTCAGGAGCTACTAGTTCTCTGCCTGTCCTTCAGATTGTCCCTAGGACCAATGATTATTGCAAGAGACAGGGATACTTGATTGACCAAGGCTTGTCCTGTATCCTTCCCTGTGGCTGAAATAAGGGAAAAGGTGATAACTATTAGGAATAAACACAAAGTTACTGGTTTTAAATTCTTAAAAGAAGCATAAAGAATGGATAAAATGTGACTTGTCAAATAAAGACATGTTCAGAAAGCAAAGCACATGTCCTCTATATTCTTAGCAATTCCACTCCTCCTTTAGCCCTATAAGATACAATCTTTGCCCTCAGGGAGCTCTCATCTTAAAAAAGAGATAAAATACTTTAAGAAAAAAGTAACCAAAAACCTGAAAACTGTTCAACAGCTGAAAGTACCAACCACATTTTCACTATCAAGAATGCAGAATAATAGTCTATTATAGCTTTTTAAATTCCCCTGGCATATGTTTTTCAGTTTTAATTATCACAGAATTGTCAGCCTTAGTTCAAGTAGAATAGCCTGTTGCACACACTGACCCTTTTCAGCTGTATATGAGAGCACAGATTTCTAATAAAACATCTGTATATGATGAATTAGGAGGAGAGGTAGAAAAGACTTACAGAAACAGGGAGCAGAGGGTAGAGAAAGAAAAGAGGGGGAGATGAAACAATACAATCATATGAGGAAGATAAGGATACCTTAGGGTTAGAGAAGCCTGTATTGTAACCCACAAAGGGTAGACATTTTTATTTTTTATTATTATATTTTATATATTTTTATATTTTATTATTATATTTATTATTATTTAATTTTTTATTATGTTCAGTTAGCCAGCAGTTAGTACAGTTAGTACATCATTAGTTTTTGATGTAGTGTTCAACGATTCATAAGTTGCATATAACACCCAGTGCTCATCATAACACATGACCTCCTTAAGAGTTTTTTTTAAAAATCCCAGAATTCTACAGTCAGTTAACAGGGCCAGAGAATAAATAATTATCAGTTATTTCTACATAGTGAGGAAACCATTTTTTTCAGGTAAAGCAAACAGTAGGGTTTTTGATGTTGATTTTTTTTTTCCTTTTCTATAATCCTACCACCATTACCATCAGTCACAGAAAGAAGGCATTCTTTTTTTTTTTTTTTTTTTAAAGATTTTATTTATTTATTTGACACAGAGAGAGAGATCACAAATAGACAGAGAGGCAGGCAGAGGCAGAAGCAGGCTCCCTGCCGAGCAAGGAGCCCGATGTGGGACTCGATCCCAGGACCCTGGGATCATGACCTGAGCCGAAGGCAGCCGCTTAACCAACTGAGCCACCCAGGCGTCCCGAAAGAAGGCATTCTTAAGCACAAGGCAGGAGAGCAGCATTTTGGCAGAGAGCACCTAAGGAGAGAAGATCTAGTATAAGACAGCCAGAAGGTCAGCTGAGAATATAGAGCAGATTAAAGACAGAAAAGAATCAAGACAGAACAGGGTAGAAATTTAGCAATTCTCTAGCCCCCTAGTTAAGTCAAACTAGGGTTACTACCATATATATCATATCTTCATTGCAGTTAGTTTCATACACACCTATATGTGTTGTTCTACCTGTGTGATTAACACAGTTTACTTATTTATTCTCTTTTGTTGTGATTATAAAACTATTTGAATAACTTTCTAGGTCCAAGATGGAGCTGCTCCTACTTGAAGTACCACATCAGCAAATTACAACTTGATAAATTTTGTGTCCCTGGAAATGCTTTTTTTGACCAGAAATGCAGTACACTTTATTCCTGAACAACACAGTGGTTAGGGGTGCCAATCCCCCGTGCAACCAAAAATTTTTGACTTTTGACTCCCCCTAAACTTAACTACTAATAAGACCGGAGGCCTTACCAATAACATAAATAGTCAAATAACACATATTTTGTATGTTATGTGAATTATACACAGTATTCTTACAATAAGATAACTAGAGGGTAAAAAAAAAATGTTACTAAAAAAAAGTCAAAAGAAGAGGAAATGTATTTATAGTATTGCACTATAAAAAATTCACATGTAAGTGGACCCATGAAATTCAAATCCATGTTCAAAGGTCAACTATATGTCCAGTCAGCCAATCTCCAAACACCAAGCCAGCTCTGGGCCTTCATCCAAAGTTGACTATTTGGCCCCAGCCAATCAGGTATTTCTATTTCTCTCTTCCTTATTTTTTAGTCTTTATCCTGCAAAAGCTTCCTGTCTTCTACCCCATTTTGCAGTTTTCTGAAAGGAGACTGTATGCTTCATGAAGTATTAAAGTTTGTTTATATCATCCTAAATTGTCTCCCTTAATCATTTTGTAACAGGACCTAAATTTAAAGAATCCTTTCAAATACTTGTATAAGACACTGTAACCAGGGAGACTGCAGGGAAGCTTTCTGTGCCCAGAACCACCCACCTAAGTCAGCAAATATCCCTTTACTGAAGGAGCCTTATGGAAGTAACGGAAGTAAATGAAGTAAATGAAGGCCACACAAATAAGAAGGAGCAAAGCGTCTTTATTCAATTTTGATATGGCCAGGGAGAGAGCCACCATCATTTGCATTTTGATAGATACTCAAAGGCAGACAGAGGAATGGGAGAACATAGGAAAAGGGAGGTTTCAGGTACTCCCTCAGTTGAAGTTGTTAGCACAGAGAAGCTCAGGGTGGGCTAACTAGAAGGGGACATCCTATGAGATTGTATAGGAGATCAGATATTGCCTTTCTCTGGTTATTTATTACATTGAAAGTGGGAGCAAAAATTAGAGAAGTTGTCAGCTATTGATCAAATTCTGGCCACTTGGGGCTGATTGCTACAGAAGCTGTGATTTGGCATCTTGGACTGGTTACTACAGGTTGTGAGCCAGAGTTCTATTTTAATATAGGTCTGACCACTGTCCATTTGTATATTTAACCTCTCAAGACTTTGAGTATGCTACAAATCCCCTGCACAACTGGACTCATCAATTATTCATATTTATTTCCAATAATAGGAATTCATTTTTCACTGGAACAATGATTTCTTACTTTTTTTGATGCCAAAATGATCCATCATTGCCAGGGTGAATTCAAATGAAGTGACCAAAAAAAAAAAAAAAATGCTGAAGGAAATGAAAGTTGACTGCAAAGGAGAACTATGGTGCCAGAAAATGAATTTAAGGTGTACTCGCAGCAGAACTGAAATTGAATACAAAGAGAGGCTGAAAGAGTTTAACAGAGACCACACAGTAGAAATCTAAAAAGACCACTGGGCATTTCCATAATGATCTTTAAATTGTATCTTCTGTATCTTCTTTTTCTAGGTCAGATGTGGTAAGCTTTAGTAAATTCATTTTGTGAGAATTAATAGTGGAAATATAATCAACACCCCCCCAATAATACTTCTTAAAATGCATAACTCTGTGATGATCTTTTCCCTATGAACCGAGGTTGGAGGCGGTTGGGAATCCCTATTGGCTTCCCAACCCCAACAGGATCCTTCTCAAGTTTTAATGACTTATAAGGCTCCTCTTGCTCTAGCCCCTCCCAGCTTCTTGAGCTTCATCCCTTATAACTCCTTCTACTTCTCAAGCCCTCCCTTCACATATACACAACCTGAGCACAAATCATACTAAATTCATGACAATCCCTTGAATACAACATGACCTCTCATAAGTCTTTGAATGTGCAATTTTTTTTCCTTCTCTTTAAGTTCTCTCTCATCCTCTGTCGCCTTGGTAACATATTCATCCTTCAAGACTCAGTCTACTTTAAAAAGGTTTTTTTGACCCTGCACATATTAAAAAGAAGGAAGGAAAGATGGAAGGGAGATTTCTCTTGAATATATTCCAAGAAAAGATAATGCATGAAAATATAAATTACTAAATGATATTGAGAGAGAACTTACATACTTCAGAGTTATCAGATTTGCAAACCGTGATCTTGAGCAGATTACTTCATCTCTTCAACTGTTAAATGAGGAAAATAATCCCACAGATAGTGCTTATTAAAAGTTTTTTCCTTCTCTCTGCCTCACCCAAAAGAGCAGCATTATTAAGGTTGACATTTGTATAATGTTAATTTCAAAATTTAAAGTACTTTTTAAACAATTATCTTATTTAATCTTTAAGTCAATCCTAAGAAATAGGCTGTATTTATTACCCTCAGAGAAAAAAAACTGAAGGTCAAAGAGAAAATAAATGGCAAAGTCTGGAATCTATTCCAAGTCCCCTGTTTGCAGATTCCATACTGTCATTTTAAACTGATCCTCCTGACTTGAAAGGCCCTGATGTTACTATACTAAAATTACTTTAACCTTACCTTTGCCTAAGTACTTAAATGTCATTGAAAACTTACTACTAATTATCCTTTATTTTTACATTTCAACAAAGCATCAAGCTAACTGGAAACAAAATCTCAGAAATAAATTACATTGATTTAATACTACCAATTTTTTAGGCAAGGATGTTATATTTCTTGTTAATTTTTCAGTTAAAGATCTGGTGAGATATCTGAAGTTTCTGGATAAAATTTCATAAAATCCTTTGGTAAATAGGTATGTGTTGTGTTAAGAATAATAAGCTGTAAGCAGTAAGCCATTGAACTGGAACAAAACTATGCACATACCTTTATGTAGCTTTTAACAGATACTTGCATATGTCGGATTATTAAGTGGTCTGAGTTTTTAGGCTACTTTAATACAGTAGAATAGCTAAAAACTAGCATAATCATGTTGCTAAAATAAAATAGCAATCCTTTGAAATATAGCCAAAATATTGGCTATATTCAAAGTGACTTTTGAGTCAATAGCATTCTTTATCTACTGTAACACCTCTCACTCTAGACCCTTCTTCCCTTCGCATTTCCAGTGAAAATATGCCAAACACAAACTGATTGGACTACTTTCAGATCACATTAAAATCTTGTTTCATAAAATCTTCCTAAAGAAAAGCTTAAAGAAAGGCTACCCATTCATTAAACTTAACTGTATTCAGGATTATTGGTCTAGCCATTTACCTACATCCCTTACTAATGACAAGAAAAGGAAGAGCACTAGAGGGTCCACCCACCTTTCTTTCTGAAATTCTTTATTGAAAGGAAGCTCTGGATATTTTATTTTTATTCTAGGAGAATCACATCTAACCTTTGTGGAGCCTAAGGCAAGGCCCATTTCTATATGTCTGAATATCTTGGAGTTACGACAGAATTTTATTTCTTTTAAAGATTTTATTTATTTATTTGTCAGAGAGAGACAGAGATAGCAAGAGAGAGCATGAGTGGGGAGAGGGAAAAGCAGGCTTCCCGATGAGCAGGGAGCCCAACTCGGGGCTCGATCCCAGGACCCTGGGATAATGACCTGAACTGAAGGCAGATACTTAAACAACTGAGCCACCTAGGTGTCCCTATAACTAACAGAACTTTAAATAAAAGTTCCATTAGCCTACCTTTAAAAACATACTTTCATAACATGGCAGTCCAGGTTTAAATTTAGATTTAATCTAAAGAGACCTTCATCATCTCTTCTACTTTTCTCTCCACCACTCAGAACTGTGAGCTTCCCCATACTATGCACATGTTAGGCCTCAAGTTCAAACTCTGTTAGCTCTTGGCCTTCCCTCAGGCCTTTGCATGTGTGCAAACCAGAGCTATGGTCCATCCTTAGAAAGCAAATGTAGGAAGCCCATATAGGCCCTGGAATCTCAGAGCCATTGGATCAAAGGATTTTAGGGTTTTGATTACCCTGGGTATGTTCTAGTTTGGGGATGTGGGAGGCTGCAGGCTTCTTGGCCCCACAGATTCCTCCTTCTCAAAGAGGAAGGTACAGGAGAGGGACCCCCCCCTCAGAAGCACAGAAACCAAGGTAAGCCCCTCTCCAGTTTATATCTCTTTATTATAGAAATAAAAAAGTTTTCCCCTCCTAAAAGCCATAACACATTTAAAGAGGCCCCACTTTTCAACAGCAACTCATCATTCTAAACATTCCTCTATTACATTTTTTTTAAAAGCAGATTCAAGAAAGAAAAAGAGACATGAATTGTTGTTTTATCTCAAATTTTCTAAGCTGTACAGACTGAAAAATCAACAATTCTTCCTGGATCTGCAAAAGAGGGAAGAACACAGGGCAAGCCCCTGCCCCCAAGATTGGAGAGATAGACAGAAAAATATAAGGGGTTGTGGATTACCATAGTACAGACTCACAAATGGAAACCACCATAAGTACCAGGGCCAGGGTAGGAAAATCTGAACCACAATTGATGAATTGTTGGAGGCTGAGATTAAGAGTTAAAAGAAGTTTAAGTTTAAGAGTTAAGTTTAAAAGTTAAAAACTTCAGGGTCTCTGGGTGGCTCACTCAGTTAAGTGTCCAATTCTTGATTTCAGCTCAGATCATGATTTCAGGGTTGTGAGATTGAGCCCTGTGTCTGGCCCCCTGCTCAGCAAGGAGTCTGCTTGAGTTTCTCTCTCTCCCTCTTCCTCTGCCCCTCCTCCTCACTTGTGTGCTCTCTCTTTCTCTATCTCTCTAAAAAAATAAACAAACAAATCTTGTTTAAAAATTTGGCTAAAAGGGGGATCTAGTCATAAGAGGGACACTAAAATATTATGAGATTAATTTCAGGAGCTTGGCCAGGTTCTTAGAGTAAATATCAGAGGAAAAATTTCATGCTTCCAGAAGGGAGAGGGGAAAAGAAATCATTTTGAAATATGCCAGAGAAATCTGTTCTTCCCAATAGAGCCTGACCACAGGAGAAAACACTTAACCAGAGCTTAACTTGCTAGGGAATTATCAGAGCATAAATGATCTGGAAGAAGGGAAATACCCAAATTTAGTTCACACTAACCATCCTGTCCTACCTACAGGGAGAGGGGAAAAAAAGAGAAACACTTGTGAAGTTCACAGTCCAGAAGCACAGGTTCACTAAAAGACTGAGATCATCAGACTATAGACTGCTTCCCTTCCCTCAACATCTTGCCATCACTTTATAAAAGCCTACTTACTTTTACTCAATACATAATGTCTGGCTGTCAAGAAAAATTACAGATACCAAAAGGCAAAAAAACACAGTTTGAGAGGCATGGCAGGCATGTTCAAATTATCAGACCAGTAATTTAGAACAATTGTTGGTAATATGTTAAGGACCCTAAGGGATAAAGTGCACAGCATGCAAGAACAGATGGGCAATGTAAGCAGACAGATGGAAATCCTAAAAGAGATCCAAAAGGAAATTCTAGAAATCAAAAATACTGTAAAAGAAATTGACAATGTGTTTTATGGGCTTATTAGTATACTGAATATGGCTGAGTAAAGAAGCTCTGAGCTAAAGGATATATCAAAAGAATCCTCAAAAACTGAAAAACAAAGAGAATAAAAACTGAAAACAAAAACAACGCAGACTCAGTGGGTTAAGCAACTGTCTTCAGTTCAGGTCATGATCCTGGGGTGCTGGGGTGGAGTCCCTCATGGGATTCCCTGCTCCACGGGAGCCTGCTTCTCCCTTTCCCTCTGTCTGCCACTCCCCCTGTTTGTGTGCTCACTCTCTCTCTCTCAAATAAATACATAAAATCTTTAAAAAAAAAAAAAAACACAGAAAAGAATATCCAAGGACTGTGAGACAACTATAAAGGGCATAATATATATATATAATACAAATACAGAAGGAGAAGAAAGAGGAAAAAACAGAAGAAATATTTTAAACAATACCGAGTGAGAATTTCCCCAAATTAATGTCAGACGTCAAACCACAGATCCAAAAAAAAAAAAAAAACAAAAAACCACAGATCCAGGAAACTCAAAAGATACCAACCGCATGCATGCCTAAAACACTACACCTATGCATATTATTTTCAAACTACAGAAAATCAAAGATGAATAAAATTCTGAAAGAAGTCAGATGAATAAAATACCTTATATAGAAAGGAACAAAGAGAGGATTACATCTGACTTCTCCTCAGAAACCATTAAAGCAAGAAGAGAATGGAATACTTAAAGTATTGAGAAAGAAAAACCACCAACCTACAATTTTATACCCGGTGAAATTATCCTTCAAAAGAGAAAAAGAAATAGAGACTTTTTCAAAAATAGAAACCATAGAATTTGTTTCTGCTAGACCTGCCTTGCAAGAATATTAAAAGAAGTTCTTCAGAGAGACAAAATACTATATAGGTCAGAGAGTATATACATCAAGTGCAGTTCCTACATAAAATAAGAAAGAGCAATTTGAAGAATAAATAAGTAAAGGCAAAATAAAAACTCTTATTTTTCTTGCTAATCAAAATAAATCAGTTAAAGAATATGACTTCACTCCTATGTGAAATTTAAGACACAAAACAGATGAACATAGGGAAAGGGAAGGAAAAATAAAATAAGATGAAAACAGAAAGGTAGGCAAACCATAAGAGACTCTTAACTATAGGAAACAAACTGAGGGTTACTGGAGAAAAGGTCCTTATATGCTTATATATAAAGGAAATAAATGACAGCAATGATAGAAGGGAGGGAGAAACTACGATGATTTTGGTAATATAAGGTACTCATGCTATCCATAATGACATATAGTATTATTTGAAAGTAGACTTGGAGAGCTATAAATATATATTGCAAACCATTAAAAATTTTAAGAAAAGAAGTATAACCAATATTCTAAGAAGAGAAAATGGAATCATATAAAATTTCAATTAAAATAACAAAAGGAAGAAAAATTAATAGAAGACAATGAGAAAAATAACAATGGCAATAGGAAACAGTAATGAATTTGGTAGATATTAATCGAATTATATCAATAATTACCATAAACATCATTGGCTAAATCACTAACTAAAAGACAGAGATTGTTGGAGTGGACCAAAACTAAGACCCATATCTCTGTTTTCTACAAGAAACCCACTTTAAATATAAAAACACATAAAGATTAAAAATAAAGGGATGAAGAAAGATATACTATGCTAACAATAATCAAAGGAAGGCATTAATATACCATATTAATAAAAGAAACATAAGAACCATATGATTTACTCAATAGGTGCAGCCATGTATTTGACAAAGTATAGCATCTATTCTTGATAAATAAAACAAGATTTGTTTTACTCAATAGGTGCAGCCATGTATTTGACAAAGTATAGCATCTATTCTTGATAAATAAAACAAGATACTTTTGTTTTTCCTTAACAAAATAGGGATAGAAGGAACATACCTCAACATCATAAAGGTGATATATGAAAAGCCCACAGCTAATGTCATCTTAAATGGGAAAAACTGAAAGCTTTTCCTTTATGGTCAAAGGTATAAAATAGTGATGTCCACTCTCACCACTGTTTTAGGAGGGGTTTCTTGCTGGGTTTTTTTTTTTAATATTTTATTTATTTATTTGACAGAAAAAGAGAGAGGGAGAAAGAGAGAGGAGTGTCAGGGAGAGAGAAAAGCAGGCTCCCACTGAGCAAAGAGCCCAAAGTGGGGCTTGATCCCAGGACCTTAGGATCATGACCTGAGTCAAAGTCAGATGATTGATCAACTGAGCCAACCAAGTGCGCCACACCACTATATTTAACAAAGTACTAGAAGTCTTAGCCTCAGTAATCAGACAGCAAAAAGAAATAAAGGCATCAAAATCACCAAGGAAGAAGTCAAACTTTCACTATTTGCAGACAACATGATACTCTATATAGAAAACTCAAGACTCCACCAAAAAATTGCTAGAACTGATACATGAATTCAGTGAAGTTGCAGGATACACAGTCAACACACAGAAATCTGTAGCTTTTCTATAAACCAATAATGAAGCAGCAGAAAGAGAAATCAAATCGATTCCATCTACAACTGCATCAAAAAACGTAAGATATCTAGGAACAAACCTAAACCAAGAGGGGAAAGATCTGTACTCTGAAAACTATAGAACATTTATGAAAGAAATTGAAGAAGACACAAAAAAAATGGGGAAACACTGCATACTCATGGATTAGAAGAACAAATATTGTTAAAATGTATATACTACCCAAAACAATCTACCCATTTAGTGTAATCCTTATCAAAATGCCACCAGCATTTTTTACAGTATAAAGAAACAAAGAATCGTAAAATTTATATGGAATCACAAAACACCCTGACTAACCAAAGAAATCTTATAAAAGAAAAACAAAGCAGGATACGTCACAATTCCAGGCTTCAAGTTATATTATAAAGTTATAATATAATATACAACTTGCTAATATAATATATTAGCAATATAAAGTTATATTATAAAGATCAAGACAGTATGGTACTGGCACAAAAACATACACATAGATAAATGGAAGAGAATAGAAAACCCTGAAATGGAACCACAACTACATGGTAAACTAATCTTTGATAAAGCAATAAAGAATATCCAGTGGAATATCAAATATCCTTCAACAAAAGGTATTGGGAAAACTGGACAGCAACATGCAGAAGACTGAAACTGGACCATTTTCTTACATCATATACAAAAACAAATTCAAAATGGAAGAAAGGCCTAAATGTGATACAGGAATCCATCAAAATCTTAGAGGAGAACAAAGGCAGTAGCCTCTTTGACATTTGCCATAGAAACTTCTTACTAGCTAGGTCTCCAGAGGTAAGGGAAACAAGTAAAAATGAACTATTGGGACTTCATCTATATATTAAAAAAAAACTTCTTCAGAGCAAAGGAAACAATCAACAAACCTAAAAGGCAACCTTTGGAAGAGGAGAAGATATTTGCAAATGACATATCTGATAAACCGTTAGTATTCAAAATCTATAATGAACTTATCAAACTCAATACCCAAAATACAAATAATCCAGTTAAGAAATGAGCAGAAGTGGTGAATGGACTTTTACCAAGAAGACATACAGATGACCAATAGATACATGAAAAGATGTTCAACATCGGTCATCATGAGGGAAATACAAATCAAAACTAGAATGAAATATCACCTCACACCTGTTAGAATGGCTAAAATTAACAACACAGGAAATAACACATCTTGGTGTGAATGCAAAGAAAGGGGAACCATCTTACATTGTTGGTGGGAAGGCAAACTGGTACAGCCACTCTGGAATACAATATGGAAGTTTCTCAAAAGGTTAATAGTAGAGATATCCTACAATTCAGCAATTGTGATACTAGGAATTTACCCAAAGGATACCAAAATACTGACTTAAAGGGATACATGCAGCCCAATGTTTATGACAGTATTATCTACAATAGCCAAGTTATGGAGAGAGCTCAAATGTCCATAGACTGATGAATGGATAAGGAAGATATATACAATGGAATATTAGCCATCAAAAAGAATGAAATCATGTCATTACAACAACGTGCATGGAGTGAGAGACTTATGTGAAGTGAAATAAGTCAGAGAAAGACAAACACCATATGATTTCACTCACATGTGTAATTTAAGAAACAAAACAAACAATCATAAGGGGAAAAAAAGAGAGGCAAACCATAAAACAGACTCTTGACTATAGAGAACAAACTGAGGATTGCTGGATGGGGAGATGGAGATAGGGGATAGGTTAAATGGGTATTAAGGAGAGCACCTGTGATGAACACAGGTGGATTTAAGAGATGAATCACTAAATCCTACACCTGAAACTAATATTAAACTGTATATTAACTAACTAGAATTTAAATAAAAACTTGGAAAAAAAAGAAGACAGCAGATTTTTCATCAGAAATAGCAGATGCAAAAAGACAGGGAAGCAACATCTTTAAAATACTGAAAATAAAACCTGTCACTCTAGAATTCTATGTCCAAGGAATGTATCTCTCAAAAACAAAGGCAAATAACTGAAATAATTCATAACTGGTAGACTCACTATGAAAAAATAGTAAAGAAAATTCTTCAATAGAAGAAAAATGACACCAGATGCAAATATAGATCTACACAAAAAAGGACAAAGATACTGAAAATCTTTACTATTTGGGTAAATATATAAGTATTTCCTTATAATTTAAATCTCTTTTAAAAAGAAATAGTGATGTAGTATACGGTTTACAGTATACATAAAAATAAAATGTGTGACAGCAATATCATAAAGGCCAGGATTGGGGAAATGGGAATACTTCTATAACATTCATATATTATATATAAAGTAGCATGATATCATTTGAAGGTAGACCATCATAAATTAAACATGTTGGCTATAAATTCTAAAGCAACCGCTGAAATAATAAAACAGTATTACAAAGAGTTACAGCTAATAAGTCAGTAAAGGAAGAAAAAAGTGAATTATAGAAAGAAATCAATTAATCCAAAAGAAGGCAGAAAAAGAAGAGGAAAACAAAAATAACAGCTGTGACAAACAGAAAATAAATAACAAGAGAGACTTAAACCTAATAATATAAATAATCCCATCATACATAAATGATATAAACATCCCAATTTAAAGGCAGAATTAGGTTAGATTTAAAAAGCAAGACTCGACTACTTTCTGCTTATAAGAATCACTTTTAAATAAACACAAATAGGATACAATCAAAAAACAGAAAATGATATATTATACTAACTTTAATAAAAAGAGAGCTAAATGGCTATTTTAGTATCACAGGTAAGCAGTGCAGCATAAAAGTAAGAACAGATAAGATACAAGATGATATTGGGTTGCTGAAATCAATTTTGGCAGTTCGTATCTCTTTTAATCCAATAGATAAACAAACAGAAGTTTCTAAATTCTGGGGCTTCCGGGTGGCTCAGTAGGTTAAAGCCTCTGTCTTCGGGTCAGGTCATGATCTCAGGGTCTTGGGATGGAACCCCTCACTGGGCTCTCTGCTCAGCAGGGAGCCTGCTTCCCCCTCTCTCTCTGCCTGCCTCTCTGCCTACTTGTGATCTCTCTCTCTCTCTCTGTAAAATAAATAAATAAAATCTTTAAAAAAAAACAAATTTCTAAATTTCTCAATACTCTAGGTACTCAGTACAGGATTTAAACTTGAATTGAATAAGAGTGTTTTCTATTCTTGGTTCTTAATATTTCCTAATTCAGCCCATCTTTTCTGCAAGAACAAATATTATCAAGTCCTGTTCATGGACACTTAAAAGAGATGTGCGGTAAGCTGCAGCCTTCTTCATCACCTTAATTTGGAAAATTTTACTGAAAAGAGAGCATTGAAAAGGAAGAACATAAGGAAAACAAGATTGAAATCAGTTCATTGGTAAGTACCTTATTTATCAGTGTAACAAGCATGTGCATCAATTTGGGTTGTTTGTTCAAAAGCAAAAGTAGTCAATTATAGCTAAAATAAGCAAAAAGAACATATTTATTGGAAGGACAAGAGGTAGTTTAAAGAATCAGAAAAAACACCCAAAAGCCAGTCCTCAGAAAAGACAACAACCAGAGCAGCATCTGGGAAGAAGGGGCTAGTGACAGACTCTTCAAGGCCACAGGGTTGGTGTAATAGGCAGAATAATGCTCCTATCAAAGCTGCCCATGTCCTATTCCCTAGAACTATGACTATGTTATCCTTTGATGGCAAGAAGAATTAAAGTTGGAGATGGAATAATGATTGTTACTCGGTTGACCTTGACTACAGCTGATTCTGGATTATTCACATAAGCCTAAGGTAATCACAAGAGTCCCTACAAGTGGAAGAGAGGAGGAAGAGCAGAGTCAAAGATGGAGATGCTATGATGGAAGCACAGAGAGATGCAATATGAGAAGGACTCATGCATGGCCCATGAGGAGCAGAATTTTTTTTTATTAATTTTTATTAACATATAATGTATTATTTGCCCCAGGGTACATGTCTGTGAATCTTCGGGCTTACACATTTCACAGCACTTAATAGCACATACCCTCCCCATTGTCCACAACCCAGCCACCCTATCCCTACCTCCCCCACCCCCCCCAGCCTCCCAGCCACCCTTAGTTCATTTCTTGAGTCTAGGAGTCTCTTATGGTTTGTCTCCCTCCCCATCCCTTCCTGTTTCATTTCTCTCCCCCAAGAATTTTTGTGCCCCTGGAAAAATGTCCCTCTGGGTACTTGGACAAACATATCTCCAGTAAACTTTAAAAGGAACACGAAGAGACAATTAGATTCTAGACAGCCCGTTCCAAGGCTTACTAAGCTTTTAGGAGAACATTTTAGACCCACAGGAAAATATATGAGATAAGTTTTTATGATGTTTCTTCAAGTCCAGCTGGCTGGTTTGCAGTAATTTGCAAATTAGTCTGGGTTTTCTGATTGGTTAGATTTAACTGGATGGAACAAACTAAATAAGTACATCAATTACTCTGGGTACCCTGCCTTCATTGTTTAATAATTTAATTTGTATATTGTTAAATGATTTAAATTCCAGGAAGTGTAGAAGGTTCTGAAACTTTTGCTTCCACTGGTCTTTTTCACTCCCAAAAATCAAATGAGAGTTTTGCGAGACAAATGATACTGACTTTGCGAGGTTTCCTGGCACTTCAGTGAGGTATTAAGAGATCAGGCATTTCCACAGTTTGAAGACATTAAATATTCATAATAACACTACTCTGATATGGTAAGAAAGTCTGTAAGTCTTCCTATCCCTGTTTCCTTTGTATTTCCTGACAAGATGCCTGGTTGGAGGGCAATCCCAGTAGAGCAGCTATCCCGACAAAATGGAAAAAAAAAAAAATAGTTGCTTTCATTTATTTACTCATTTTACCATGGGAGTTTCCTGAAAGCATTACAATAATAATTTGATAAGTAAATTATTCTCTACTTCTTATTTCAATTTCTTTGAAAGAAATTCCATAGAGGAGCTTTCCCTGTTGTTCTACCTCCTAAAATTATAAAATGGTAAGACATCCATTTCTGGTGGACTCCTTGCTTTCTTTTATTTTTTAAAGACAAAGGCGCTTTTGTTCCGACAGATGTGATTTTAGAATTGTGGCACAATAGCAAATCAGATCCAGACCAACCAGTGGTGAAGAAAATAGCCAGATGATATAACGTGTTATTAAGTATTTATGAAGTAATCTGGGATTATATGCAGCTGGTCTCCTGTTCCTTAATAGATGTAAGACTTCCCAGTATATTTCATTGATTGATTACATGAATTTCCTTATTACAGTAGCACATTAGAAAACATGTCTTTCATCATCTGATGAATTTTCTCTGTAAGCCTATCTTTCTGGAATAAAAGAAGCATATGTTTTCATACTAACAGCAGAAATAGCATTTGTAACAGAAATTATAGACAAAAATATATTCAAATGTAGATTGTATTCTCAAATTACTTAATTAGAGCTGCCTCACTGAGCTCTTTGTTTGAAATGAATCATGTGGTCAATAAGTCATTATATGTAAGTAAAACATTCAGCTATTCCTTAATATGTGGGGAAGATATTTTGGGGGATTCTCTCCAAAAATATCCGTTTGTTTTCCCTGAATACTGTAGAAGCCCAAATGAATGAATAGAAGTACATAACGCTCTTCAGAAAAATTTGCTTTGAAGTTTAAAATATGTCTAAAACATGTAAGTCCAAAACTGAGCAGTCTTGGTAAGTTCCAGGGACTATAAATAGAATTTCTAAATTGGAAATGTCATTTCAACCTCTTCCTCCACTTCACTGCTGTGATTCCAATAATTGCTCTTGTTGCCTTAATTTCCTTTAGTACAGTATGACCGTTTCCTAGGATTACTGGGTACTATGTGATCTTTTTCAACTATATTCAGTAGCATCATATGAAGATTATCTGTAGGGAAAGGAGCATATTCATAATATAAGTAACTTTGCATAGTTGACCTCTAAAACCAATGGTTACCTTTATAAGACACTAACACTCTCAAACGCAATGTATTCTTGAAGCCACCTCTGGATTCATTTCAGTGGTCAGTTTCCACTACAACCATTGATGGAATCTACACAGTAGGATGACGGCAGTTAGTCTATTACCACAATTACTAATTATTCTGATGTAGCACTATGCAAATTTAAATATAGATACGAAATTCAGGACTTTGAACGAAGCTATAACAACAATCAAGATAAATCATTTCACTTAGCAAAGCAGAAGTGAAAATAACTTTCCCGAAATCACATGGCTAGTTGGTGGCCAAATGGAAAATAGAACAGGGGTCTCCTATTTTCAAGGTCAGTGATGGATGGGTCATAGTTGATGGTTTGCGCTGACACTTACAGAATAAACTGTATCATAAATATTCTGCTACCATGACTATAGAATCAGCATAAGCATACAGAAAAAACAAACACAAATTTTTAAATCACAGAGAAACAAGTGGAAAATACTCATTTATTTCTTCTCAACTTATATCTAATTACAAAAATGCAGAAATATTTCATTATTAACTCCTATATACCAAGTAAACTGAAAAAATAAAAAGATTAAGCAGCTGGTATTCAAATCTGTTGCTATTTAGCTCTGAGTAAGAAATTAAAACTTCAATTAAATAACAATTTCTTTGAAAAGTCTGAGCCTTATGACTCTACTAAAGATAAGAGGGCAGAGTATCACACATCTATAGAGAAAATAAAAATTAAAAGTTGCACAAGAATAAAACATATTTATCTCTCTTTCCTCACAACCATACCAGCCAATGAAGAATTTCTTCTTTAGGTAGATTTTGAGAGTATTTTAGGAACCTGCTGTGTGAAAAAAGAAGGACAAGGCAGTTCAAATAATGTATTTAAACAAAATCTATGTGGTCACTAATGCTCAGCAACATCTATGGAAACATTTGTATTTCCAAGTGCTCTAAGTTCACGTGAAGTAATACAATATTATGATGGCCTCATCTCCTTTATAATTCTTTAGTCTTCCACCATCATGAACAATGCCAACTTTCAATTATCATTTGAAATTAGCTTCTCTTTTTTCTTTTTAAAGATTTTATTTATTTGACAGAGAGAGTGAGCAAGCAAGACAGAGAGCAAGCAAAAGCTGGGGGAATCAAGGTAAAAAGTATAGTATATACTTAATTTTAAGTTCCACTCATTCATTGCTGCCATATACAAAAGACACTGACTTGTGTATATTAAATTTGTATCCTGCCACCTTCCCATAATCACTTATTAGCTCCAAGAGGACCTGGATTTTCTACATAGATGATCATGTCACCCATGAACAGTTTTTGGCTCTTTTATTTTTTCCTTCTGAATCTTTATATCTTTTATTTCCTTTATTAGTCATGTTACATTAGCTGGAACTTCCAGTATGTTGTGGAAAGGAGTGATGAGAGGGGACATCCTTGTCTTGTACCCATTCTTAGTTGGAAAGCTTCACATTTGTCATTATTAAACGTGATAGAAGATGTAGCTTTTTCATAGACATTCTTTAACAAGTTGAGGAAGTTCACCTCTATTCCTAGTTTACTGAGAGTATTTGATTTTTCAATGTTTTTTCTGCATGTATTGATATGAACCTGCAATTTTCTTTTTTAGCCTGTTAATGTGATAGAATACATTAAATAATTTTGGAACATTGAACTAATCTCATATACTTCGGATAACTGCCACTTAGTTATGATGTATAATTCTTTTACACATTGTTGGGTTCAATCTGCTAATATTATGTTGAAGATATTTGTATTTATATTCATGAAATATTACTGGTCTGTAATTTTCTTATAATGTCTTTGTCATTTTGGTATTAAGGTAATGCTGAACACAGAGAATTAGGAAGTGTCCCTTTGCTTCCATCCTCTAAAAGAGATTTTACAGAATTGTTATAATTTCTTCCCTAAATGTTTGGTAGAATTCAATGTACCCATCTAGGCCTGGTGTTTTCTATTTTGGGTTATTAAATATTCACTCAATTTCTTTTAGGTTGACTATTTCTTCTTGCATAAGTTTTGGTGGATTGTGTCTTTCTAGGAATTGGGCTATTTCATCTAAGTCATCAAAGTTGTGGGTATACAGTTATCCATAGCATTCTTTTACTATTTTTAATGTCCGTGAGATCTGTAGTGATGTCCCTTCTTTCATTTCCCATATTAGTAAATTGCATCTTCTATTTTCTTAGTTATGCTAACTAGAAACTTATTGAATTTATTAATCTTTATAAATAATTAGTTTTTGGTTTTGTTGATTTTTCTCTGTTGATTTCCTATTTTCAGTTTCATGGATTTCTGCTCCAATTGTTATTATTTACTTTCTTCCTTTTGGACTTAACTTGCTCTTTGTTTTCTAGTCCTAAGGTGGAAACTTGGATTATTGTATTAGATCTTTCTTCTTTTCTACTTTCTGCATTTAATGCTATTCATCTCCTTATAAGCACTGATTTGAGTACATCATACAAACTTTAATAAGCTGTACTTTCATATTCAATTTTTTCAAAACACTTCTAATTTGCTTTGAAATCTTTTCTTTTACTCATATGTTATTTAGAATTGTGTTGCTTATTCTTCATGTATGTTAGAATTCTCCAGTTATCTTTCTATTACTGAGTTCTAGTTTAGTTCCATTTTGGTCCAAGGACAGATATTGTATAGTTTCTCTTCTTTTAAATTTGTTAAGGCATGTTTTATGGCCCAGAACCTGATCTATCTTGGTTAAAGTTCCATGTGAGCTTAAGAATGTGTAATTTGCTGTTGTTAGATGAAGTCCATAGATGTCTATTGTACATAGTTAATTAATAGTGATGTTGAGTTCAACCATTTTCTTACTGATTCCATGCCTGTTGGATCTGTCCAATTATGATAGAAGAGTGTTACAGTCTCCAACTTCATAATCAACTTTAATAGTTGATTTGCTTATTTCTCCTTACAATGCTATGAGCTTTTGTTTCACATATTTTGATACTCTGTTTTTAGGGGCATACACATTAGGGATTGTTATGCCTTTTAAAGCACTGACCACTTTGTCAATATGTAATGCCTCTCTTTATCCCTGATAACTTTTCTTGCTCTGATGTCTGCTCAAAGATTAATATAGCTATTCCTGCTTTCTTTTGATTATGGCTAGCATGGTATATCTTTGCCTTTTATTTTTAATATGTGTGTATATTTATATTGAAATATATTTAAAGGGTTTCTTATAGATAATATAGAGTTGAGTCTTCTTTTTTATCCACTCTGACAATCTCCATCCTATAATTGGAGTTTAAACCATTAACATTTTAAGTTATACTTGATGTAGCTGGAATATCCACCATACTTCTTACTATTTTCTGTCTGTTGTCCTTATTCTTTGTTCCTATTTTTGTCTTCCATACATTTTTTTTTTGCCTTTTGTGGTTTTTGCTTTTCTAAATTTTCAAATATTTCTCCTTTGAATATAAAACACTTTTTTAATTTAAAAAATTCAAAAAGAATGTTATTTATTTAGTAAACTGAATAAAAATCTGTCTTCTGATCTATTTCTCTCAGTTTCTCATCTTCAGGCACAACATGTAATGATGAAAATCTTAGCATTTTTCCCTATCTTCAGATACTTTGAAATCCAAGGTCCATTCTTACCCCTCATTGTTCACCTTTCCCTCTCCCTTTCACCAAATGGGGACATCTCCAAACATGCAGTCTTCAATTCTTCTGCCCATATAATTCACTAAAATTCTCTCTTTATAATACCAGCTACCACCTCTGCACAGATGAATTCCAGCCCTGCCTATTCTCCTCTTAAAAACCACACCATTACCTCAAGTTCAACAACTGAAAAACCATGTTGATCACTTCCTCTCTCAAGCCAGTTCTCTTCTTAACTTCGCTTGTGTCAATTCAGCTCCCAGTTAAGTATGTCATTAAAGTTTCTCACTTTCCCCTATATGTTAGCCAATTACTTATTTTCCATTTCTTTTTTGAATAATCTGGTAGGACAGCTCCTTCCTTCTTAGTACCACTGCCTCCATCTCAATTTAGTCCCGCATCATTTTATATAGCATCCTCATTATTTGCACCACTGTAATCTCTTCTCACTGTCCTTCGAATACAAGTTCTTTTCTTGCTGCTCCTCAACACCACTTGAAATCTGGTTAAAATCTTGGGGTCCTTCCTAAGCTGTGGCATCAGACTACATTTTAACAAGCTCTCCAGGTATTCATATGTACACTGATATTCATAAATCTCTTTGCTTATTTGTACCACAATGCCCCTCACATAAAGAATCTTTCCTTAAAAAAAAAAAAAGGCTCTTTTCTTCTCTAATCAAGTTGCCGAAGCTTAGAACTGTCTTCCTCCATGAGGCTATCCCATATTACTCCAGCTCACCAAATTCTCTGTTTCACAGAATGCCTATTGCAAGTTGCCACTCATTTTGGGACTTAATATTCTATTTACCTTTTCTCAGAACATGTTGGTCTTCCCCCACTAGATTGTAATTGCCTGAGCAAAGGCTTGATTTGCTTTCCCTGATACATTTAGATAGATGATAAATATTTATAGATCAAATATACTGGTTCAATACTTTCTAGGCTGAAAGTCATTTAAGTGTTTTCACACTTTAGAAATATTTGATTTGATTTTATGCCATAGCCTACTTACGTTTTATTCTGTGTCCCAGAAGAATTCAAATATATATTTTCCCCCTAAGTAAACTGAAATCCTTTTTACTTGTACCATATTTTCCTAAAATATAATAGCTCAGATTTATTGATTTATCTCTATATTACAAACTCTTTTTACCTTAACACATTAAAAACTTTGTTACTCAGCAAGGTAATGTGTTTTATTGTTTTCCAGACCCATTCTATAGTTGGAGAAAAATGAAGCACAAAAAGTTATGAACTTGCCAAAAGTCACACAGTCGCAAATAATGAAGCCAGGCTGGGAACTCATAATGATTCCTAACCATTGGTATATAGCCTACTTCATTTGCCTGTATAATTAACATGCACTGTTGATTCTAGCTAATCAGAATTAGAGGGAGAGTCAAGAGAGGTGAAGATTAATTATAAGATGCTTGTATGACATTTGATTCCCTGAGAAAGAAATTAAATAAGTATGAAAAAGACTCCACTTTTGCCGTTAGGTAATTCTTCTCCGTTACTATCTATGCATACATGTGAATCTATAACAGCATTTCTAGTTGCTTTTAATATAAAGCTAGAAGAGTTAAATGGTAATCACTTACTTACAACCTTCTAGAATTTGCTCTAATTTGAGTATGTGTCAAGTTTATTGCCTTCAGATGGCAAGATGGCAAAATAGAAAGTCACAGACCTCATTCCCCACAGTAAGACTAACTTAACGACAATATACCATCTGAAAAGCATGTAAAAGAACTCCAGAAACCATTTAAGAAGTTATAGTATCCCATGTAAGTACTCTGGGCAGCAGTATACCTAAACCAACTTTACCCTGAAAGCCAAAAGGAACACAGATTAAGCACTCATTTGATAGGAAAGTAACAGATATCTCTAGCAGGCTTTTGAGTCTTGCTAATGCTCAAGATGGGAAGCAGAGAAAAACATCCATTTCTTCTAATATGCTTCCAACTACAAAAATACAAATACAAAGTTAATATGTTTGATCTCATCTATCAGTACCTCTTTCAGAGGAAACCAACAACCCTGTCCAGCTTCTTCCTTAGAGTACAGCAATGGACGAATATGTGAACCAAACATGCAACAGGTTAAAGCAAAGCTTCCTGATGTTTACTTTCACTTCTGGAACGTTAAAATAGACTTGCTTTCTTTTTAGTATAATTTTACTAGTTAATTAGTGTTTTTGAAGAAGCTCATTCACAGATGACGCATCTGGGGTATTGATGTTGAAATAAGGACACTCTAACTTTTTATCCACCAAACAGGAAGTTGGTGTGTTATCAGCCTACTCTAGTTCCTGACACTTAACCTAGCATTTGGCAAGGGTACATTTAGAAATGTTGAAGAAGCATTTATTTAAAGCTTGGTCAGGTTTTTCTATTCACAGGGAAAAAAGCATATAAAAAAAAACTGTGAAAAAATTAGCTAGTACAATACCATATAAAAAGTATTGTGAGAAAATGAGCTCACCACAATCAGCTTTGTTGGTACTGAAGATAACCTTTAAATCTGAACTTCTTTCTTACTGTTTAAAGCATGATCTAAGCTCCAAGGGATCTTTATGCTTACAAGCTTATTTTTAAATATCTATGTTTGGGACTGGTAAAGCAGTACTGTCACCAACAAATCTGGCTTGTCAACCTGATTTTTGTCAATAAATTTTATTAGAATATAGCCACCCCCATTTGTTGTTCATGGTGGCTTTTGCACTACAACAAAATGGTAAGAGCCTCTAAGGCCCATAAAATCCAAAATATTTATTATCTTGCTGGTCCAGAAAAAAGTTAGCCACCCTCTGATTGTGATGCTTCTTAGCACAAATTTCTTGGCTTATATAATGTTATTATCATTTGTTATTCTTAGATAATGAGGTAACAAGTTATAATTTACACATTAAACCTTTACAACATATGTCAAAGAAAAGGAGATAAAATGCAGGTAAGGCTTTTAGTTGTGCATCAAATAAAAAAGGTAAAAAAAATTTTAAAAAAAGGAAAAAAAAGGGCAGATGTATAGTTAGTAAAGTGATTGAATCATTAATCTAAAATCTCCCCATAAAGAAAAGCCAAGGGCCAAAGGGCTTAACTGGAGAATTCAATCAAATATTTAAAAAATAATTAACACCAATCTTCATCTAACTTTCTCTAAAATTAAATAGGATGGAACACTTCAAAACTCATTAAATGAGGCCAACATTACCCTAATACAAAAATACTATTAGAAAAGAAAACTACAGAATAATATCCCTGGTGAATGTTGATGCAAAAAATCCTCAAGAAAACTTAGCAAATCAAATTTGACAGCATATTAAAAGGACTGTGCTCCCAGCAAAGGCAGTCCTGAGAGGAAAGTATATAGCAATACATGCCTTTCTCAAGAAATAAGAATGACCTCAAATACACAACCTAATGCTACATCTAAAGGAACTGGAGAAAGAACAACAAAGAAAGCCCAAACCCAGCCGAAAGAGAGATAAATAATAAATATCAGAGCAGAAATCAATGAACTAGAAACCAAAAGAACAGTAGAACAAATCAACGAAACTAGGAGCTGGTTCTTTGAAAGAATTAATAAAATTGAATTAATAAAGTTGATAAACCTTGGCCAGACTTACCAAAAAGAAGAGAAAAAGGACCCAAATTAATAAAATCATGAATGAAAAAGGAGAAATCACAACCAACACCAGAGAAATACAAAAAATTATAAGAACATATTAAGAACAACTATACACCAGCAAATTAGACCATCTGGAAGAAATGGATGCATTCCTAGAGACACACAAACTACCAAAAGTGAACCAGGAAGAAATACAAAACCTGAACCGACCCATAAGCAGTAAGGAGATTGAAGCAGTCATCAAAAATCTCCCAACAAACAAAAGCCCAGGGCCAGATGGCTTCCCAGGGGAATTCTACCAAACATTTAAAAAAGAATTAATACCTATTCTTCAGAAATTGTTCCAAAAAATAGAAATGTAGGGGAAACTTCCAAACTCATTTTATGAGGCCAGCATCACCTTGATCCCAAAACCAGACAAAGACCCCATCAAAAAGGAGAATTACAGACCAATATCCTTGATGATCACAGATGTAAAAATTCTCACCAAAATACTAGCCAATAGGGTCCAACAGTACATTAAAGAGATTATTTATCACCATCAAGTGGGATTTATTCCTGGCATGCAAGGTTGGTTCAACATCCACAAATCAATCAGTGTGATACAATACATTAATAAAAGAAAGAACAAGAATGAGATGATACTCTCGATTGATGCTGAAAAAGCATTCGACAAAGTGCAACATCATTTCTTGATCAAAACTCTTCACAGTGTAGGCATAGAGGGTACATTCCTCAACATCATCAAAGCCATCTATGAAAAACCCACAGTGAATATCATTCTCAATGGGGAAAAACTGAGAGCTTTTCCCCTGAGATCAGAAACAAGTCAGGG
>CM053616.1:63955102-63991212 GCA_028646535.1 Procyon lotor
CCTCCTACACTGTTGGTGGGAATGCAAGCTGGTACAGCCATTCTGGAAAACAGTATGGAGGTTCCTCAAAAAGTTGAAAATAGAGTTACCCTACGACCCAGCAATCGCACTACTGGGTATTTACCCTAAAGATACAAAGGTCATGATCCAAAGGGGCACGTGCACCCAAATGTTTATTGCAGCAATGTCCACAATAGCCAAGCTATGGAAAGACCCTAGATGTCCATCAACAGATGAATGGATAAAGAAGATGTGGTATATATATATACAATGGAATACTATGCAGCCATCAAGAGAAACGAAATCTTGCAATGATGTGGATGGAACTGGAAGGTATTATGCTAAGTGAAATAAGTCAGTCAGAGAAAGACAAGTATCACATGATCTCTCTGATATGAAGAATTTGAGAGTTAAGGAGGGGGTTTGTGGGAGAGAAATGAAACAGGAAGGGATGGGGAGGGAGACAAACCACAAGAGACTCCTAGACTCATGAAACGAACTGAGAGTGGCTGGGAGGCCAGGGGGGTAGGGATAGGGTGGCTGGGTTGTGGACACTGAAGAGGGTATGTGCTATGGTAAGTGCTGTGAAATGTGTAAGCGTGATGATTCACAGATGTGTACCCTGGGGCAAATAATACATTATATGTTAATTGAAAAAAAAAAAGACTGTGCCCCATAATCAAGTGGGATTTATTCTCTGAAGGCAAGCCTGGTTCAACATATGACTGTCACTCAATCTGACATACCACATTAACAAGTAAAGGACAAAAATGAAATGATCATCCCAACTAAGGCAGAAAAATCATTTAACAAAATTCAACACTCTTTAGTGATTAAAAAAAAGTCCTCAACAATCTAGGAACAGGAAGGAAACCACCTCAACATAATTAAGAGTACATATGATAAACTAATAGCTGACAGCATATGCAATGATGGAAAACTGAATGCTTTTCCTCAAAGATCAAGAACCAGGCTAGCATGCCCACTATCACTACTTCTATTCAGTGTAGTACTGGAAGCCCTCGCTAGAACAATTAGGCAAGAAAAAATAAAATGCATCCATACTGGAGAGGAAGAAGTAAAATTACCACTGGTGACAAGTGACCTGATATTAAATGTAGAAAAACCTAAAGATTCCACATATACAAAAAAGTGCTATAACTAATAAACAAATTCAACAAAGTTACAGGATACAAAATCAACATACAAAAATGTTGCAATTCTATTCACTAACAATGAACAAACCAAAAAGGAAATTAAGAAAACAATTTCATTTACAATAGTGTCAAGAAGGATAGAACAGAATACTCAGGATTAACTTAACCAAGGAGGTTAAAACTTGCACAGAGTCAGTTCAATTCCTACCAAAATCCCAATGACATGTTTTGCAGAAATAAAAAAAAAGATCCTAAAATGTATTTGGAATGTCAAGTGACACCAAGTAGCCAAAACAATCTTCAAAAAGAAAAACAACGTTAGGAAACTTCTACCTCCTGGTTGAAAAACATATTACAAATCTATACTGATCAAACAATATGGTTCTGATGGAAAAGAATATGGAGCCCAAAAATAAACCCTCATGTATATAGTCAGATGATCTTTGCTAAGGGTGCCAAAGCTACACAATGAGGAAAGGATAGTCTGATGCTGGGAAAACTGGATAGCATTATGCAAAAGAATGAAGCTGGACCTTCACCTTATAGCATATACAAAAATTAATTCAAAATGGGTTAACAACCTAAATGTAAATCCTGAAACTAAAAAAGGTCCTAGAAGAAAACACAAGGGCATCCTTCATGACATTGGATTTGGCAATGATTCCCTAAATGTGACCCCTGAAGTACAGACAACAAATGCAGAAATAGACAAATGGCTCCACATCAAAACTTTAAACTTGGGCACCAAGTCAGACCTCTTTTTTCTGCGCTGTGTCACCCTGGGGAAGAACACAAGATCCTGTGACCCAAGGACAGTGGAGTTCAGGGCTTGGCTGAGTTGGGTCTTTGGTGGCAAAGCTGAGATTCATGGGTATCTTATGACCTGAATTGCTTCCCTTGGTTGTTCTCCCCAGGGCCAGCATCTCAGCTCTCTTCATTTCCACGGGAGCCAGGCTGGGAATGCCACCCCTTCTTTACCCACCAGAATCTTTTTCACCGGGACTTGATGTGTCACCGCTTGATGTGGACCTTCCAGCCCAAAGCAGGGACCTGAATCAAGACTCCGCCCATTGTACTTTGTGCTGGATTTTGAGGCTGGCATCCTGCAGTATTTTGTGAAGGAGCAAAGCAAACACCAGAAACCTCGGGGAGCCCTGTCTCTGTCTGGAGCCATAGTGTCCCTGAGCGACAAAGCTCCCCACATGCTGGTGGTGTACTCCGCTAACAGAGAGATGTATAAACTGAGAGCTGTTGATGCAAAGGAGAAACAGTTTTGGGTGACTCAGCTTCGAGCTTGTGCCAAATACCACATGGAAACGAGTTCTAAGGTCCGATCCCTCTCCAGTAGATTATAGAGAATATCCTCCCTGTGATTGCTTGGAAGTTTGTCTTTTAAAAACTTTATTTAAAATCAAGTGTTCCCTGGAGCAAGTATGAGGCAGATGGAATGATGCTATCATTCTAACTCCCCTTAGTGAGAACTGCGGGATAACCATATTCATTGAATCCGCAGAGGGCTTCGTGGAGGACCCATCCAGCAGTTCGGAAACCCAGACCTGTCTCAGTCAGTACCCGAGGTGGTTTTCCCCAGTCTTGAAGTAAAATGAGAAAAAACGTTTGCTAAAAAAAAAAAAAAAAGGAAAAGGAAAAGGATACAATCAACAAGGTGAAAAGGCAACCTACAAGATGGGAGAAAATAGTACAAACTACATATCTGATAAGGGATTAATACCCAAAATAAAGAACACGTACAAATCAACAATCCAAAAAAAACCCCTAATAACCCAATTTAAAAAATGGGCAAAGAACTTGAATAGAAATTTCTCCAAAGATGATATACAAATGGCTAACAAGCATACTGAAAGAGCTCAACACCAATAATCATCAGAGAAATGTAAATCAAAACCAATGAGAAATCACCTCACATCCATTAGGATGATCACTATCAAAAAGAAAAGAAATCGGGCTCTCTGCTCGGCCAGAAGCCTGCTTCTCCCGCTTCCATTCCCTCTGCTTGTGTTCCCTCTCTCGCTGTGTTTCTCGCTGTCAAATAAATAAAATCTTTAAAAAAAAAAAAAAAAAGAAAAGAAAAGAAAAGGAAAATAACAACTGTTGGTCAGGATATGGAGAAATCAAAGCCTTTACACACTGTATGGAGACTCCTCAAAAAAATAAAAATGAAATTATCATATGATCCAACAATCCCACTTCTGAATACTTACCTAAAAGATTGGAAAGCAGGAACTCAAAGGGATATTTGCACAGCCATGTTCATTTCAGTATTATTCACAATAGCCAGTATATGAAGTAACTTAAATGTCCATCAATGGATGAATACATAAAGAAAATGTACTGTATACATATAAGGCAATATTATTCAGTGTTAAAAAGAAATCCTGTCATATGCCACAACATGGTGAACCTTGAATACATGATGCTAAGTGAAACAAGCCAGTCATAAAACGACAAATTGTGCACGATTCCATTTATATGAGGTATCAAAAGTAGTCAAACTCCTATAAACAGAAAGTAGAAAGGGGACTGCCAAGGGCTACATGTATGAAGCAAAGGAGAGCTATTAATCAATAGATACAGAGTTTCATTTTAGCAAGATGAAAAAGTTCTGGAAATCTGTTACACAGCAATGTGCATATGGTTACTATGTAACTACACACTTAGAATTGGTTAATATTGTAAACTGTATGTTATGTAGCTTTTACCACAATAAAATGGAGTATCTAAAACAAATTTTAATAAGTAAGTCTCTGTTTATTTCAAAAGTAAAGATAATTACCAATCCGTTAAGAAATTTTTAAATAGAGACTGGTTAGAACCAAAAATTCTCAATAATTATAGTTAAAATGGACAAGTCCGAACAGTTTACCAAAACAAAGCAGAGAAGGGACTTCTTGCTTTACCCACAAATTTTTCTCACTTCCTACATCATTTTCTAGAAAGGCTACCATCATGGTACCAGGATAAAGTTTTATAAATCTCTTCTAAGTTCTCTGAATCTTCTTTAAGAACTAAAGATAATTTAAATTATTTCCTTTTTTCATTTCCATCCAATCTATGTCTCCAGTATAATCATAGTGAATTAAGATGACTGTTACATCAAAAATGTATTAAACAATTTTTTAAATGGTGATTGCTCAAATTTCCCCTAAAGCACAGATGATTATACATGATCTGAAGTATGTTTTTATCCTGAATAAAATAGAATATAAAACACAACGCTTTGATAAAGATGGTTGGGATATCAACTCTATAATGTCCTGGTTGCCATGGAGATTGAGGGCTCAGTTGCTGCATTAATACTTGCCTAGAGGGGCGCCTGGATGGCTCAGTGGGTTAAAGCCTCTGCCTTCGGCTCAGGTCATGATCTCAGGGTCCTGGGATCGAGCCCCACGTAGGGCTCTCCGCTCAGTGGGGAGCCTGCTTCCCCCTCTCTCTCTGCCTGCCTCTCTGCCTACTTGTGATCTCTCTCTCTGTGTCAAATAAATAAATAAATAAAATCTTTAAAAAAAAAAAAATACTTGCCTAGAGTTTTATTGGTTTAGGGGTCAGGTTTTTTTTCTTTAGAATTTAGTGTGTTGGTTCATATAGAGGACACTTATTTCTCAATTAGAAAAGAATATCAGGAAAAGCCAGGGAGAAGAGGGGAGACTTAACAACATACAGGAATTGCCCATAGCATTCATTTTGCTTCCCTTGTTGGTGGGCATGCAGGGAGGATTTATTTTTTTGGTCATAATATTAATAATGTAATACAAAATTAGTTAGAGTTCTAACTACAAGGTGGGTGAAAGTGTTCCCTGTTTTGCTAGCCTCGTTTCTCAAGATGTCTGACTTATAGTCAAAACCGAAACTTTTATTTTTATGAAAAAAGTGAAAATATAACATGAAATTAATAGTCAGGTTTCTATGTAAATCTTCATCCCGGAAGTCTGACACAGGTTCTGTGGTATCAGCTGAAGCTAAAGGTTATTATTTCTACAAACTCCTTCACTAGGCAAATGCTACTAAACCGCTAAATTACAGCTATTTTCAGTGTCACTGCCAAGCCTTCCAATGGAGAATAATTTCATAAATAGTAAGTTTGTGTCAATGTTGATTGCCAAGTGAATTTAAAATAGGTAGAGTAGTTTGACAGGTAAATTTGAAGGACTCAGGGAAACTCATTCCTTCCCTCCAAAATAATCTTGAATGCGAATCCTGCACCAAGGGAAAACTACTAAAAACAAACAGTGTGAATATATAATTGCCAAATAATGGACTTTTTCATGCATGTAACAAATATTTTCTAAGTGTCCACTGTGTGTCTGAAACCATGATGGTGCTAGAACTAAAAAGGTGAAAGATACAATTCCTATCCTCAGGTAGTAGTATCCAGAAGAGCAGTTAGAAAATAAATTGTTGGGGCGCCTGGGTGGCTCAGTCGTTAAGCGGCTGCCTTCAGCTCAGGTCATGATCCCAGGGTCCTGGGTTCGAGCCCCACATCAGGCTGTCTGCTCTGCAGGAAGCCTGCTTCTCCCGCTACCATTCCCTCTGCTTGTGTTCCCTCTCTCGCTGTGTTTCTCTCTGTCAAATAAATAAAATAAAATCTTTAAAAAAAAAAAAAGAAAAGAAATTGTTATTAAAAAAAAAAAAAAGTGTGGGAAGCATCACAGAAAGAAAGAAAAACTAAAAAAAAAAAAAAAAAAGAAAACTACTCTTTCCGGCGAGATCTAGGAAGTCTTCCGAATTGAGTGGACTTTTAGCTAAATTTTAAGGGCCCATAGTTCAATAGATTCCCTTTTTCTTTTCCATCCAGTGGAAATGGTAACCAGATTGCACTTCCAGCCAAGTTACAAAGATTATCTCATTAAACCCCATGAGGTAAGTACTATTCTGACCCTCTTTGAGAAATGGAGAAACTGAGACTTGGAGGAGTTAGCCCAAAGTCACGTTAATAAGAGACAGAGCTCAGGGAGCCTGGGTGGCTCAGTCAGTGAAGCATTTGCCTTCTGTTCAGGTCATGATCCCAGAGTCCTGGAATTGAGCCCCTCATCAGGATCCCTGCTCAGCAAGGAGTCTGCTTCTCCCTCTCTCACTACCCCTCACCCTTACCCACTCACATGTGATCTTGCTCTGCTCTCTTTCTCTCTCAAATAAAATCTTTAAAAAGAGAGAGAGAGAGAGAGAGAAAGAGACAGACAGACAGACAGCTCAGATGCAAGTCCACAGGCCAATCATCCGAGCTTGCCTTCTCACTATTTGCTTGTTACTATTTCCTTTGGTTGGTAAGCAGGGAGAGGCAATATAGGCAGATGAAGCAGTTTGCACAGAGTTCTGGTTCCTTGAAACTTCGGGTGCATCTAGCAGAGTGTTGGCTTTGAAGGCCTCCAAAACACGGCCTGGTAATAAGGGGCATATATGCCCTGTCCAGGAGCCAGAACTTTAGATCTCACAGATTCTGCAGGAAGGCTGGACCTGCTTTTTCCTGACTTCTGTGTGTCACCTCCCAGAACCAGAGGATGAAGCCAACAACCTCCTCCTGCAGCCTGGTACCAAACATTACAGGCAGAAAGACTAATCTTGATGTTTGGTAGAAGGAATGGTCACAGGCAGATCTAGAGGCTGTAGTTCTGAGGCATATCACATTCTCCTCCTCATCCCTGACCCTAAAATGGACTTTTATACTATTCTCACAATTTAGACCACACCATGTGACACCATTTCTGGAAACAAATCCTAATGTATGCTCCTTCCGGTGACCCAGACTCAGAAAAGTATCCATGATTCAATGCCCCTCAGCACAGGGAGCTCCTCTGTCCATGAGTTCAAGCCCCAGATCTGCCAGAGTGCTCTATTCCAGCAAAATGAACTGTTTCATACCCATCTCATTTGAATTCAGAATCATTTAACTTAAGCAAAAGTAATCCACTTTTAATTATGATACAGACAGGAAATACAATATTAGAGAACATTACGAGTTTGAAGCATTATGTCTGGTATATGGTAATACCTAAATGATTAGTAATGATGATACAGACAAGATTTTTTTTAAAAAAGTAATAATCATAGAACCAAACAATCCATTTATATGAAATTCAAAAACAGGTAAAGATCATGACAGAAGTCAAGAAAAATAGTTATCTCTTGGGAGAAAGTCTTACTAATAAGAAAGGGGCAAGAAGGAATTTTGGAGTAATGAAAATATTCCTTATCCTATCTTAATATTGTAGTGGTATACTTAGGATGTAAGCATTTTACTACATGTAAATTATACCTTAATTTAAAATGCAAAAGTAAGAGACCAGCAAAGTTTGAGAACTGATTCATCTTATCTGTCTGCTTTTCAAATATATTTATCCACAGATGACTGTACTGAATTGGTTTTTCCTCCTATAAAAGCAGATATTCCCACCTTCAGCCATCAAATCCTACTAATTTTATTTGGTGAATAACAGAGTTATTTAGTTAGGGTCATAGAAACACAAAATTATCAAAACATTTTCTTGTAACCTAAAAAAGGAAACATGCCTAGTGAGAACTGGCAACTGTCAAGGAAAAATTAAATTCACCCACATTTTTGTAATTGAAATTTTGATTACATTAACTGAGCTACATTAAAGTGTTTTATTTTTGCTTGGCTGTATGTAGCTAAGCACTGATTAGTAAGAGAATGTTTTTGACACTGCTAAAATCTTTGTGTTCTTTTCATTTTTCTCTTCATTATGTTTTTGTCCTCTACCTCAGACTTTAAACATTGTTCATTCTTACATTGAAAAATAAATATTGCATTTTAAATTTCAAAATACAAAAAAAATTGAGAATTTCTATAAGTCAGTAATAACAATTACCAGTAAGGAACTATATTAACCATCACACACATATGGATTTGCTATTTGAGGAACAGGATCAATGAATTATATTCCTTTGTGTGGGAATCATTCAGAAATTACTTAGGGGTGAAATCTTGTTAAGCTAAAGTAAGTAGAGACAATGCATTATTTAATAGTGTCTGAACTGGATTCTGTTTACTTGCATAAACAACTCATCAATCTTACTGTCTCCTAAGGACACAGGGATACAATTCCCTATCATCTGACACAAAGTAAATACAAAAAAACCTTCCATAAACTTTTGCTTTTCAAGTTTACAAAACAATTGAAAATTGAAATGGATTCTTACTTATTCTCAAAATTGAATTTTGTCACAAGATGACAAGTTATATTTAGAATATAACAAGTTATTGGTTGGGCTTGGTGAAGATCGTTCCAGCAATCACTATATTTATAATTTCTAAGGGTTTTATTCTCCTCTTACCATCTTTCACAGAAAACTAAAATAAAATTTGGTCCTAAATTGGAAATTTGGCATTGCATGCATTTTGTTAAATTAGTAAATAAATTTAATCATAGAAATTTCTATTTTAGCATGTTTTATAAATTTGGGGTGTGAATAACTTGTCAAAAGCATTAAGGAGTAAATCTAGTTATAGTTATATAGTTATAGAGTAAATCTAGTTATAGAGTTATAAATCTATAACTATAGAGTTATAGATAAAGAGTATTATCTTTGATATAAGTTCTTCCACAAATCTGCTGCTTTATATTTATTTTGACTTTGTGAATATCCAACATTAGTGATCTCTCTATTCCAGTGAAACATTTGTTAGACTATGGCAATTATTTGTTAATGTGTCTCCATAATGAGATTATTGGCTCCTCAAGAAAGGGATAAATTCTTTCATATATTTTTATCCCCAATGCTTCCTGGTCTGGTATATAAGGGACTCCCAACACATATCTGATGGAATAAATGAATTATTCTTACCTCCTCTATTTTTTATACTGTAATACATGTATTACATGTATTACATGAATACATGTATTGTGTATTACAGTACATAATATGATAATAAATATAAATATAAATATAAATACATATTTACAGGTAATTGTAATTACCTATAATATTGTAAATACCTGTAATATTTACAATACAAATAAAATTATAAATACCTATAATATTATAGGTAATTGCCTAAAATATTACAGGTAATATTATAGATAAAATTTATTCAGGTAGCATAAATTCTATAAATTACCTGTAATTTATACTGTAATCAATTATCACATCATTTCTCATTTTTCTCACAATGTCTCTAACTTTGGCTTCCTCTTCTAAGTATATTCCATGGTATTCTTCGGCCCTGGAATCTACTTTCAATTGATTCTGTTTTTAATTCCATACTAGTTAAATTGTCTCATCTTACTAACTCATATTGCATCCTTCCAAAGTGGCCTTGAAATCAAAATCATTCAGTCAAAACTGTTTCCACAAAATATTAGCAACTGACAGCTGGAAGGACTTTAGCTATCACAAAGACCCACACACTCATTTGCCAGTAAAGGAAACTGAGATCCAAGGAAATTAGTAATTTATGTATGTATGACCACAAGTCATACCTTACTTTTTTCTCAGGTCTGCTTTCTTTAGATGATATATAATTCAATACTTCTGTCAAAGAATTTGTCTCATTGGAGAGATACGAAATAGAAACATGACTACTTGTATGTTTATCTATGGCCTGTATCAACTCATTCTAGAACATTTCAAAGAAATAGAAATAAATTATAGCTTCATGGTACTCCATTACATACCATAATTTGTGCAACTTATCTCCTGTCAACAAGGGATAACTGAATTATTTCCAGTCTTTTGTTATTATAAATGATGCTACAGTGAAAAACTTTGTGAATATGTCATTTTGCATTTTTTCTAGCCTTTGTTTTTAGGTTAAACACCTAGAAGTAGAATTTTGGGTTAAAAGGTAAATGCATATACAATTTTTCTAGATATTGATAGATTCCTCTCCAAAGGTGGTATACTTTTTTTTCCATTCCCCCAGAAATATATGAGAGAAACTGTTGCCCTACAATCTCCTTTTAAGAGTCTCTATCAAGCTTTGGGATTTTCTGCCAATCTGATATATACAAAATAAACTAAAACTACACTTAAGACAGACTTGAAATTCATCTGTGAACAAATGGAGTGGAAACCCTAAGAACATGACATACTAGAAGAGCAAACAGAATGAGAGTGGAATTCTGGACGGCCCCACTTCTGAAGTTGGAGAGAGGAAGAAGAGCAGATATAAGTACACATGGACTCCATGCTGGGCCAAAAATGAAGCACAGCCAAAAATAGCCCAAAAATTAGAACAAGAAGGAAAAAAAAGAGAGAATAATTCAGAAATCTAGAAATGTCTATATGTCTATATGATTATAAAAAGCATGAGAAAGAAGGAAGAATTAGAGGGTGTGATTGTAAAATGAGTTCTTGGGAGTTCAAGATTTGTCAGGTAAGGCAGTGATACTTAATAAAATCCAGAGCATGGGCTAAGGGGTCAGTTGCTGAACTGGATTTGAAGTGAAAACCACTAACATTAGTTGAGGTCAAAGCTGTGAGGTTAGCTTTTGGAAAGCTCATCCACATGAATGTTGAAATCAGCCAGGCAGACATAGGCATAGAAAGGAACAGGGGACCAAGCCAACCTGACTGGGATCAGAAATACAAGAGCTTCTTTCTCCAGCTTCTCATCAAGGGGGTGCTGACCATCAAACCCCTTCCTATTTGATATCTGGCTTCACAGCCCAGGCTCATAAATGTACCCTATGAGTTCCTGAATCTCAGATGCACAAGCATGCTCTCATCTGCTGCCCTAGAACAGAAACCCCAGCTTCTCTCTTTTAGTCAGAACTTTTTCAGTTGCATTTCAGTAACTCTAGCCTAAGGGGAGTAGACTGGACCACATAAATGATATGGATGTCTTTTTCAGTGGCTTGTTTGGTAGACACAGTGATACCCATCCCAGATCACCCTGTGAAAAAGAAGTGGCTGCCCAGCTGTGAGGAGTGTTGCTAGTTAGTTAACAACCTTCAGCTGTCATCCTGTGTGGTCAACCTCAGCTTCTGAGCCATGACCATGTTCTTCCCCAGGCAGCTCTAGCCAATGACTGAGCAAGGAAGAGGTCCTGCTCTTCCTGGGTTTGCCCACAGTCAGTGACTGAGCAGTGTTGCTACAAGGACTTAGGCATTTCTGTGCAATGGGACACACGTCTAGGGAGCTTCAGAGGCTTCATCAGGTCTGTACTGTTGTCCAACAGCTTTCCTGGACCAATTTTATTTCTTCTCTTTTCTTTTCACTACTGACACTCCTCAACAAACCTGTCTTATTCCTGCCTCAGCAAAACTCCAACAATGTGACCAGGATCTGATTCGTCACTTTCCATTCCATGGCTCCAAAGTCCTCCAAACTATTGATGTCATGCAAAGAATCATGGAACCAGATGGCTGCAGCCATTTTATTCTCGTTTGAGTGTAGCAGAAAAAAAGTACCTCTCATCCTAGAACCTCATAAAAAGCCTCATTGTTTGGGTCCATTTTCATCCCTAAACCATGACCAGGGGAATAGCATTTTGCCAATAAGGGTCCATCCCAAGAACTAATGGTGGGATAAGCCCCACCCAAACCATGTGGGCTGAGAACAAGACTTCTTCAAACAAAAATCAGGGCTATTCAAACTTGCTGTTCCTGCGATCTGTGTAGCTCTTTGCCTGTGTGACCTAGGACCTTGACAACCATTAACATTCCACCCAGACTGTGCAATTCTGCCCCTAGAACCTCAGATAAGAGACTAAGAAACTTGCTTCCACAAGGAAAGGTCTCTTTTACCAACTGCCTGCCTCACCCAGGAACCCATTCCACAATTCCTCTGCATGGAGTTTTGCCACATGCCACATGTCTGAGAAACCCTTCTGCTATGTCACTATCAACCTCCTATGATATTTGTCTCAATCCCCTCAAATTCTTTTTGGAGCAAATCAGTATAAATTTTGTGCTTTCATTTGGTCTGCTCGGAGGCAGAAAATCATTGTGTTCCTCACACAATTGCAATGAGTTGCCACTAGTGTCTGCCTCAGTTTTGATGAATGTTAAGAAGTAGCAAAGTTGAAATAGTCCTATCCCCAAAACCTCTCCTTTCCTGCTCTCAGTAATGTAGGAATAAGTTGCATTATTTATCACTTCCCTGATAGTAAAAGCAATCAATTAAAATATATAAATTTATTAATTTCAACTAGTTTGAATTGAGCTTCAGGGCTCAAGAAACACTGAATCTTGGTGCACTTGGGTGACTTATTAAGCATCTGACTCTTGATATCATCTCAGGTCTGGATCTCAGAGCTGTGAGTTCAAGCCCCAGTCTGGGCTCCACTCTGGGTGTGGAGCCTATGTCGAAAGAAAAAAAGAAGAAGAAGAAGAAAGAAGAAAGAAGAAAAAAGGAGAAGGAGAAGGAGAAGGAGAAGGAGAAAGAAGAAGAAGAAGAAGAAGAAGAAGAAGAAGAAGAAGAAGAAGAAGAAGAAGAAGAAGAAGAAGAAGAAGAAGAAGAAAGAAGAAAGAAGAAAGAAGAAGAAGAAATTAAAAAAATAAAATAAATGCTGAATCTTGACCAAAAATGCAGGTATTTTTTAGGCTTTGAGGTCATTTTCCTCATGTGTATAGAAACACCTGATTTCTAGATTTCTAGATTTTATTGTTTCAGTAATAACCAAAGTTCTTCAAGCAAACTTAGGTCCAAGAGAAAAAAATTACTCCTTTAGAAACTAACCAACCTACAAAATTTAATTGTATTGCTTATTGACCCACTTGTTTGCCTATTATTTGAAAGCCTTAAACTGATAATGGTTGGATTTACATTTACATACCACCAACCTGAAGAAAGATGGTACATCACGAGATGTGAAAAATATACAATTTCAACTGGGAAATACATCATTTTTTACTGTGAGTTTATTTTTTGACTTTTGATTTTGAAATCAATTTATGGGCTATAGCTTGAAAAGAGATTTTCCAAACACAAAAGCAGATAATTTCCATTCAAAAATAGGCAACCCAAGGAATATTAGAAGGTAATATTTTATAATTGTGACTTGAGGAAGCTTTAAACAAGACTCATATAATTCTTAAACTTTATTTAGCTTCCTTATGTATCCACCTTGTTTGTATCTTACTCTCTCATACAACATCTCTCCCAATAGGGTATGTTTATGGCTAAATAGCTCTTTTGCAGTTTCAAACTCCTCAGACATTTCTGCTATTGTTTTATGAAATCACCCTTTGCTCCAAGGAATCATGCATTTGTTATGGGGACCAAAACAGTCTTCAATTGGCAAATGATGGCAGATCCCATCTGCTGCTGACATTTTGAAACTCTGTCATCAGCATTACTTCAGCCTCTCTGGACTACATGCATTTCTAATTCTCCCTCTTTGTATATCAACCAACTTCCTCTTCTCCCAAAGGATTACTTTCTTCTAATAACAGTCTTGGAATTATCATCTGTTATCCTCACATGACCTGTGCAGCAATATACAACATTTATAATTTATGAATTGAAACATCTCCAAAGATTAAATGGAACCCAGGGCATAATCCAGGTCTCATGTCTGTTGGTGTCTGTGTCAGCCAGCCCTGCCACTCTGCCAAGACACACCGACTTCGCTGAACATTTGACAGTTTACTGCCAAGGCAGGAAAATCCAGTAAAGACTTCAGAACGTCTGAGCATCCACATAGAATTTTGGAATATATGACCTCATCTGTCTTAAAAATGATTGACAGTCTAGAAAATTGAGTTGCCTCTCCACAAGCTGATTCACAATCCACCCAGCATCTTTTGATACAGTCAGATAAAGTTGTCAGCACATAATAATTCATAAAAGGCTGTCTCAAATACCTAGTAGGAGACTATATAAAGCAGCTTCCTTCAAGGATATCAAGGAACTTCTCAGAGGATCTGAAAGACATCCTAATATTAGTATTTAAGTCAAAAGTTAACTCTTCACTTATAGGAGAACATAAAATATATTCGGAGGGGAATTTTAGGCTCATTTTACAGCCATGATTCATATGATTAACAATGGGGAACTGATCATATCAAAAAACCACAAATGTAAAATCCTCTTCCATGCTATTCTTAGACAACCTCTAAGTGCAAATAAAAAATTAAATTGTGACAAGACTTTTTCATCAGTCCCAGTTCTTAAAAGTCAATAAAGTTAGAAATAAAGTTGTTAAAGGTTGTGCATTTGGGGATTTTTAATAATAATATTCTTAATAATAATAATAAGTGGGATTCCACTTGTCAAAAGTTAAATAGTTTTATAATCCATTCTGAGATTCTTCCATCAATATTTTATCTATTGTTTGTGATATATGACAGCAATGATTAGAAGCATGTTCTACCAGATTCCCAAGAACTTAAAAGCAACGGAAATCAGGTTGCAATAAAGCTAGTAAAATACACACACAGTTAAAAGGAAATGAACTTCAAGATTCTCAGCTCCTCTGAGAGTAATCTAATCATTGTATAAATGAATGCAAACACCTAAAACTCAATCCAAATGGACTGGATGAAATCTCAGACTGAAAAAACTAGAACGTGATTATAAGTTGGTGAACAGTAACATCCACGTGATTGCAATTTATCTAAAAGAAGACTCTAAGAACAAAATCACAGTGGAGAGCATGCCCCGTGGAAACAAGTGGAAGAAATGAGAACTTGGCGGTGTTTATCCAGCACAACCCTAAGAGAGGAAACACTAAAGCAAGTTAAAACAAAGTACCTCTAGAAAGATAAAATAGCATAAATCTTGAGAATGTTGGTTTTGGACTCTGTTTGCCTAGGTTTAAATCCAACCTCTGAAACTCGCCTACCCTATAACCTCAGCAGAGTTCCTTAAACTGGTTCTTGCATTTTCTCATCTACTTAGTGGGAAGGACATGTCCTAGGAAGTTACCATCTAGAGCTGCTGGGAGGATTTATGAATTAACATAAGCAGAGCATTTATAATGTGCCTGACAACACAATTAATAAATATTATCACAAATTATTGTAACTCCATTGTGGCTCAAGGATGATTCAATAGGCCCTACCATCAGCTAGTTGAAATCTTACCAAAGACCTTTAAATTATTAATTTGGTCTCCCAGGCATCCTGATGGAACCAAGTGGGTACCTTATATAAGGTTATGAATATCCCTCTACATCTTCCCTTACTCCATTGTGATTTGACAAGCTGGCAGTCTGCTTTGTGTGTTTTAGTCTCTTAGAGAATGATTAGCATGAGGTCAGTCTCTCTCAGTTTGCTCCACTCCAGGACTCTGACAAAATTCAACACAGTTCCACCATGCAAGGTCTCTTAGTGTGAATTTTACACCTTCACACTTTCTCCTGAAACCATCCCCATCACATCATCTCCTGCTAAATATCGCCTTTCCTTCCTGCAATGCCAATTAAAATATCCATGTTCTGGAATGAATATAACATTGTCTATACATTACTGTGAACTTATTTAATTCTAAGTCTGATGAGCTTGAACCCTAAGGGTCAGCTTAATTTAAACCCAAAATGGATGTTTTACATGTTTTGCTTAAAAACAAGGCACAACTCATCCACAATGTTAAAAGCATGCAATTATAGCTGATTTTACCAATTAATATAAAACTTTCAAAATTAATATTGATTAGGCAAATTGGAGTAACCAAATGCAGATGCTGTGGTAAAATCTTTCATTTTAAAAACTGTGTATTCTTTTTTTTAAGTGTTTCAGAGAACTTTATTTATCATTTATTTTTTCTCTTTTATTATTTTTTATTATGTTATGTTAGTCACCATACAGTACGTCATTGGTTTTTGATGTAGTGTTCCAAGACAATGTATTCTTAAGAAGCAATCTTAAACAATTCCTTTTGCTTTTCTATATTTAAGTATTTTCACAATGGTATTCCTTAGATAGTCCAGCAAATATAAGTAAAATGACATTTCTTTTATCAAAAGAATCAATCTCTCTAAAATATATTACACATTCTTCCCCAGCTGAGGTAAAGAAAAGAAAGTCTGCTGAACATAATCTAATTTTTCTTGATAAATCAAGGATTGTCATCATGAACATTAATTATTGTGCTATGCTGTGCACTCTGGGATCATGATATATGGAATTGATTATTCCTCCTCTGAATTTCTAGCAAAAGCTGAGCTGTTATTTTTTTCTTTTTGCAACTTCATGTCTGCTACTTACTGTCTTTTTGTATCTTCTGATAATTTTATGTTTAATTTTACTTTTTTAGCTTTATATAGGGAAAAGAATATAGTTTGGAGTCAAAACACAAGGCTTTTTTTTTTTCAGCTTACTTCTGAATCAAACTAATCAGAAAAGATATAAATAAATGAATAATCAAATATCAGTCTTAATAGTGATATCACTGAGATTCATGAATGTGACCTAGGTTCTGACAACCACGGGATTCTTGAAACGAAACCTCAGAATAGGACAGACTTACTCCCCAATACCAGGCTGTGCTCTAGGTACTAGCCCTGTAAAAGTTATAGACAGAGGAGCAAATTGGAATTCTGCTTCCTGTAAACAGCTAGTTCCCAAAATAAAAATAAACGAAGAAACTAAAATATTGCTCCTGAATTAACCAATAACTTCTTAAGGAAGCAAGGGGTGTAGAGAGGCCAAAAGCATAACACTAGTAGATATCCTCATAGACAGATCAATTAACAATGAGAAAGAAAATTCCACCCCAAATGAACCAAACATAAAGACCGGAATCTCAGCTCCACCAAAACCATGTGAAGAAGATCTCAGGCAAATTAGCAAACCTCACCAATCCTTAATTTCTTTGTCTTTAAATGAGAAAATAAATATTGTGCCTACTTCAGTGAGTTATTGCAAAGATTAAATTAAATAATATATGGCAAAGTAAAGGCTCTCCATAATTGTGGCTACCTTCACTACCACTTCCCTTCCTCCCTTACCTCCCCTTGCCTGTTCCTTGGCTTGAGCACCATAGAGATACAACATAAGTAACATTTGCAAATTAATGAAATTTGCAAAAATTAATGAAAGTATACCTTTCTGTTAATGACTTATCATCTACCTCAGTCATCTTAGCTTTGGCTCTTCTTGGCTGTGTCCATCATGCCTTGCACTCAGAGGCTTTTTGGCTTGACATTACTTGGAGGTTATTCAGGGGTTTATATCAAGTACCAAAAGATAAATAATAATAATAACAGAAGTTCATATTTACAGGGTAAAAATGATTAGGAAAACAATACCAATATCTCAGGATGACTGAGTTTCTTAATGTCAGATCATTAGATCTGAAATTTAGTAATTTAGAGAAAGTTTATAGAACCTAGAAACTATAAAACTGTAAAATAGTCCCCTAGCATGATCAGGGTGACAAGGTCAAGTTCCCTGGTCCAGGGACCAAGATTCAGAGCCAGGTTCCAGGCTTCAGGTAGCTATTAACAAGTGGGATTAGGGCAAAAATGGTCACTTGAACACACTAGCCACTGAAAGTGAGTTGATTTGGGACTATCGTCCAATTTCAGGGTGATCCCAAAAACAACCTGTCCACCTGAAGGCTGGTTAGCTGACTGTTTCCCAGGCAAAACTTAGTTGAGAAAGAGATGCTGTTCATACATCCATAATTAATTCAGAAATGCATGCATTCATTCATTCACTCACCTTAAAACTTTCTATTCAGTACCCACTTAAAAGAAGAACGTTTTCCCCTTACTCCTAGAATTTTCCCAAATCTATACTTGGGAAGTAGAATGACTTACCTGATTAATTAATTTGGGAAGAAAAAATGTCCATACTTGTCTCACTTCTGCCCATTTTTGCGGGGGGAGTAAGATTAGCAGGACCATAATCTTCTCACAATGCACTATGACCTATGAATTTAGCCTCTATAAGTAATAAAGTTTTCTTCTTTTATTTACTCTTTCTCAACTGGGTCAGAATTCTTGAAGGGAACAGTATACTAAATGTGTAGTAAGTGTTCCAAATACTGTGCTGGGCACTGAAAATGTGGTTTATCAACTCCATGGTCCTGCAAGTAGTTATAATCTAATGAGTTTGAGCTAAATTCTGAATGGTCTGAAATTTGAACTAGTAAAGAGATAATTCCATGAAGAAGAAGGATGAAAGCAACAGCTCCTTTAACTTGGCATAGTCCATTATGTAAATGGGAATTGATCAATAGTATTTAAGGGGAAGCAAGAGAACTCATAGCCCCACCTTGAGGTTTCCTTCTTGAAATAAGTGGATTAGAAGATTAGAAGAACCTCTGCTTCTACCCACATAAATCTGTACCTATTCTTTTTACTTTGGATAGTCTCAGAAATGGCTACCACATCAAAATTGAACCTCAAGAGTAAATGAAATACCTTAATTCTCTAGGATCCCAGCTCCTCCCTAGCTCTTTATGGAGCAAGCCATATTGCCCACTATCTCCTGAGACTTTTCTATAAACAGAATTTTCTTTTTCTATAGAGAATGTTATTAAGTGGCTTGCCAATGGCCTTGGATATTTACAAATTCTTTATGCTCAAAAAATGTTTCCCCTTGAGACTAAACAGAATATCCCAGCTTCTCTTGTTATGCTTTCTCTCATTCAGCCAGACCATGATCATGTCTTCTCAGTCTATTCCAACTCAGGAGACTAACCCACAGGCCTCCAACCCCAAGATAGGCTGTGCAACTTTCTGAACTAGCTGGGTCTGATTCACATCCTTCCTGATCAAAAGGTTCCCTCTTATTAACTAGAAATTAATAGAAATAATCCCCAATGTTGTCTAAGTGAATTTCATACTCATTCCAAATTGGCTTTTGTGGTATAGTGGAAAGATCCCAGGGCATTAAGCTTAGACAAGTCTGAGTTCAAATGACAGTTCCCCCTTTATGATAGGTATAGTCATTTGATGCAGGACATTTGTTCTACATTCCTTTCCATTTGACTTCTTTTTTTTTTTTTTTTTAAGATTTTATTTATTTATTTGACACACAGAGAGAGAGAGAGAGATCACGAGTAGGCAGAGAGGCAGGCAGAGAGAGAGGGGGAAAGCAGGCTCCCTCCTGAGCAGAGAGCCTGATATGGGGCTCGATCCCAGAACGCTGGGATCATGACCTGAGCTGAAGGCAGAGGCTTAACCCTCTGAGCCACTCAGGTGCCCCTCCATTTGACTTCTTGATCTAAAAACCTCTTCTCCCAGTTTTCCTTGCAATTTATGTTCAGGACGTGCTTTAGGTTCTACCAGTATAAAGCATTCATGGGAGCTTTGGAATACAGAAGTCTCCAGAAGCCACTTCTGCAGCTCCTACTATTTCTGGTAGGATATAGGAATATAGGGATCATAGGAATTTGGTTTTCCAAATTAACAAAGGGTCTGAGTAACCAGCTTAGTGACTGCTGAGAGATAGGGAGCAGGTTATATACTGTGCTAATATAGGTGCTAAAGGTTCAGCTTGGCTCTGGAGCTATTAGTTCTGATGGCAGCATCTATACCCCAAATCACAGCTAAGACACTGTATTTCTGAAGCAACAATTGGTATGAAACTTTATGATTCCCAGTTGCCCAATTGGAGCAGAGATAGCCGTTTCCTTGGCCAGATAGTCATATGGCAGGGTTCTGAGAGTCGTTCCAGGAGGCCCAGGTTAAGGACTGATGCTTGCTCTTTCCATAATTTTGTAAATACCTAAATTTCTTAAATCTCTTTTCATTTAAAATAGCTAGAATGACTTTTATATTCTGCAACTGAACCTTCAGAAGTTGTTTTCTCTCTCTTAAAGCTAGTTTCCTCATGTGAAAATAAATAAAATGTCTCTTATCTTGAAGGCCACTTGTGATAATTAGTGGTGATTCATTTTAGGCTGTGAGTAGAGTCAGCCACAGTTACTGAGGAAGTTAAACGGAGGCCAGCTCATGGGTTTTCACCACCATGGACCATTTTATCTTTCAGCAAACAGAGTGTACCATATCCCAAAGTACAACTCAACAGCTCCCCTCCCTCCTAGATATCTTACTACTTTCTTCAAGATTAAGGGCTGTTCTCCAAAGGGTACCTCAGATCATCCAAATTGAGAGACCACTTCTTCCTCAGGTAGCAGACACCATGAAAGATTTCACCCCTCTGATGAAAACAGCTCCCTCCACCACCCCAGTCACCAAAATACCATGGCTTAGAACAATAAGCACAATACTCTAAGAAGAGTTATAAACATACATTAACAGGGGGTCATTTCCCTATAAAGTATATTCTCAAAGACTGAGCTGAGCCTGATGTTGTATTAGATATTGGATAAATATATTTGAATAAATAAATGCCTGAACACATGCATGAATGAGCCAAGTATGTTAAAAATTATTTTAAATCTTTACATTATTGTTTCCTTCACTATTTTAGCAGTAATCTCAGTAAAAATTTCCCAGTTCAGAGAAAAATGAAATGAGTTCTATGTCATGCATTAGATTTAAAACCATATTGCTTCCTTTCTTTCTTTTAGATATTTAATTCTTTTAATAAAAATGTGATACTTTATCTAGGCATAACATCCTGAATATAGGAAAGTTTTAGTGTTTATAGTGCTGGCTCAGCCCATTTGTGGTTCCTCAAAGACATAAAGACATTTTAAAGGAGTTCCTGACTTAGGTGCCCTAGTCAATATGCCCTATATCATAATCCAGAGATCTCTATTAATCTGCTTTATACAATGCATTGTACAGAAGTTCTAAAATCCCTACTTCTCATCTTATGAAAGAAAGACAGTAAAGAGAATGCTTCTGGGGAAAAAGTTTGTTACTTCTTGGTTCTGAGTATAAGTATGCCTGAAAACCAGTGCTATGAATTTAAAATCACCAGTCCCAAGTACGGATCCAAACCACTATTCTAAAAAAATATATATTTTAAAGTACCACATTACAGTGAAATCACCATTGTAAAATGGCCTTGATAGGACTTAGATTTAAGGCATTTTACAAATCAAGTTTCATATGTGATTTTTGGTTTTGATGACCCTAAAGCATCCCTGTTTAGTATGTGACTTAAAGAGTATACTGTATTTAACTTCATGAAAGTAGAGTCACGGTGTTGTAGGTAGAAAAACCTGATTATAAAAGAGGAATGCTTCATGTTTGTTTATACATATTGCTTAAATATATAGAAAACAACCAGGGGAGTTGTTACACACTAAATTGGTAGTAGTTGTTATCTTTGAATAATAAGATTGCAGGAATTTTTTCCCTTTTTTCTGTGTGTTTATCGGTATCTTCTAAATGTTCTAAAATGAGCATGCTTTTTTATAAGAATAGGCCATTATTTTAAAAGATATATGTGAATAGTGTGCTTAATTCTTCCTTTTTCCCTTTTCTATTCCTAGTGTTCATCTGCTATTTCACTTGAATGCCAATTCCCACTCAAATCATCCACACTTCAAGGAAAGCTTGACTATGATGAACACCAACGCTCATTACCTATGGTTAAGTTTTGAAAATTCAGGTCTCCCTAAAGACATACCTACATACAACATAAACACCTTTTCTAGCATGTTCCTGAACTTATTAGAATCTCTTCTGGACCCTATAAGCTAAAACATTCTCAAGCATTTCACTTATAAGCTGCATTTATACAAAGTATGTTTCAACTTCTCAATGATTGAGCTAAAAACATACACTGATATGTGAAGCAAATTGAGGGCCTGGTTCATTTCTTACAAAACCAAGGGATCTTCTGCATATATGAGAACTAAGTTGGGGCACCTGGGTGGCTCAGTGGGTTAAAGCCTCTGCCTTCGGCTCAGGTCATGATCTCAGGGTCCTGGGATCAAGCCCCACATTGGGCTCTTTGCTCAGTGGGGAGCCTGTTTCCCCCCCTCTCTGCCTGCCTCTCTGCCTACTGATGATCTCTCTATCTCTGTCAAATACATAAATAAAATCTTTAAAAAAAAAAAAAAAAAGGACTAAGTCAGTGAGGATAAATAAAAGCAACTTTTTCCAGAGTCCCATGGTAAGGTAAAAGTCAGCATCTAAATAATAAGAATAAAACTATTCCCACATTTAGACTTGTATTTCTGACTTTTATGGAGCAACCTGATTTATAGCACAACGTCCTTTTGTAAAATGACTATTACTTATTTAATTAAAATTCTTAAGAGCAAAATTCTAAAGAGCAAATGGGCTGCTATACTGGTGTAGATAACCTCTTTTCCTTTATGTTGCTTTTATTCTCTTTTATAAATGTTTATATTAACTAATCGAAACCTGCTGGTTCATGAATTCAGGATCATAACACCCTATTTTCTGTTATCTGTTAGCCACCAGCTACCTTACTGGGTAGTTAGTCACTTTACCTCTACAGCCTGCGTCCTCCATTATAAATGATCATATTTTCTTCCAGCTCCAAATCAAAGAAATATTCTCAGTCTATTAGGTTCCTTCATTTTACAACTTCTCCTTATATTAAAACAAACAAACTTGGCAGCTCTCTGAGCACTTCTAAATATATTACCTTTTCCCTCACTGAAACCCTGGGAAGTAAGACACCTCTGCCACAGAACTCAGCAGGTATAATGGATAGAGCCTAGAAGACTGACCAGGCATTGAGTTAATATTGAGGATCCAAGGACTAGAAAACTGAACTTCCTGGACTCATCTATAAGATGCTTGCAGTCTGGTAGTAAGTTTAGGATTTCTACTTAAACAACACAAACATGGTACAGCTTAGCATAGTAGAGCGCACCCTGTTTGACCTGGAAAGCTCCTTTAAAATGATCTAGTCTGGGCACCTGGGTGGCTCAATTGGTAAGTGACTGCCTTTGGCTCAGGTCACTCCATGATCCTGGAGTCCTGGGTTTGAGTCCAGCATTGGGCTCCCTGCTCAGCGGGGAGTCTGCTTCTCCCTCTGACCCTCCCCCTTCTCATGATCTCTCTCTCTCAAATAAGAATCTTAAAGCATTGTCTCTTTTCAATCTGCATCTTCCTTCCTCAATCAGCTATGCCCTTCTAGAATGAATAATTTTCTCTAGAGGCCAGGGAAATAGATGGAGTAAATTCCACTGAATCCCTCTGTAAATGATGTGTAGTTTATCTGGTTGTCAGGTCTTTTTTTTAAAGGTCACTCTTCCATGGTAAGAAACTTTGATGTTCTTGTTAGAAATAAACTGAATTGTATGAGAAATGAGAAGAACATGATTGTGCATGGATGCTTTTTCTCTGGAGTTTTTCTTTTTCTTTTTTGATACCTTATATATGGATATATAAATTGATTGTAAAACTTAAAAATATGAAAAGTATGACAAAATAAATACCTGTGACAAACTGCAAATAATATTTTACTTATTAATACTTTCATCTATAGAATATGCTTGCCCACCTCTGGGGCAAATAATACATTATATGTTAATAAAATTTAAAAAAAGGGGGCGCCTGGGTGGCTCAGTGGGTTAAAGCCTCTGCCTTCAGCCCAGGTCATGATCTCAGGGTCCTGGGATCAAGCCCCACATTGGGCTCTTTGCTCAGCAGGGAGCCTGCTTCCCCCTCTCTCTCTGCCTACCTATCTGCTTACTTGTGATCTCTCTCTGTCAAATAAATAAATAAAATCTTTAAAAAAAAAAAAAAAAAGAATATGCTGGCCCAATGGATAACTTTGTAGCTTCTTACCTAGCAAAGGTCACTTCCAATGATGTTATTTACCCAAATACCAAGACTCTCACACTTGCTATGATCCTTCTTTTACTCACCATAGAGAGCAAGAGGTCCTGTTCAGAAAAAAACCTAAACAAAAGAGGCCAACCCAATAAGAACAAGCCCCAGCCCAAGGAGACTGAGCAGAAACAATAATAACTAAAATATATTAAGCACTTACTTAATCCCAAGACACTGTTCTAAGGTATTCTAATGCTTTATTGTGTTCATTTACCCTCACAGCAGCCTCTGAGCTAGGTATTACTTCAGAGGTTATAGAGTGAACCCCCGTAAGGAAAAACCATAGGACTAGAGAATATACCATTGGAGACAGAGCAAAGGGACAAGCTCCAGATGAGATAGTCAGAGGGTGGCAGTGCACTGTGGAAGCAAGAAAGCAAGGCAGAAAAGAGGGAAATGCGTCCTCCAAATACTCACATTCCCTTTATATACCAACCAAGGAGATAATGGAGTATCATAATAAATGCCCATATAATTGAGGTGAATGAAAAACAGTGTAACAACAAAGGTCCATTTAGAAAACATTGGTAAGAGATACTAAGCTTTGTTATGACTTTCAAGGTCACCTAAAAATTTTCCACTACATCTGGCTCTGTGTTGTCCTATCTATGCTTAAACATTTCTAAAAACTGAAAAAAGAAATTTACTGTGAGTTACTTTCAAATTCCATCCCCATAATAACCTAGTGAGGTAACTATCATTGTTCTTGTTTTATAGATGAGGACCCTGAGATATGAAAAAATGAAATAACTTACCCCATAAAAAATGGACAGTTAGTAGGTAGAGCCATCTGGATTCAAACCCAAATACTCCAACTTTAATACCAGAACCCTTTCCATTAAGCCAAACTTTGCTCTCACCATAGGGAGAGCATTCCCTAATCAGAGTACATGACTAAGTACAGGGTTCACTGAAAGTGGTCAGAATTTCATTATGCTCACCTTCAATTTAAACAATTTCAATTTCAAGTACAATATATATGAAAAAGTTTGGCAATATTGATTTGAGATGTAAAAATTTAAAATGCTACATCTGAATGGTTTTCATCACTAAATTCTAATTATTTTAATTATCTGGATTTAATTTACTTAACAATAAATGTACTCTTATAAGATATAGACTGTAATCATATTCTCTCTCTCCTCCTCTGTCCCTCATCTTAAAAACTTTACCACTAAAATAAAATGGAATAGCAAAGTCTGTAGAAGTATAAATCCAACTTGGCCTAAATGGTGCTTCCTAGATTCAGGTACCCCCTAGTGAATAGCATACTTCCTTTTAATATATCCTCATGACTATCATTTTAGGAAAAAAATATAAATATCAGCAAACAAAATTAAACACAATTCACACTTTTTCCATTGCCAAACCCTTAGCATTTCCAGACTGCTACTGTAAAGAGCTGTAACCTGCCAAAAGGTAATTATACAGAAGGGGGTTAAAAATAAAAAAAATTTTAAAAAGCCTCCTACTCTGTTTCCAACATCCATGGAAAGGGAAATTGGTGACAGAAAATAATGCAGAAAAAGTAGTCATTTAAAAGGAATATTGCATTATTTCCAATAAACTTATCTTTCATTTTCATATTTATAAGATGGGGCAACTAATACAGTATGCTTTTCCTACTATATGCCCTTATTGTCATTAATATAACTTGCTGAGCCTCTGCTACTAGGTGTGTTGAAATATTAAAAGCAAACAGAAGAATATATCACAATGGGTGGGACGAAGACCAAAAGGAAATAAAGTAAAAGTCTTTATGGCCTCCTAGCAGATACTAATCAACACAGTGCCCTGGATCTAATACAAGTGAGTATCAATATTGAAAGGGTCTAAGATGGTGAGAATGTAGATCAAAGCAACAGGAGACAATACAATGCCTAGATGCAAGTTATAAGGGTTTAAGTCCTGGATTAAATATTATGTGCCAGAATAAAGCAAGATGTCAGCCAAGAGCTAGGCTCTGGAACAGTAAGTGTCTGTCAGGGTAAGGATGCTAGGGCTGCAAACAGAATTCAAGTTCTATCCCAAGTATACACCATGGATAAAACCTAGGGGTTCAAAAGATATTGGAGGAGCTGAGGCTGTGGCTTCTCAAGAAGTCCAAATTGCGTACATTTGACTAATCCCCCATCTCACCTCCTAGAGAAGGTAAGGTGCTAAAAACCCTTACAGATTTGGTTAGTACTGACACAGAGACTGAATGTAGTCACTTTTCCAACTGAAATTCTTAGGGTTTGATGCTGAGACGGGCTGAGGGGGAGCTGAGATTGACATACTTTCTGTTTAAGTGTGACAGAAATGACAGATATGTGGCCCCAGCCTGCCTTTGGGTTTGCAGATACAAGTGATATTTACAGAGCCTTTTACTGTCTGCCATTTAGGTTATGTCTAGACAGAAAAATATGCCTGAAGAACAGTCAATCCAAAACAACATTTTGAGAACAGAATTGAATCAACTGCAGTAAGATGGATATATAACATCTAAACCAATCCTAAAATGATCCTCCCCTACAAAAATAAAATAAAATAATCATTCTGAAAAAGGCCAATTCTGTTGCATTGTGTGGTCAAGGTCTGAAATATTTGCTTCTTAAAATCTCTACTCTAAAGAATAATTTACAGTCATAGTCACTAGGAAAACATGTCTCTTCCTGTTGCTTCCCTATGAGTCAGAACTATTATAGGATGGAAACATGTAGCCCATGATACGCTGCCCCATGATTTCTAGGAAACTTTCCAAAGCATTCTCTTTAGCCCTCTAGTCCACCACAAAAGCTACATCTACGTAGTTGCTTTATCACTGGGAAAAGTACATCCTTTCTTTAGTCTTAAATCTACTCCCTTAATTTCAAGTAGATCTAAAAAAATGCTCTTTTTACAATCATAACCTTGACTGAGTAATACCATGGGTTGTATTAACAATGCTCTTCTCTGAGCACGTGATATCCAACTCTGATCTTTACAGCTGTCCCTGTTTCAAAAACATTTCCATTGTTCTTGTTAATTCTTCATTGTTTCTAACATCAATTTCTTTAAAAGTTTCAGGTTTATCCAAAACTTTTCTGCCTTAAAATTGCTTATTCTTCATTCATCATTATCAGTACTAGGAATCAATTCTAAGAAAGAGAAATTTAACTACAAATATATTTGGCACAGGCTTATTTCAAGAATGAAAATGACCTACATGTCCAGGTACAGAGTTTGGTTAATAAACTATGGTATATCCACATTCCAGAATCTATAAAACCTATAACAATAATGTGGGAGAACACACAAAAACATGAATATTATTCATGTTCTTTCCATGTTTACACTGGTAAGTAAAATAAATCTGGTAACAAAACAGTATGTTTATTTTCAATTTGTTTTTAAAAATCATATATATAAAATCACTTTTCGTATAACTTATTTTATATATATGTATACTTATATACATACATAAAGCACTTTTTCTTGAAATATGAAATAACACTTCCATACAGCTTTATAATGTTTTCATGACAGAATTTATGAGTGCCTTTAAGTTAAAAATGTAAAGTAATATAATCATTATATAATTACATTACAACCTTCTAGAATAGATGATTTAATAGCTGCACTAGTCAAAGTGACAAAATGATAAGGCTGATCTGTATATTCTTCATCAACCACTAAAATGATCAGAGCCTCCCCAGCTCTAACAGTATCTTGTTGGATTGATGCAAATAAAATCTGCACCCGTGGGGTGCCTAGATGGCACAGTCAGTTAAGCTGGTTTGGGCTCAGGTCTTGATTACAGGGTTGTGATCTCAGGGTCATGATATCAAGCCCCATGTCAGGCTCCATGCTCAGCATGGAGTCTGCTTGAGATTCTCTCTCCTTCTGCCCCTCCCACTCGTGCACACACTCTCTCTCTAAAATACATAAATAAGTCTTTAAAAAAAAAAAGATCTGCACCAGTAAGCTATCCTCTAACACAATATACATAGAAAGAGTGTTTATATAATAAATAATAGTGTTTATATAATAAATATAATTTCTCATAGCAATAATATTGTGGATCATTCATCTTCCTTTTTTGAAACTCTTTCTAAAAACTTTTCCTTCATTTGTCTCCTCTATGCCTTTTACTGTTCAATGGTAGGCCAGGACATTCAATGCCTTCTTAATCAGAAAAGAATGGTAGAGATGGAAGCTAACGTAAGTCTCTGACACCTACTGCCAGGTTCTTTCTAGCCCTCCTAACTCCCAAGACAACAGCTGTATAAACTGAGCAGGGTGTAACAGAGGGACAGAGTTCTACATAACATATTCATTAAAGTAAGTATTTGTACACTCACTATGTACATAGTGATATAGTTCCCAGGGCTGAGGCAGCTGTATAACATATATGTATATTCACCTATAGCCTCAGCTTTATGAACTGTATTCCTTGGAGATACCAGCACCTTCAATAACTAGGTACACAGTCAATAATTACTTTCATCTTTTTCCTTTTATTTACTCTTTAAGAGATTCATTAAGATGAAAAATGACAGCACTGCTTTGCTAAGCCATTTTGATTACTTTCCTAATTCACTTATCATGACCTTTGGAACTATTAGTTTGGCTTTAGCCTTCCAGTCATCCAGAATCTCGTTTTATTAAAACTAGGTTTTGCATCCTCAGTGGTTCTTCTCAAATGTGCTTTTTGGTCCACACACCATTTAACAGAAGTGATGTATAGTAGAATTTTTCTTTTATAAAGACACACAAGTGTATTACATACATGGCCACTGAGAGTCACTATATATGTTTAAAACTGGTATTGAATCACTCACAAATTTCTTTAATGGCTAATATTTTGTAGCCTTGAATCTCTCCACAATGAGGACTCTTAAGAGAAGAAGGAAAGATAAGCAGTGGTTAACATGGGGAGCACATGTCACAGCCTAGGCACTGGACCACGTACCACTACATATGCTATGTCATTTATTCCTAACAGCAACCCTGAAAAATCGGTAATGCCTATTTATCGTAGAGTTGAAGAAGTTGTAACATGGTCACACAGTAAGGTCACACAGCAAGGACTGGGTTGGAACCAATTACACCAAGTGGCTGGTGCCTTGTTCTGTTGATCATTTTCTTCTTTCTCAATCCTAAATACCTGAAGATCTGCTATGCGCTGGTTATATAAGTCATGTGCATGAAATAAACGTAAAAGTTCCCATTACTCACTCTCTTTTCCTCTAGCTCTTTCTCAGAGACCTGCCAGGTATTTCTTATTCCTTTACACAAATACTAATCTTTACCTTATATCAATCTTTGGAGGCTAAATGCACAGAAGACTTATGTATATTTTGGCTGAAATTATCAGAATATAGCTTGTCAATGCTCAGCAAAAGACACTATCAAGAGAATGAGAAGAAGAGACACAGACTGGGAGAAAATTCTTGCAAAAGATATATTTGATAGGGGCACCTGGGTTGTTCAGTCAGTTGAGCGTCCACTCTTGGTTTCAGTTCAGTATCTCAGTGTCCTGAGATCAAGCCTCGCATCAGACTCCATGTTTAGAGCATTGTTTGCTTGTCCTTCTCCCTCCCCTGCTCTCTCTTTCTCTTTAAAATAAATAAATACATACATACATACATACACTGCATCAAAAACTAATGATGTATTTTATGGTGAGTAACATAACACAATAAAAATAAATACATACATACAAACAACTCTTAAAAATCAACAATACAAAAACCCTCAATTTAAAAATGAACAAAAGATCTGAATAGACACCTATCCAAAGAAGACACACATGTGGCAAAAATCAGTGTATGAAAAGATGCTCCTCATCATGTCATTAGAGAATTTCAAAATAAGATAACCATGAGATACCACTACAAACCTATTAGAATAGCCAAAATCCAAAACACTCTTAACGCCAAATGCCAGTGAGGATGTGGAGCAACAGGAACCCTCATTCATTGCTGGTAGGAATGCAAAATGATACAGCTATTTTAGAAGGCATTTTGGCAGTTTTTTACAAAACTAAACATACTCTTACCACATGTTCTTAATATCTACTCAGAAGAGATTAAATCTTAATTCCACACAAAAACCTGGAAAAGGATGTTTATGGCAGCTTTATTCATAACTACCAAAACATAAAAGCAATCAATATGCCCTTTGGTAGGTGAATGAATAAATAAACAATGGTACATCCAGACAATAGAATATTTTTAAGTGATTTTAAAAAAATGAGATGTCAAGCCATGGGAAAACACAGAGGAGCATTAAATGCATATTAAGTGAAAGAAGCCAATAAGAAAAGGCTATCTACTGTATGATTCCAACTATATGACATTCTTAAAAAGGCAAAACTATAAAGATAGGGAAAAGATTAAAGGTTGCTGGAGGTGACATCAGCAAGATGGCAGAATAGGAGGTCTCGACACTCATCACCCTCACAACAACAAAAGCAAAAACAGAAAACAGGGGTGACATCTAGGAAAAGCATGAGAAGCATTTTACCTGCATCTCACCACACCCCAGTCCAGGGCAGTTCAGTGCCAAGAAGCTCAGAGGAATTTTGCCCCACAGGGAAGAACAGGAAAATCCCAGCAAGCCTCGCTGTTGTGGATGTTTTCAGCCTTTACTACTAAGGACCCCTAGAGTCTCCATCTGTTGCACCTCTGTCTCAAGGCTAGAGCTGTCACTTCAGTAAGACCTGCTTCAGGGGCCCCAGTAGTTACCATGGCAGGCTTTACTGGATCACGATCCCACAGCACCTCACCATCCATGGGACTGGAGCTACTACTGCTCTATACCCTGCCCTAGGTCTGAAGCAGGGCTTTGATTCCCCATAAGCAGGGCTGCATTCTCCTGCTGCTCTGTGCCCTGTCCTCAGGTCCCAAGTCATGCTTTGACCCACCAACAATAATGCCCAGCTGCCACTGCTGTGTATCACACCATTTAAGTCCCAAGTTGGAGCTTTGACCTGCAACAACTGGGCTACACTGATGCTATTCTGTACCATGTCCCTAGGTCTCAGTCATAGATTTGAGCCATTATCACCAGAGTGTGCCATTGCCCTGTGCCCTACCTCCTGGGTCCTGGTCAGGGATTTGGCTCAACATAACAATGGCAAATCTGCTCTGCACTCTGCAAGCTGGGGACAAAGTCAGGACTCTCACCTACCATCCCTAGAGCAGGCTGCTACTACACCCTGACCCCTAGGCCCAATCACCACTGCACCCTATCATCCCAGGGCTCATGCTGCTGATGCATGTCTCCCTCTGGGCCCAAATCACTCCAGAGAGCCCCAGAACCCAGTTCCACAGATCTGCATACACTCACACCTCAGACACTGGCACCATGCCACAAGTATGCCTTTGCCCCACATTCCAGGCACTGTGGTACTTCCATGTGCACTTGATCCCAGGACCCTGGCTCTGAGGTCATTCAGTAGCATGCCAGACCTGGCACCAAAAGGGATCCCCTTGGCAAGAACTTCCTCCCACAGACAAAAATGGAAAAAGAAGGATCCCCGCAGCCTTTGACTCTGAGGCAATAGCCCTAGTAACCACAGCCACCCATAGAACCCCCACAATCTTTGCCACTAAAGACCTTCTCATTCTTTGCCAACATTGACCTTGGCTGAGACTTGCACAGAGACTATGCCTTGGTGTCCTCCAGGAACCAGAAATGCTGCACCCCATCCAGCTGGTGCTCTCACAGATAATATCAGGGGAAAGTCATTCCCTACTGAAGCCAGTCACAAAAGGCTGAAAGAAAGAGATAATTGTTCCCTAAAATGCACAAGTATAAGTACAAAGCCATTAAAAACAGAAAGGAAACACGGTACCACCAAAAGAACAAAATAAATTTCCTGTAACTGATCCCAAAGAAATTGAGACCTGCAAGATACCTGAAAAATGATTCAAAATAATTATCTTAAGGATGCTCAGCAAAATTCAAGAGAACAAACAGAGATAACTCAATGAACTCAGGAAAATAATGCATGAACAAAATGAGAAGTTCAACAAAGAGATAAAAATCATAAAAAAGACCCAAACAAATTCTGGAGCTGAAGAATTCAATGAATGAAATGAAAAATGCAACAGAGTGCTTCAACAAAGTTTCAATAAAGCAGAAGAAAAAACCTGAAACTTGCAGACAGACCTCTTGATATTATCCAGTCAAAGGAGAAATGAGAAATAGTAATAAAAAGAAAGCATATATTAACAATGGGACACCATCAAGTGGAACAATTTTCACCCTATGGTAGTTCCAGAAGAAGAAAAAAAGAATGAAAACTTATTCAAAAAAACAATGACTGAAAATATCCCAAATCTAGAGAGATATGGCCATCCAGGTACATGAGGCTCAAAAACCCCAAACAGATTCAATCCAAAGAGATCTTCACTGAGATACATTATAAACAAACTCTCAAAAAGCTAAGAGCAATAAGTCAGACAGAGAAGGACAAATACCATATGATTCTCACTTATATGTGGAATCTAAAAAAAAAAGAAAAAAACAAAAAATAAACTCCTAAGTGGAGAGAACAGATTGGTAATTGGCATTACTAAAATCAGAGAAATGAAAATTTTAATAAATATATAGAGACATCCACTTCCAGAAAGAACCAATCCACCATTCAAATTAGTCCTTCCCTGAGGAAAACTAAAAAGCTGACTGAAATATAAAAACTATCTTCTTGGGGTGCCCCAGTGGCTGAGTTGGTTAAGCATTTGACTCTTGATTTCGGCTCAGGTCATGACCTCAGGGTTGTGAGATTGAGCCCTGTGACAGGCTCTGCACTGGGTGTGGAGCCTGCTTAAGATTCTCTCTCACTCTGCTCCTCTCCTCCCTTAAAAAAAAAAGAAAAAGAAAAAAAACACTATCTTCTTAAATAAGAATAGCAGAATAGTTAGGAATCATGTGGGAAAAAACATGGGAGAAGATAATCTAGATATGTTAGTCCATCATTCAAGTCAATAAAAATTATCTGCAAAGACTGCATTTGCTTATCCACCTGACAAAAATAAAAACAAATGTTGATAAACATAAGGAAAGGTAGTCAACCTCCCCAGTCACCGGAGAAATACAAAAGAAAACTTTAATGAGATACCATACCGAGCAAATGTATCAAAAAGAACAATTCTTTAAATCATGATGTTGGGGGCACCTGGGCGACTCAGTTGGTTAAGCCTATTGCCTTCAGCTCAGGTCATGATCCCGGAGTCCCAGGATCGAGTCCCACATTGGGCTCCCAGCTCCACAGGGAGTCTGCTTCTCCCTCTGATCTTCTCCCCTCCTCTCATGCTCTCTCTCACTCGCTCTCTCTCAAATAAATAAATAAAATCTTTAAAAAATAAAAAAAATAAATTAAAAAAAACATGATGTTGGATGAAGGAGCAAGTTCATGAATGTCATACACAGTATTTAATAAGATAAGGTTTTAACATACACTAAAGTATTTATATATTTTGGGTATGCATATTCATGTAATAAATCTGTAAAAACATACTCCATTCAAGATTGTTATTATCGTTGAGAAGGAAGATAAGAAATGGGATGTGGAGGGACCATATGAGTTGAGATTTTTAATGGGAAACAGTAGCAATCAATTCTATCTAAATACATATATTTAGAAAAGAAATTTATTAGTTTATTGGGTAATTCACACAAAATCTCTATGAAGACCCTAGAACCAGGTTTAAGTACTCTGCAGGCCAAAAAAAAAAAAACAAAAAAGCTTCAAACTACAGATCAGACCTGGTTCAATGAAGGCAACATTCCTGCAGCCACTGAGCAGACAGCAAACATCAAACATGAAATCACCATCACCGTGAGAGTTGGACCCTGGGTGATACCACCACAGCCTTAGCCACTCCTGCTTCTGGGAACTGGATGGTGGTTCCTCCACCTTTCAAAGTGGACTTAACAGGGCACTCGATTATTTGAGCCACTATCTTCGAAACCTAATGGAAAGTCAGCTCAGGGTGCAGCTGACTGGCAAGTGTAGGTCCTAGCTCACAGCACAGGAAAGGCTAGAAAGCCACTAATTTCTACTGAAAGGGTGTTTGTGATAGACAGCCAAAATAGCTGCAGGTTCTTCCTAATATTTTGTAACACGGTTTTACAGTTCCTACAATTAAGGAGTGCAGTCTATTTCTCTACCCCTCAAATCTAGGATTAGCTATGTGATTGCTTTAGCCAATGAAACATTAGCAAATAGGATGCAAGCAGACACGTGAACTATGCTCATACATAACAGCTGCCCTCTCCTGCTGCTTTTGGAAACTCTGCTGCCACCACCATGGGAATAACCTCAGGGCAGCCTGCTGGCCATGAAGTAAAATAGAGGGAAGTTACTTACATTGGTCCTGCCGACAGCCAGCCAAGTTCCAGGCAATGAGAAGACCATCCAGCTGAGCACAAATGCATGAATGACTTCCACCGATACAGCATGGAACAGAGATGAGCCATCTCAGCTGAGCTTAATCCAAATTGTAACCTACGGAATTGTAAGGAAATAAACAGTTGTTGTTTTAAGCCATTAAGTTTTGGGGTGATTTGTTGCACAACAAAAGCATATTTTAAAGTGTTCAAAAATACAAGAAGTAAGAAAAATGAAATGATAACTATTCACTATATCACCCAGCATACAACCTTAATTTTTTTCTAATTCTTTTAAAATTATTTATTTATTTATTATACAGAGAGAGAGAGAGAGACAGTGAGAGAATACAAGCAGGGAAAGCAGGAGAAGCAGGTTTCCTGCCGAGCAGGGAGTCCGATGTGGGGCTTGATCCCAGAATGCTGGGATCATGACCTGAGCCGAAGGCAGACGCTTAACGACTTAGCCACCCAGGTGTCCCAATACACCTTCTTTAATACTGAACTTCAAACAATAATAATACTCTCAACAAATATACTGAAATTATTCTTCATACAAACAAAAAGACCAATCACATCCCCCAAAGTCTCATTCAACTTCCATGCAGTTTCAGTTCCAGGATCTCTGGTAATACTTTCTTCCACTCAGTCTATGACTATGCATTTTTATATTCTTAAACATACAATTAAATTACAACAGTAGTAATTAGTTATGACGTGGGAAAGAAATCAAACACCAGGACCGGGAGGGGCAAGATAGCGGAGGTGTAGGAGACAGAGAAAGCATTGGTTCCCAGAAGTTCAGCTAAAGAGGCAGAAAATCACTCTAAAAGCCGGCAAACACAACAGGAGAGAGAAGAGAATAATAACAGCAATTCTAGGAGCAGAAAATCGACCACTTTCAGAAAGGTAGGACGTGTGAAAAAAGTGAATCCAAAGTGACGGGAAGAGAGACCCCAGAGGGAGGGGCCGAATCCCAGCAGCCGCAAAGCCTTGGAGCACAAAATCCAGAAATTTTAGTCGGCTCCGCTGAGGGACATCGCTCGGGAGGCTAAGAAGGGTTCAGCCCTCACAGGAACAGTGTGGTTTCAGGACCCGTGGGGTCACCGAGGGACCAGCGGAGCCCCAGTGTGGCAGAGCTCCCAGGTATTGGGGTGGAGAAGCCCGCAGCAGAGAAGTAACCACGCAAGGCCGAGCCCTTTAGGCTTACCTTGGACTATAGGAACTGAGACACAGATGGACTGTTGCACTTCAGCAGGGACACCGCGGGAGGCAGCTCTGGAGACACCCCCTCCTTCCTCCTCCACGAGGAGCGGTGCGAGAGCGCGCAGCAGGAATCTGCTGGTTTGGGGACTCTAGACGGGGCTGCGTGTGCCACAGAGGCGCTCCGCCCCGGGCTAGCTGAGCACAGAGCGCAGGTGGCAGACAAGGGAGACGGTAGCGATTGACCACTTTCCTCTGAGGCCGTGTAGAGGAGCGTGGCGCCCAGCACTCGGCTCCTCTGGGCCAGAGACTGGGAGGCCGCCATTTTCATTCCCGGCCTCCAGGGCGGTACAGAAAGCGCTCAGGGAACAAAGACTCTGAGAGCAAACCTGAGCAAAGTGCTCAGCCCATCCCCTGGCAAGGGCGGTGCAATTCCGCCTCGGGCTAAGACATTTGAGAACCACAGCAACGGGCCCCTCCCCCAGAAGATCAGCGAGAACATCCAGCCAAGACCTAGTTAATCAATCAGTGAAAACTGGGGAACTCCAGAGAATCTTTCTCTCTCAGCCATCTACTCTTACCTTGACAAAATGACGAGGCGGAAAAACTCATCACAAACAAAAGAAGAGACAGTGTCGATGGCTAGAGACCTAGTCAATGCGGACATTAGTAATATGTCGGAAATAGAGTTCAAAATGACAGTTATCAAGATGATAGCAGGACTCAAAAAAAGCATAGAAGATATTAGAGAATCTCTTTCGGGAGAAATAAAAGCCCTTTCTGGA
>CM053616.1:63991712-64017884 GCA_028646535.1 Procyon lotor
AATACTATGCAGCCATCAAGAGAAACGAAATCTGGCCATTTGCAATGACGTGGATGGAACTGGAGGGTATTATGCTAAGTGAAATAAGTCAGTCAGAGAAAGAAAAGTATCACATGATCTCTCTGATATGAAGAACTTGAGAGGCAATGTGGGGTTTGTGGGGGTGTGGGGAAGAGAAGTGAAACAGGAAGGGATGGGGACGGAGACAAACCATAAGAGACTCCTAGACTCATGAAACGAACTAAGGGTGGCTGGGAGGCGGGGGGGTAGGTATAGGGTGACTGGGTTGTGGACATTGGGGAGAGTGTGTGCTATGTTAAGTGCTGTGAAATGTGTAAGCCTGATGATTCACAGACATGTACCCTGGGGCAAAAAATACATTATATTTTAATAAAAAAAAAAAGAAAAAAAAGAAATCAAACACCAAATGTATGTATGAGTGTGTCTGTAATCACTCAAGGAAAAAATCTAATGTCTGTATTATAGTCCTTGTTTCTGCAATTAGTCATGAGGCTATGGTTGGTATTCATAACTATTTCTCTCCACCATCTATTCTATTTTCCTTTTACCCTTAATATCACCTTGGCTAGAGAGGATAGAATGAATCACACCCTCATTCTGAATGCTTCTGAGCCCTTTTTTCCCTTACCTGTATGGAGCTGATTATGGCAACTTTTACTCCTGATCATAAAATTACTAAGAAGCATCAAAGGAATCTCTTAGATTGTGTCATTTCTCATCCTTTTCCTCATTGTGTATTAGAAAATATTTCCCATAATACCTATCATCAGTTACCCTAATCAACAGTACAAAATTCTGTTTTACCTATTTTTCCAATGGCATTCAAACTCAAAATGGTCATAGAGCAATCAGCTTATAACTCAATGAAATCATCAATAGGATGTTGGAAGCATTATTCTCATGGTTCTAAGACCCTTAAACCTGCAGGACTCAGAGTTGCAGGGAAGTTACTTTGAAAACTGTAAATATATAATTATATAATAATGTGATAGTTCACTCCATTTATAACCCTTAATTCCTAAATCCATATATTCTATTTATAAAAGAAACAGCCATGAATAATGGTTGCTAGTTCAGAGTACTCAGCTTCTCCACAGTTTCCATAACTGGTTAATTGTCTGATGAGATGAATACGTGGTAATATTAGTGAACACCTCGATCATTAGCCCGTTGCTTTATTTATTTATTGTAAAATGAGTTCCTTGACCAAAAACAGTGTTTTGTAGAGTATCGTGATTTAGTATGTCTATCCATATTAATGCAAACAGAAGATAGTAGACAGGGAAAGTAAATTCAGTTTCCAAATATATTGCCTATCATAGTAAGGGCAAACTTTCTCCTCAATTATATAAGGAATCTAGTATGTTCAACATATCCTAGCATGTAATAATATATTGGAAGCTCAGGATTGAATGTCTTAGACAATCAGCAACCTGATAAGCCTTGATTAGGGATAGTCATATTGTTGTATTCATGTATAATCTCCATCCTCACCACCACAGCCCTTTATTCAATAGCATATTGAACAAGCACTAAAATGGAAAATAGATAACCTACAACCAAAGGGCAGTTCACTGTATCCTCCTTCATGGGTGATATGGATGAGAAGTCACAGGATCACAGGTATTTTCACACTGTAAACCCATTCCAAGAACTCCAGGGACATACCTCTTCCCCAAACTTCTCTGTCCACAATTCTCCAATATTGTACCATCTAATACTGACCATCTTGACAAATCATTAATTACTGCCCATAAATCAGTGCAAATCCTTAACTCTGGCCATCTCTCTTTCCAAGCCAATTGAACAATAAAATGTACCAAAATTTTGCCTGCTGGGGATATTTCCTTTCTATGCTTCATTTTAAAATCAGCCATAGGTGAGACACATGCGTTTACTTCTAGCTAATACCAGGATATCATATAGAACCATCTGCAAACCAGGCTTTATTTCTTCCTCACTCAATTCCTCTCCCCATAATAAATATTCTTTGGCTTAGAGAAGAACTGGCAGTGTTGTAGGGCTGAAAATATAAGCCACCGGCTCCTGTAATTCATAATTCAAGACTTTCTCTACTCTGGTACTGTATGTAATAGCATTCATTTCATGATGAAGCACATTAGGAGGCTTGTTTTTATGGTATTGGGGATCAGGTAACACTTATTCATAATGGGCTGGATCAGCTATATGATCAGTTGATGTCCCAAATTGGGGATTTTATTATCTGAATGGGCCAACAGTAAGCCAAGAACAGCCTTTCAAATGGAAAACAGTTACTTACCAAAAAGCACATAACTTTCCATCCAAACCCTAGTGACCTCTACTGTAATACTATGTATTAGAGCTAGCAACTGACTGTATTCAGTATCCTAGTCTTCCATGGACATTTTTAGCACCACTGAATCCACTAATTCATAAGAGCAAAAATGTTTGGAATATAGCCTGGACAAGCTGGAGTACCTCTTCTAACTCTGGCCCCTATTCAAAACCTGCAGCTTTTTAGGTCATGCTGTAAGCGTGTCAGAGTAGCACAACCAAATATATAAAATCTTCACTATCTAATGATGCCTACAAGCATTGTGCCTCCTTTTATAGTGACAGGGGTGTAGAGTGCAAAACTTCACACTGGAAGGCAAATTCCAACATGCTCAAACTAGTAACACTCCAGAAATTTCACTGATGGGGCAGCATCACTAATTTATTAGGTTCTGGCTGGAGTATGCCTTAACAAAACAATCAGAGAACTTGCTTCTTCCTGTCCTTAAGATACTATGTGATAGCATCAATGAAGGGAGCCTGTGTAAAGTCCTCATGGAAGAATGAGATCATCAAGATCCCCAAGAACTAAATTGTGGCACAGAATCATAGCATTAATGTAATCCCTGAGACAAGTAAATAAAAGTATACTGCTTCTCTTCCAAGAGAGAAAAAAACAAAAAAATTCTAGTGTTCTCTGGAATGTTGAATGCCATTTGGGAGATCAATAACTTTGTACCAAGTGTCAAGACCCAAATGCTGATTTCTTTAAAATTAAAAAAAAAAAAAAAGATTACCTCTAGGACAGCAACTGCCATTGGAGTTCACTTGATTAAGGTTACAATATCCTCCAAGACCCAGCTGTCTTACAAATAATCCAGGCCCATCTTGAGGACATTCCACATGTTACTTGATCTATAAGACACAACCTGACCACTGGCCCAAAAAATTTTGCTTTCTTGGAGGATTTGTTCAGTATAATAGCCCCTGAAAGGTCTGGATGTTTTTGTTTTTCCAGAAAACTTTTTCTAGTAAATAGAAATGGGTCTCTTTGGGGAATGCTGGGAAGAAACTTTTGTTATTACTATAAGATCTTTCTTCAAGGTACAGTGCCAACACTTTATTCAGAGGCCCTATGTGTGTGAATTGACTTAATTCTGAAAATTGGCTGAGAAGCCAAGAGTTTCTATCATTGTTTCCCAAATAAGACTGAGAGATTTTTCTGTTATGAAGATTCAGTAGAACTAAGCAAGGGGTCTACTTCTTTGATCTTTAAGATCAGTTAAGCACACAGATAGCTGTATGTCAGAACATTCCATTACCACTCCCCACTGATGTTGCTTTAACAACCACACCAGCAATTTAAGAGCTATTACATGCTTGACCTCTGCAACCTAAGATTCCACATACCATTGAAATAGGGGACACCATTTCAAATGCAGCATTTCCTATACATATATCCGGCCTACAGAGAACCCCACCATTTGGGAGTTTCAAATATGCAGAAGCACCTCTCACCAAGGTAGTACTCAAAGCCTTGGTGAGTGGTTGTTTGTCTCTCTCAGCAGACAGAGTTAGGATAGGGATGAGCCAAGGGAGGGGGAACATGATTTTAGATTGGGCTGAACTTATTGATATGGGTGAACATAATGTAGATCCTAGAGCCAACATGTTCGCTAGAGCAGCTGGGAGTGGTTCTAATTGGTTTGTTGTTGTTAGATTTTAAAAACTGGACTCATTTATGGTAATGCTAAAGAAAGCTCAGATGCTAAAAAACCTTATGTTCTTCTCCCTCTTGGTTTCACATATATTTTAAATATAGCCTATATAAATGCAAAGAAACCATCAAATTTATTGTGACATTTTATTTCTTTATGAAAAATAATTCTGAAGCCAATATGGAAAAATGTTAATACATGTGAAATCTCCCTCTATGTTTCTGCATGTTTGAAATGTTTTAGGAGCTCCTCCCCCCAGCAACTAATTAGACGGCTTTTCTCCCACGAAGAACAGGATATCAACATTTCTCATCCTGCCACCAGCCACTTGTTGCTGAGACTAAATCACAGGTGAATGTGGTTGAGAGGTAGGAACTCCCTTCTGCCCAGCCCCCAAATTGGGGAATAGAGGTTGTATCTTGGCCACAACATTCTAAGAATTCTGGGACCCAGACCACTCTTTCTCTGCTCAGAAGGCAATGGTTCTATGCCAGGAGAGACAAATTCAGAGGATCTCACACTGCTGCCCACCCCTCCACCAATTATTCAGCTCATAGAGTGGGGTGTCACTCAGAGAAAAGCTTGCCATGGTCCATACCCTCAGCTTCAGAGCCCTAGTTCATAAGTTTTGCCTGGAGGAAGAAACAAGCTACAAAACAGCTATCTTCTAATCTTTTCCCACAGGAACTGACTTCATTTTTAATAGAACATGGAGAAGTTCAAGCTTTAGGAAGCTCTCAGAAACAACGCAGATTATGATAAAAGGCAATTGGAAGGAGAGACATTTAAAGAATTAACACTTCTTTCTTCACAAACAATTCCAAAAAAACAGAAGAGGTGGAAATACTTCTCAACTCATTTTATGAGGCCAGTATTGCCTTGATACCAAAACCAAAGACATCCTAAGAAAACTATGAATATAGATGTAGAAATCCTTAGCAAAATACTAGCAAAGTCCAACAACCTATAAAAAGAATTATATCCTTATAAATTATAACAACTGGAATTTATCCCAAGGATGAAATGTTAGTTTAACATTGAAAATCAGCTAATGTGTATCAGTAGAATAAAAAATCAAAATCACATGAGATGCAGTAAAAGCATTTGAAAAAACTCAGCACCTTTCATGATAAAAAACATTCACCAAAGACTAGGAATAGAAGAGAAAGAACTTCCTCAACCTGATAACAGACATCTATTAAAAACCAACATTTAACATCATCCTTAATGATAGAAGGCTAGAATCTTTCCCCCTAATACCAGGAACAAGACAAGGACATTTCAATTCATTATTGTACTAAAGGTTCTAGCCAAGGCAATTAGTTGAGAGAAAGGCTGGCTTCTCAGACATGAAAATGCATCATTGTGAGCTTCAGTGAACATTCATTATAAGCGGTTGTCTCCCTGAGAAAACAATCACCTTATGGCTAAAAATCCACTTCATAGCATAAATTTCCCTAACTAACCCCATCCCATCATTATCACTCACCTACTTTGCATCCTCCTCAACAATACTTGATCCATTCAACAAATATTGATCTATATTGTAAGTAAATAGCTTTTTTCCCAAGCTGTTTTCCATTCATGACATTTCTACTCAACAGAAATTATTACCTACTTTTTTCATAGCCACACAGTTGAATAAATGAATTAAAATTTTATTATCTTGGCTTTCCCATTTTGTACATTCTTGCCTTCAAAGAAAAATCTTCCTAGATTGAGTTTCACTTTCTCTAGAAATAAAAGGTAAGCACTCTCTCCATCACTAAAGTATTCCTTTTTTCTGTAATAAGCAGCATCTCAGAATCTGTATTCAGCCAGAAGTGTATACATCTGGTGATTTCTACCCTAGCAATTATGCTTCACTTTGTTGTTGTTTTTTTTTAAGATCGTATTTATTTATTTAAGAGAGAGAGAGCATAAGTGGGGGTGAAGGGCAGAGGGAGAGGGACAAGCAGACTCCCTGTTGAGCAGGGAGCCCGATGCAGGGCTTAATCCCAGAACCCTGAGATCATGACCTCAGCCGAAGGCAGACGCTTAACCAACTGAGTCACCCAGGCACCACACACTTCACTAAGTTTCTAATAAAAATGACTTTATGCTTAGTATTGAGCCAATCATTCAAAAATATTTATGGAAAGAATGCTATATGTAGAATTCTATATGAAACCCCTTAAAAAGTAAATACAGTAGAAGAATATAATATAAACTGAAGAATAAAGGGCTCAGGAGACCAACAGGTAGCCAATCTGAGTTGTAGTTACAGAGTTGTGATGTGATTTGAGCCAACTCATATTAAGTGACTTTCCATTTCCTTTGCCAAAAAGAACTGCCAATCTCGGAATGGCAAAAAAGTTTCATCTCAAGGGACACCTGGGCGGCTCAGTCAGTTAGGCATCTGCCTTTGGCTAGGGTCATGGTCCCAGCATCCTGGGATTGAGCCCCACATCAGGCTCCCTGCTCAACGGGGAGCCTGCTTCTCCCTCTCCCACTCCCCCTGCTTGTGTTCTCTCTGTCGCTATATCTGTCTCTGTCAAATAAATAAATGAAATCTTTAAAAAAGAAGAAGAAGAAGAAAAAGTTTCATTTCAAGTACCTAATCCAGTTGATTGGTAATGATGCTTTGAGACCTGGGGAAAAAATGTGAGGCCTGCCCAGTGAAAAGAGTGCTGTGATCAAGTCATGATGTCTGTCACAGTCATAAGTGAGAGAAGTCTGAAAACAGTAACAGTTTGTCATCTCTAAGTTATTTAAATGTAAAGACTACAAAATTTTTAATAAAACATGATCTGATTTGTCATCTTCTGCATTCTAATGTAATACTATATTATCAATGATAAAACAATGATAAAGAATTTACTTTCTTAAACTTTAACTTGTAATTAATTTTTTTGTTTTATAGGGTACTTCTTGTAAATGTCTAAGAACATCCAGCATATTATTTTTTAGATATATTCAGTATTTAAAGAATCAAGTGAATTTAATTATTCAGGTGAAAAGAAAATTAGGGCAAAGTTTGTAAAAAGTGTTGAATGACAATTTTAGTGGGCATGAACGCTCATTGTTTGAATTCAAAATATCACTTTACATCTCATCTTAAAAGATTAAATTTCCCAATTTTTGTGAGTGTTCTAGGATAAAACTTTATTTGGGACTCACTTTTACACACCACAATTTGTTGTTAATATCAACAGTAACTATTTTATGCCTAGTTTTTTTAATGTGTTATATGTATCCCACAAATATATACATATAATATTTTAAATATATATTTAAAAAGCTTTGGTTTGAAGGCTAAGCAAATGATTTTGTGTCAAGTTGCAAAACTATAAACAATAAAGGTGGAATTTTGTGGTTTAAAAATGTGATTATTATATTTTAAAAAGTCATTATTTAGTTTTTATTTTGGTATTTGACACATTTGTCAATGCTTGGCCAAATGTGATCCACCTAGAATTTTGAGCCAACTGATTTCTAATACACTACCCTCTTAGATGAAGCAATGTTAATACTATTTGGGTTCCACTGGTTGAGCATCAGTAATTTCTCATTTTCCCAAGTAAAACCATATTTATCTTTTAAAAAATATATATTCCATTCTTTTTCCAGAAATCTAAACACTGTTAATGTTATATTATTGCTGTATTTCCTCTCAAGGAGTCCTTTTAAAAATGGTTTCAGTACATTCTCCATTTTTAAAATTTTATTAAGTTTTAATTAGAACATCATTAACATACAGTGTTATGTAAGTTTCAGGTATACAATATGCTGATTCAACAGTTCTGTTCATTACTCAGTGCTCCTCACAACAAATGCACTCCTTAATCCCCATCACCTATTTCATCCATTCCCCCTACTCACCTGCCCTCTGGTAACCCTCAGTTTGTTCTCTCTAGTTAAGAGTCTGTTTCTTGGTTTGTCTCTTTTTATTTCTTTGCTTATTTTATCCCCTATAAATTCCACGTATGAGTGAAATCATATTTCTCTGACTAGTTTCACTTAGCATAATACTCTTTAGCTCCATCCATGTCATTCTCCACTTTTTAATGGGAAAAAACATCTATATGCATTTTATCAATGATGTATGAGTTATTTTCATAAAGAGAAAAAACTGTATTTAAACTGATTCGTGTTTATTTTACATAAAGATTCAATAGGTACATTTATCTTGCAAAAGGGACGGATTCTGGCATATCAAAAATAATCCATTTTTAGTTTCTATGTCCTCCCACTTTCATTTCCTTGGCTCTTCCACCCATGGTTTATAAATATATGATTTACATGCCATTCATGGCAACTCTGGAAACGATGACTATAAGTAGAGATTTTATTTTGCTCACCTCACCCAAAAAAATGTCATAACTCAGAAATAAAGTTCTTGCAAACTTATTGATAATCCTAAGAATCTAATAGGGTTATGCAGATTTATTTCCAATTTGGAACAGATCAAAAACTGATTAAAAATTTATAATAAAGAATATTAGAGCTATCTATAAGTACTGTAATTCTCTATGACAACAAAAACTTTCTGCTGTCAAAGTATAAAAGAAAACATCCTTTACTATATTACCTTTTACTCAAAGAGCTTAAGATTCATCTTAACAACCCTTTAGTTCCCCAGTTGGTTCAAATTTTATAATAGTGTAGGAGGTAAATAAGGTGATTTATTAATGTGGTCATTTATCCTATGTTTTTATAGCATTGGTTCCTGTTTCTATGATGTTCAGCATTTGTTCCAACAGACAGCTAGAAGACATTATCAGAAACAAAGGGAAAATGTCTACAAAATGGATCAAGCAACCAGGGAATCGCCAAACCAGGCATAGATTAACACTTTAGAAATAACTGCAAATTATTCACAACAAAGCACTTTATTTAAAAAACTAAAAGGCATGTATATGTTAATGCATTTATTTAAATTATTTTTGTATCATGAAATTTTAAAATTTTAAGATATTTTAGTTGATAAGTATCAAGTACAAAGCTATTGGTGACTAAACCTTAACAATTCATTCAGTACAAAGTTGGAATAAGTTAGAGTCCCTGACTTCAAGAATCTCACAATCTATTCAGGTAGGCAGATGGGTAAGGTAATTATTCCAGTCCTTACCAAGGTAGCAAAGTGTATGTAAATCAAACTGGAAGCCCCATTACTCTTTTCAATGGAAGTGATTTGGAGCTGGGATTTGGTGGTAGAGTACACATTAATTTAAAAAACAGGTGGTGGAAAGACATTCCAACTGAAAGGAAGAGCATGTGGGAAGTCATGAGAGCATGACAGAAGATGACCTAATCTTAACAATGCTAGAGGTTCCAGATAGCTAAAGATGAGGCAAGAATGAGTAAGAGCCAGATAATAAAGACACGTACATGCTAAACAGAATAGATACTTTATCTTGAAAATCATGGAATGTTTTTGGACCATTTCAAAAGTGGAGTGTCAGGTTCAGGCTTACATTTCAGCAGTGCACGGGATGGTTTGAGTGTTGTGAAGGGGGAGAGATCAGAGAGAAGAAAAAGAGACATTAGAGAGCTATGGTAGTGATGTAGGTGAGAATTAAATAGGGTCTAAACTGACAGTAGCAAGGGAACAGATATGAATAGATTCAAGAGATACCAAGGAGATAGAATCTAAAATACCAGTAGAAGTGGAGGGAAGTGACAGAAAGGATACTTACTCTAGGATAATCACCATTTTCTGGATTTGATAGCTGAATAGATGATAACTGTTCGAGTCATAGGAAATATATGAGGAAAATAAAATTGGGTTTAATAGATGATATTAATTTTTTTATACATTGAATTTGAGATATCCAACATAAGATATTAAGTAGGCAGTTTAAGATAGTTTAAGATTCAGAAGATACAACCTAGCTAGAGACAGACTTATAGTCATCTAAAAGCAAATAATCTGTTTGATGTACCTCTGCAAACCCAGAGCCTAGAATAGTGCATGGTTTCAAAGAGTTCTAACTGGTGTAAGGTGGAAAAAGGAGAACCCTCCTGTTTTGTGCACTGTTGGTGGGAGTGGGAGTGCAAGCTGGTACAGCCTTCCTGGGAAACAGCATGGAGGTTCTCAAGATGTTAAAAATAGAGCTACTCTATGACCCAGAGACTGCACTACTAGGTATTTACCCCAAAAATACAGATGTAGTGAAAAGAAGGGGCACATGAACCCCAATGTTCATAGCAGCAATGCCCATAATAGCCAAACTGTGGAAGGAACTGTCTTTCAACAGATAATTGGAGGGGCGCCTGGGTGGCTCAGTGGGTTAAAGCCTCTGCCTTCGGCTCAGGTCATTCTCAGGGTCCTGGAATCGAGCCCCACATCGGGCTCTCTGCTCAGCAGGGAACCTGCTTCCCCTCTCTCTCTGCCTACTTGTGATCTCTCTCTAAATAAAATCTTAAAAAAAAAAAACGGATAAATGGATAAAGAAGATGTGGTACATATACACACAATGGAAAGTTATTCACCCATCAAAAAGTATGAATACCCACCATTTGCATCGACATGGATAGAACTGGAGGGGATTATGCTAAGTGAAGTAAATCAAGCAGAGAAAGACAATTATAATATGGTTTCATTCACATGTGGAATATAAGCAATAGCACAGAGGATCATAGGGAAGGGAGAAAAATCTGAAGGCGGAGAAATCAAAGAGAGAGACAAACCATGAGAGACTATGGACCCCAGGGAAACAAACTGAGGGTTTCAGGGGGGAGGGGGTTGGGGGGCAGGGAGTAACAGTGATGGGCATTAAGGAGGGCACACGTTGTGGATGAGCACTGGGTGTTATACACAACTAATGAATCATTGTACGTATGATGTACTATACAGTGGCTAACTGGGCATAATAAAAAATAAGTAAAAAATAAATTAAAAATTTTTTAAATAGTGGTTTTCAGCAAAAAATTTGGTTCTTCCATATTTGTGATTATTATTATTACATATAATTGAAAAAGCATTGGTTTTCACTTAAAACTCTTGCCAAATCAACAAATAAAACTCCAATGTCCAGGGACAACTAGATCCAGGAAATCAAATGATATTGACTGAGATCTTGCTCTTTTTTCCCCCACCTTGACACTATGCTTGCCTTTGTGTATTGGCCATGTCCTCTTTCAACTTCAAATGTGCTTCCTCCTCACAGTTGGAAAAAAATGGTCAACAGCAGCTCAGACTTCTATAACCCACATTAACCAAACCAGTGGAAAGACAACTTCTCTTTTTCAATGTCTATCCCAGGGAAATAGTCTGAAGTGGTAGAATTTTGGACATGTGCTCACCACTGGGCCAGTCACTAGGTCTGGTGCAATAGCACATCATGCTTACATTCCTTTGTGTGCTCTCCCACCTCTGTGTTCTTAAATGCACATCCATAAATTCTTTCATACTTCCTCTCTCATGAGAAAGAAGTTAATTCCCCTCCTCTTGTGTGCAGGCTGCACGTAGTAACTCACTTCTGATAAACAGAACATGGCAGAAGTGATGGCATGTCACTTCTGATTCCAGGTTATAAAAAGACTGTGGCTTCTGTTTTGGGTGTGCTCTCTCCCTCTCTCAGATCATACTCTGCCATGCTGGGAGGACACTCAGGCTTAGGGTGGCCAGATAAAATACAGAATTCTCAGTTAAGTTCTAATTTCAGATAAGCAACAAATAACTTGTAGTATATGTATATAGTAGTATATGCATATACTAAATATGTAAAAAAAAAAAATTCACGTGGTGAAAAGAGAGCCAAGACTAAAAATGTTACTTCCTGCATTGATTCTATGCACTTTGGGAAATTTTTTTCTTCCTTTATCTTTATCTTTTCCCTCTAAGAGCTACAAAACTGTTTTTACAATGATCTCCTCAGTCCTTAAAAAAAGATGTCACATTATCAAATTCAGAAATAAATTCTCCTAAAAGGAGTTTTTGAGACAAGCAGGTAATGGGGAAAAAAAGTGTGTGTGTGTGTGTGTGTGTGTGTGTGTGTGTGTGTGTGTGTGTATTCTTGAGCCAAATTACAGGTCAAAGAGGAATGGGGCATATGCATTCTCTATAAGTAATTAGGAAGCTTGCTGGTGTAAGTGGTACTAATGTAATGAGCCCATGCTCTGTTCATTCACTACTGTATGATATAGGCAAACTTGGAAAAGTTTTCTCTCTTAGAGAACCTTATTGTTACAAATTGTAAGATAATTAGTGAAAAGTCAAGTCAGATTGCCTGGCTGGCCTGGGTTGGGCTAGATGGGCTGAAGTGGGCTAAATCTTAATTACATCAAATTGACAGTATTTTCTGCTTTGATTTTTCTAGGGGAAAGAAGAAATATTCCTAAGTCAAAATTCATAGGATGAATTGTTTAATAATTAAAGTACTGGTTAAAAGAAATTAACTAAATGAATCATCCTTTTCCCCAGCACTCCCCAACACACAAATATACACATATACCTTCACAGTGACATTCCTACAATTTTTTAAAAGATTTTATTTATTTATTTATTTATTTATTTATTTATTTATTTATTTATTTATTTGACAGAGAGAGAGAGAGAGACAGAGAGATAGGGTACAAGCAGGCAGAGCAGCAGGCAGAGGCAGAGAGAGAGGGAAAAGAAGAGGGAGAAGCAGACTCCCATTGAGCAGGGAGCCCGATATGGGGCTGGATCCCCATATGGTCTGAGCTGAAGGAAGACACTTAACCAACTGCACCACTCAGGCACCCCGACATTTCTCCAATTTTTAAATCTCAGGCTCTAAAAGAAGTACAAAAATGGGTCATACATGAGCCTACATATCAAGACATAAATAGGCACAGTAAGGTAAATGTCAATTTATAATAACAAAAGTGTAAGTTTGTATTCATTAATAGGTATTAGAAATAATTTCATGGTAACCATGGAACTTGAGAAAATTTTAAAGTATATTAATAGAGACTGGAAGAGAATATTCCAGAAACAGGGAGAGGCACACACAAAGACAATGAAGGAAAGTTTGGTATGTTCAGAAAAGAATAGGAAATCCATTTTTGGCTAGGACATAAAAAATAAGTAAAAGTGAGTTGGTTAGAAAGGTAAATTGTCAGGGCCATTCAGTGGTGAACTGTGAATTCCCACTAAGATGTTTAATCCTATCAAGCACAGGAAGCTATTCCCTGTATTTAAGCTAGGCAGTGATATGAAATGTGTTTCAAAAACTTAGTTTTGGGGCACCTGGGTGGCTCAGTAGGTTAAAGCCTCTGCCTTTAACTCAGGTCATGATCTCGGGGTTCTGGGATTGAGCCCCACATCAGACTCTCTGCTCGGCAGGGAGCCTGCTTCCCCCAGTCTCTCTCTGCCTGCCTCTCTGCCTACTTGTGATCTCTCTCTGTCAAATAAATAAATAAAATCTTTAAAAAAAAAAAAAAGATTCTACTCTAAAAGCAAAAACCAATGTTCTGAACCTTCAGGCCACTATTTTATTTACCTAGTGAGAACTATCCAAGTCATTTCAGTGTTTACAAAGAGAGTCAGTTTTTAAAGTACATTTGCATACGCTCATTCAGTCCACATAAAAACTCTGTAACAGTATTATCCCCACTCTACTAGCTGTAGACCTTGGGTAAGAACTTAAGCTCAGTTTCCCCACCTATAGTATGGTAATAATAGTAGAACCTACTTCTGTGCTTTGAAGTTCAAATAACACAATGCATGTTGAAGCACTTGGCCCCATATCTAGTGTATAAGCTTTTAATAAGTGTTACTTGATGATGATGATGATGTTGATGATGGTGATTTTTTTTTAACATTTTATTTATTTATTTGACAGAGAGAAAGACCTCAAGCAGGCAGAAAGGCAGGCAGAGAGAGGGGGAAGCAGGCTCCCCACTGAGCAGAGAGCCCTATGCAGGGCTCAATTCCAGGACCCTGAGACCATGACCTAAGCCGAAGGCAGAGGCTTTAAATTACTGAGCCACCCAGGCACCCCCGAAGATGATTTTTTAACAAAGAAAATGAGAGTGAGTGAAGTTAAGTGATTTACCCAAGGTAAATTGAGTTAGGAAGTGGCACGGTTAAATTTGACCAAAAACCACTGGCATTATTATTCTAAAAGGCAAAGCAGATCATGCTACCAGTGAACCATTAGGTAAGTTAGAGGTCCAAAGATGGAGACTTACTACATAAAATGTGGTATGTCCCTACCATGTGGAATTCTAGAAACCAATTACAGTGATGCTAAAGACTTTTTTCTCACATAGAAAGATAGTCAAAATTTATTATTACATTTTTATAAGTTAGAGGTTTACACTAAGATCTTTTTATTAAATAAAGATAAGAAATGGGGAGGGGAGATCCTAAAAGGATGTATAACCAAGGCTCTCTGGACTGTGAAGAATGTGAGAGTAACTTTTTCTTATTAATATGTTCACCTATGTTTATTTTTAATACATCCATACTGAACACCTTTTGCTTTAAAATACATGTTTTAATCTTCCACCCTTCCCACTTCCAAAAGTCTTTCTTTCCAAAAAACACCCATCAGTGATGCCTGACACACACATCTTTCCTTTCTGAGGTAATACATCCTGCCAAAAATCCTGTGATGAGCAGCTCTTGACAGAATATGTGACCTGCTATGTAGCAAGCATGTTATTGTCTGATGTTTATTGAAAAGGACTAATTTTAATCATGGAAAAGCTTAAAACTCTGAGGATTTTTGGTGTGAACTACATAGAATGGAAAAAGAAAAAAAAATTAATTCCCTACTCTTCCTTGTTCTCTGTGTCCTAACCACAGGTCTGATGTTCTTTCTCCACACCTAAAAGATATTGAGCTTTATCTTATAACTTTTTTTAAATTGCGATTAAAAAAAGTTATACTCTTAACCATTTTTAAGTGTACAACTCAGTAGCATTAAATATTTTCACACTGTTGTGCAACCATCCCTACCAGCGATCTCCAGAACTCCTTTCGTCTTGGAAAACTGAAACTAACCATTTAAAACAAAAACCCTATTCCCCCCCTTCCCTCTGGCTCCTGGCAATCACCATTCTACTTTCTATCTCTATTAATTTGACTACTCTAAGTACTTCATATAAATGAAATTATTACTGCATTTGTTCTTTTGTGACTGGCTTATTTCACTTAGCATGAGGCCTTCAAGGTTTATGCATGTTGTAACATGTACTAGAATTTCCATCCTTTTTAAGGTTAAATACTAGTCCATTGTATGGATATTATCACAATTTGATTGTTCATTCATACAAACATGGACACTTGGGTTGCTTCCACATTTTGGCTATAGCAAAGAATGCTGCTATGAACATGGGTATACAAATATCAGTTTGAGTCCCTGTTTTTAATTCCTTTGAGTGTGTACCCATAAGTGGAATTTCTTTTTTTTTTTTTAAAGATTTTATTTATTTGACAGAGAGAAACACAGCGAGAGAGGGAGCACAAGTAGAGGGAATGGTAGCGGGAGAAGCAGGCTTCCTGCCAAGCAAGGAGCCCGATGTGGGGCTCGATCCCAGGACTCTGGGATCATGACCTGAGCCGAAGGCAGACGCTTAACAACTGAGCCACCCAGGCGCCCCCATAAGTGGAATTTCTAAACCACACATCATTTATTGAAAAGACTGTCCTTTCCCCATTGATGAGTTTTGACACCCTTATCAAAAATCATTTGACCATTTAGAAAAGGGTTTGTTTCTTGGCTCTCTATTTTACTTCATTGGTCCATACGTCCATCTTTATGCCAGGACCTTAGTGTTTTGATTACTGTAGATTTGTATGTAGTAAAATCTGGAAGTGTGAGGTCTCTACCTTTTATCTTTTTCAAAATTGTTTTGGCTATTCAGTGTCCCCTGAGATCCATATGAACTTTATGATAGATTTTTCTATTTCTGCAAAAACATCATTAGAATTTCAACAGGGACTTCCCTGAATCTATAGATCATTGTGGGTAGTATCAACATCTTAACAATATTAAATCTTTCAATCCATGAACACGGAATGTCTATTTTTCTATATCTTCTTTTTTTTTTTATTTTTATTAACATATAATGTATTATTTGCCCCAGGGTACATGTCTGTGAATCGTCAGGCTTACACATTTCACAGCACTTAACATAGCACATACCCTCCCCAATGACCCAGCCACCCTATCCCTACCACCCCGTCCTCCCACCCACCCCCCCGCCCCCGCCTCCCCAGCCACCCTTAGTTCCTTTCGTGAGTCTAGGAGTCTCTTATGGTAATTTCTCTAATGACCTCCTTTTCTTTTCCAATTCAGTGTCTTATAATGCCCTTTACTAGATTTTGCATTTTCCCTTGGTAGCATTTTGAGGCCTTCTTGACTATTACTTAGTTTGACCCTGCTTGGTATATAAAATTTCAGCAATTTGAAGTCTTTAATATATATTGTAAAGAGTAATATATCATAGTAGGTCCTAGGTAGTCCAGAATAGCTGGTGACATCATGGATTTAACTGCCTAAATTGGTGAAATAATCCTTATGTGATGATGGAAGAAAAAAATAAATCTAAGACCTCTAAAAGAGCAAACATCAGAGTCCTCCTATCCTATTTCTTTTGACAATGACAATAACTACTTATTATGGAATGTGAGTTGTTATGAAGATGATAGAGGGGATAAGTGAGAGAACATGAGATAAAATATAAGAGCCATAAATTTAATAATATAAAATTTTCTGAAAATTTCCTTAGTCAGGTTTAAGTTTGGATACAGCCTATTTCTCCAATATCATTAACCTTCCAAAAGTTTTCTGTAAAATACTCTGATATTCCCTAATATTCTCTCTCCTATGTCACGTAAGGAGTCATGAACACAAGAGTAAGCATTCAATAACAGATTTTGAAAGGAACTAGAAACTGAGAGCCAGTTTATCATAGGCTGTGAATACATGAGAATATCTGGTTCCTTGTGGATACCTAGTGACAAAAGCTCTGTTTCAATAAGGACAATCTGAAATGATCTGATTCTTGACTTCTGGAATTGCAATTTGAAATTACAGAAATATTCAGGCAGTTAGAAGCAGTAAAGAAAACAGAAGCTGCATTGAAAGGGACTTTGAATAAAAACAAATTAAAACTAAGTTGTTATGGAGTAGCATAAACTAGGAGTAGTTAGAGCTATTAGGGAGATTAGAAGATACAAAGTAGAGTAACGAAGTCAGTTAACAAAAGGAAGAGAAGCAAGAAGACATCCAAAGAATGGCAGAGACCTTGATAGTAGCTGGGCCCAATAATGGCAATATCCAAGTGACCACCCTAGATTTTCTACTGCTTGGGTCTGTAAAACCTCCAGAATCAAGGGGTGCCTGGGTAGCTCAGATGGTTGAGCATCTGCCTTTGGCTCAGGTCATGATCTCCAGGTCCTGGGATCAGCCAGTAGTCTGCTTCTCCTTCTCCCTCTGCCCCTCTCCCTGCTTGTGCTCACTCTCTCTCTCTCTCTCAAATGAATAAATAAAATCTTTAAAAAAAAAAAACAAAACTCCAGAATCCTGGTCCAATCTCTATCTGGTCCAGCTATACCATGGTATCTTCTTTTCCCAGAGGACTGCCTATACAGCTAAGAATCCCATTTTTTCTCATTTCAATAAAGTTCTTCTTATACTTGAGATAACTTGAATGGTTTTCTATTCTATGCAACCAAAAACCTATTAAGGATCCATATAAAAAATGAAAAAGCAAATATATCAGGAAGGAAATGTAAAATAAAGTAAGAAGATAAAAGACAAAATCACTAGTGGTTTAGAATTCCCAGCCCTTTTTCCTTCTCCCTAGGTGATAGTCTCCTCCTCCAAGGATTCAGTTCCAACCTCTGTGTCACTGACTGGGAAGTCCTATATTGCCCTCTCAGAGCTCTACCCTGTGTTCCAGACCCTTTCTCCAAGCACCTCAAATTCTGCCTCTTCAAAATATCCAAAATGAATTTCTCCTCTAGTATTTGTCATGGCAATCAATGGCACCACCATCCTCCCAGTTTCTCAAATTTGGAGGACAGAAGCAGTGGTGAAAGGTTATTATCAGCCTTGACAGTCTTCCCTAGCCTCGCATATCCAATTAATCATTAAGTCCTATTGATTCTATTTTTTAGTATCTTTAGAATCAGTCGATTTTCTTCATCCTAATTGCTACTCCATCATTTTCCTCTACTGAAATATTGTACCAATCTCTAATTGGTCCTTCTACTTCCAGGCTAACTCAGATCCTATCCATTCCCCATGCTATCACCAAAGGAATCACTCAAAAGCAGATCCAGTCATATCACTCAACAACTTAAAATGGCTCTGGAGAATCTTCTGAAAGAAGCAAGCTTCCTTATAGGTCCACCCTGATCTGACCATCTGTCTCTAACTCCTCTCTCAATTCCCACTCTCCCATCATGACGCCTTGGTGTTTCATTCATACTCAGCTACTTACATGTCCTAGAATGGGTCATGATTTCTCTCAGCTCTTGGCCATTGGACGTGTGATTTTCTGTCTGAAACACCCAGCTCTCTCCCTCTCCTAATAGACAACTCCTACTTACCTTTTAGCATGCAAGATTTTATCTAGGCTAGAAACCCACTATGTGGGTTGATACTTTTGTCAGTTTATTTATTTGCCTCTCCAACAGTGAAGTGGAAGATTTCGAAGCACTGATGTCTTTGCCATTTTATCCCCAGCCCTAGCCCAGTATCTGGCACATTATAGGAACTCATTGTATGTTTGTTAAATGAATTCAGTATTTCTTTAACTGTAGGTCAAACTTTCATACTGAGTTTAAAAGAAAATCTAGTTACATTCAGCTTACAAAAGAATGGAAATAAAAGAGCGCACAATTATGAAATGAAGTTGAATTCAAGATGAAATCATTCAATACGGCAGAGGATCCCTTTCTTTGACTAAATGATGCTCTTCTTCCCCCTATAGGTTTCTGCCCATCCCCTCACCTCTCTTGTAATCCTCCCTATATTGCCTATACTGTCATGTCTCCTGGTGTGTTTACCCACTACTCTGTGAGTTCTCCAAATGGTATGACCACATCTTACCTTTTTATTTCTAACTCTTCATAAATGTTGAATTAATGAGACAAAGCCACAAATCCTCTGCACTAAATAACATGATATCCAAGTATATAAAGTGAAAACTTATAAATGAAAGTAGAAATGACAAATAAGTAATCATGAGGTATTTTAATACACTACTATCAATCTATGACAAATCAATTCAATAAAAAATAAATAAGGGCACAAAAGAATTGAGCCATATAATAAGCTTACATTAAATATGCTGAACTTTGTAACCTCAGAAATGGAAAATGCTTCTACAAATCAAACGTTTACAAAAATAAATGTAACTAAGCCACAAAGAAAACTTCAATTTATCCCACAAAGCACAAATGTTATAGAACAAGTTCCTGAAGGAAATACAAAAACAAAAAAGGAATAAAAGGAAAAGAGAGAAATACCAGAAGTTTAAAAATATCCAATCACTTGGAATATAAATCATATTTTTCTAAATGATTAAAATAAAAAAAATAAATAAGTAAATAAATAAATGATTAAAATGCAGTGTTAGAACAAACACTTAAATTTAAAGGCAATGGAAGACAAAATTTATCCACATAAAAGCAAGTGGATAAATATGAGTAAATAAAATTTTAAACTTAGAGAAATATAAAAGCACAACAAACAAAATGACAAAGCAAAAATATACTCTTAAAAAATATTTGCCAGAAACATAAAAAATTAACATCCTTAAAAACAAAGAACCCTTACAAATCAGTGATAAAAATGCTAATACCACAATTTTAGTGGTAAATGATATTAATTTACAATTCAATAATTATTAAATTGAAAGGAGCTATTAAATATCTGAATAGCTTTAACTTCAATAAGAAACAATTACAATTTAAAACAAAATATCACTTTTGCCTATCAAATTGGCAAAATATTTTTATCTTTTTATTTTTTTATTTTTATGGCTTTGTTTCTTAAATACCTGTTTTCAGCACTGATAATGTACACTGAAAGAGATACTCTAAGCATTCAGTTTAAGGCAATGTCAACTTTGTCCAATATTTATGGAAAACAATTTGGAAATCAATGATGTTCTTATAAGTTGACATTATTTGAAGAAATAATTTCCTTTCCAGACATCCAGCTCAAGGCAACAATCCTAATTACTTCCTCAGATTTACTCATAAAATGCTATTTCATAGCATCATTTATAATAGAGAAGAATGAGTACCCCTTAAACGTCTAGCAGTAGGGAAATGGTAAAAACTCTAGTGTATATATTAATGCAATATTCTGAAGCCATCACAATTATATTTATTAAGTTTTAGATGAAATAAAAATATTTATGATTGTTTCAGTTATGTTGCTATATAGCAAATCACTCTAAAACCAAATGCCTTAAAACAACAGTTTATATTTGTCACAGTTCTATGGGTTAAATACAGCTGAGATCCTCAGACAGCCAGAAGAGCCAAAGTGGCCTTCCTCATATCCCTAGCCCTTCCTTCTCCTCCAGTAGAGAGGGCAAGAGAACCACTCTATAAGGTTCCTTAGACTTCCTCAGAGAATGGGGACTAGAATCCAAAAGGAAATGTCCCAAGCAGCAAAAGTGGAAGCTAAGATCTACTAAAGCCTAGCTCCAAAAGTTACACAGCATCACTTCTGCTGCATTTTATTGGTCAAAACAATTTCCAGGATCAGTTCCACAATCAAGGAAAGGGAAAACAGATTGTATCTCTCAGTGGGAGGAGAATCTGTGACCATTTATTCCACCACAATAATATGACTTCAAATGGACAAAAAAAAATTAAAAAACATATATATACCTATATAAACTCAACTCTGATATATAATATTCATATATGTTTTTGTATGCTCTATGAATAAAAAGCATATTATACACAGATTTATATTTTACAAATGACTAAAAGACTAAAGAGGGTAAAATACTACAAGGATTACCTCTACCTGGTGAGAGGAATGTAATTATAATTTTCTTCTTTAAAAAGCTCTGGTTTTTCCAAAGTTATGGGAATGTATTACTTTTTCAATGGGAACATAAATGTTATTTAAAAGATATATTATTCCTATACAGAAACATTTAAAGCAATTCCCCACAAAAAGCTATCAGGCACTAAAGGAAACTGAAAAGCAAAAAAAAAAAAAAAAAAAAAAAAAGGAGGGGATGCTTCTGTATAATTCTTTTCTTGACCACACAGAATATTGAGATATTTGAATCATCAAACATTTTATACCAGGTTTATGGTCATACTGAACAAATGTATAATTGATTTTCATCTTCCACTATACTTATATGATATATTGAATATTTTTCTGTCTCCAAAAAGAAAAAGTGAAATAAACTTTTCTTATTTTCTATATATGGATCTAAGCCGAAAGAAGATAGATGCAACAGGAGCCTTGAGGCAAAGACTAAATACCAAAAAAAATTTAAAAAAAAAATTTAGCAGTTGTTTTATATCAAAACCTAAGAATAAAATAGATATGCTCTGAAAATAAATTTCACTATTGTTTCTTCTTCTTTTTTATTTTTAAAGATCCTATCCATCTCTCTAACAGAGAGAGAGATCACAAGTAGGCAGAGAGGCAGGCAAGGGACTGGGGTGGGGGGGAAATGGGCTCCCCACTGAGCAGAGAGCCCAATCCAACCCAGGGCTTGATCCCAGGACCCTGAGATCACGACCTGAGCCAAAGGCAGAGGCTTTAACTCACTGAAGCACCCATAGATGCCTCACTATTGTTTCTTCTTACTCTGACTTTATACAGTTAAAACAGAAGGGTGGGTTTTTTACGAAGCCACCACACCATTTCAATACAGCATCATGAATTCACATCTTATGATTCTGATGGCAACTTTACATGACATGGAAACACTGAGGAAGGAAAAAAACATGCACTCCTCTTATAAAACCTTTTAGACAGATATTATTTTCAAAGATCCAAGAGCTGCTACTTAATAGCTTGACTAGCCATCCCAGAATTGTCAGGAGAGCCAGTTTTCATCTTTCATACTGACTGCCGGAAGGTCTGGAAACACTCTTGGCTTACACCAAAAATCATACATTTGAGAGAAGAATTCTCTCTCCCTTAACAAAGCAACAAAGGAATCAACACTACTGAAAAGAAGGAAAAATGCTAGGAAAGGATTAGCCAAAACAAAGTGCGCACATGTGTGCTGTTTACAGATGTGTATCTGTTGATCTTCAAAATATCGACCTCTCCCAAATTAAGAATGGCTTCTGCCGAAGTACATGTACCAGTTCTCTTGCCTTGCAACATGAGGCCTCTAACCCCATGCATGGAGTGACCCCCACCCTATCCTACAGATGAATTTTTAGCAGTCTTTCTTAAAGTGCCTGCATATGCTATGACGATCCCTTTGGGCACAAACTAGTAATGATATATTCCACATAGAAAATATTTGTGACATATAAGTCTGTTTTGAAATCACGGATTATAAAGACCTTTCTTCAGGTCATGCTTTCAGCAGATAAGATCAATTAGATAGCAAATGTTCCTTTGGGTCCAGGTAAATACACATAACATTTTTAATATATTTCTATAAAAGTGAAAACAAGCCTATTGAAGTTTTGATAATACATATTTTAAACTCAACGAAGCTGTTTCAAACTCTGTTACACAATTTCTGGAGACTAAAAGGAACTTCAGTCCCTTTAAACACTAATGAGACCTCAAGAGATTATTCTTAAATACCTCTAATCCTTCCCCACTGTTTCATCACTGCTTCATACATAGTTCTTTCACCTTCATTAAGCTTCAAAGTTTTTTTTAACAATTATTTTAGTTGCCTATGGATTCCTAATGCTTTGTACTAGGACATAAAACAAAAGTCTAATTTATTTTTGTTTGCTTATTTGTTTTAGGGACTTTAGACCTTAGAGATGTTTTTATTTTTCACTGACCAATGACTAATCAATTTCATTTGAGTTTAAATTTTTATTGACTTGCTACATCTTTGTATGAGAAATTTAGTGTGTCTCGGGTGCTATTTTGTTTAATGATTGTGTCCTATTATACTTAAAAATAGAACTGAAGATTAAAACTTTATGACACATTCAAATAAATTCACTTATAAATATTCCTCCAGATTCTTTATGGCACTAATATTTCTTTCACAGTCTTATTCTACATTTCTGACCTGATTCACACTATTTCCACATACCTTATATTTAAAAAAAAAATCAGAAAATAAAGGCAATTGAGACCTACTGAAGCAACAAAATAAGAACAAATCAAAAAGCAATGACTTTGTAATGACAAGGAACCTGGAGAATATAACTGAATGTCAAACAGAAACTTCTGGAAATTTAACCTTATCATAATCAGAAATGGGTCTTTCTCAATCTCTGTCCTCCTTTCCTCTTCAATGTCAAACAGAAACTTCTGGAATGTCAAACAGAAACTTCTGGAAATTTAACCTTATCATAATCAGAAATGGGTCTTTCTCAATCTCTGTCCTCCTTTCCTCTTCCTTTTTCTTCTATCAAAAATGCACAAGCAATCTTCCTTGCCCAAAGTTTCAAATTTAGCTTACCAAAAACTTCAACAAGAATACCCAATTCCCAAATCCAAGGAATAATGTAGCTCCTGTTTTCAACACTTGAGTCAGGAGCAGTCCTTTTATGTAAGTTTCTTAACAACAAGAGCTTTTGTTGTAAGAAAGATTCTATCATTTTCCATTATTGCAGATACTAAATTAAGAATGTGCTCAAAATGAGCTCATTTTAGAGTTACAGATAGTGAGAGAAATAAAAGTATTCCCACTTCCTATAATAATTTCATTGTCTACCATATAATTTTTGTACTTCTTTGTACAGGTTTTATTTTTTTACACAAACCATCTCATTTCCACAGAAGGCAAAGTTCCTAATCTTTGAATGGGGAAATGTGATTACATTTAGAAGACATCATTTCTGGATGTTCTTCCTTAGTGAAGTGTAAAGTTTTGCTTTTATATTTGACTAATAACATCATACTAACCTTAAGCATATGTAAATATCGCTCTTATCCTGAAGTGCTGGAGTTTTACAAGATTAGAAATGGAAATGGGTATTTTTAAAACTGTTGACTTCATGAGTTCTGGTTTCCTATGTAAGCTGTATCAAAGTTCAAAGTGCAAGCCAAAATTACTCTATAAAAAGTTATGCATTATCATTATAAACTTTCTAAATAAATTGTCTTTTCCTAGAAATAACTCACTAGTACCTAAACTCACTAGTTCTTTAAAAACTAAGGTTTACCTTTTAATCTCCCAACTTTCCTTATTGGTAGAGATTACATTTATACTAAGAATTTTATTCCAGGCTGTCAAAAATATATTTATTTATTTATTTCTATTTTGGTGCTTCTCTACTGAAGAGGGTTCATTGTATTTAGTCCTACCATGATGCAAGTTACATTCAATTTTAGTTCTAGTTTATTTGGAATGGAATGATTTAACTTAATTGTTTCAAAGAACATTATGAAACTGTGAAAAAGAACCTACCCATGTTTTTGTTCCTTCATATTTTACAATATTTTGCAATTTAAAAACCATATTAATATCAAGCAATTTGACTTGACTCTTCAAAGCAATCCATTGTTATAAATGCGAAAATCAAAGAAGAGGAGATTAAGTATTGCCTAAAGTCACATTACCAGCAACCGGCAATGTTGAGCCTGGGAAGTTAAACTATGGCCCAGGGCTCTTTCTGCTATATTAATGATGCATTGAGAACATCGTCTATACAAGAAGCACTTTTAAATGCCTAATAAATAATTAGCTGTATGATTTTTTTTAAAAGATGAATATGAAGTACAAGAAGTAAAATGTACAACCTTTGCCCATAAAGCAGGCCCTGGAGAAGCACAAAGTTTTCTCTTGGTTACTTGAGAAGCAATGATTGCATTTTTCCAATTTAGTTAGTAAGAGGATCAAAACTATGGATGAGAAAAGTAAACTTCTTTCTTGGAATTATTGTCAAACTTTTTCTTGCAACTGTTTGACCTGAATCGAGGCTCTTTGCCCATTGCTGTGGCTAGGAGATGGGACATACCCAAGGGCTTGCACCACTCAGCCCCTACTCTTGGAATTGGCTATATGACAATTCTACCCAAACTGAAAGGCTAAGAATGGGATAGCATTGACCCATATACAACCAAACTATGATTTCTGAGCTCCATATTGAATTTAATAAATATTGTCTGTGGTCCATTTGAAAAAAAAAAAAAAACTTTGTTTCTACCATTTTTCAATGTGATGTGTTTCTCTCACACCATTTTTGTCAGAGAAAGATGCTTGGTTTTAGGTCACCAAACCAGGTGGCTACTGTAAATAATTTCTGCAGAATCTACACAGTGTGTCTTTTCCTAGACAGGAAAATGCCAAGCAGCTTGAAAAATAAGAAAAAAATTTTACCTCTACCCTGAGATTGACATCAGTCAATTATCCTACACTGCCCCCTTCTAGGTAGCACTTCATAGCCAGGTTAATCCTATGTCACAGCCTCTTTTAGCTTCAAGACTTTGAAATTAATCATGTATGGCATTTTCTGTGTTACTTTCAAAGTATTCTGCATTATTAAATATTATCTAAGTGCCATCTATAAAATTTCATATTTAGGCATAAACTTCATCCTTCAGATTACTGTCATTTTCTTTTTCATTTTTTTTTGACATCAACAAAGCACCACTTTATTTTTGTCCCCTTTTGCCCATTGAAAACATATCTGGTGACAGCCATGTCACTCACTCCTAGATGAAAACCCTGGTTGTCCAGGGACTTTTTTTTTTTTTTTTGTCTGCAAGACTTTTTTTTTTTTTTTTAACATATAATGTATTATTTGCCCCAGGGTACATGTCTGTGAACCGTCAGGCTTACATATTTCACAGCACTTAACATAGCACATACCCTCCCCAATGTCCACAACCCAGCCACCCTATCCCTACCCCACTGCCTCTCAGCCACCCTTAGTTCATTTCATGAGTCTAGGAATCTCTTACGGTTTGTCTCCCTCCCCATCCCCTCCTGTTTGATTTCTCTCCCCCACGCCCCCCACAAACCCCCACCTTGCCTCTCAAGTTCTTCATATCAGAGAGATCATGTGATAATTGTCTTTCTCTGACTGACTTACTTCACTTAGCATAATACCCTCCAGTTCCATCCA
>CM053616.1:64024336-64043028 GCA_028646535.1 Procyon lotor
GAGGGAGACAAACCATAAGAGACTCCTAGACTCATGAAATGAACTAAGGGTGGCTGGGAAGCGGGGGGCTGGGGGGTAGGGATAGGGTGGCTGGGTTATGGACATTGGGGAGGGTATGTGCTATGGTAAGTGCTGTGAAATGTGGAAGCCTGACGATTCACAGACATGTACCCTGGGGCAAATAAAAAAAAAGAGTTTAAACAGGGCGCCTAGAGAAAGAAGAAGCCACATGTAGTAACAAATAAGCTACTAGACAATTGTGAGATGATGAGACTGATTCAGCCAGGTCCAAAGGAGTACTTTCTTCATGTGGAAGGATTTCTTTCAGACATTTTTTAGGCAGCTTTTTATACACACACACACACACATACACACACACACACACACACACACACACACATTCTGGAAGAATGCACAAAAAGGAAGTGCCCTGTACACCTAGGTTTCAGTTTGATGTCAGACTCTGCTGCTCTCTAACTCAATGACTTCCTTAAGTCTTAGTTTCCTCATAGTTGAAAACCAACAATAATTAGCAAAATATGTACCTCATATTATTCTGTGAGGACTGATTAATAAAGCAAGTGAAATCCAAGTTTGTCTATTAAAAGTTACACAGTATTAAGTATTCTGTATCTGTGATAAAATGCCCTGAGAACTACAGAGGGAGAGTTCAGTCCCAGGGTCAAAGTCCTACCACAAAAGGTGATCATCCTGAGAACTAAGTGTCATTGCCACACTCAACATCCACGGCAGAAGGGAGCAGTAGTAACTTGGGCCAATTACTTATCTTCTTCAAGTCTCTTGCAACAACAGACAACTTGGGGGACAACTGCTCAACATACACTGAGTTCCATTTTCTGAGAATGAACTGGATTCACAGAAGCAGTCACCAGTACACAAACCCGTTTTGTGTGATTCTGTCCTCTCAGCCATAGCTGATTATTCCAAGAGTAGAGACACAATCAAGAGTCACTCATATTCTGTATCCTGGGAACTTAAACATAGGAACCCAGAGATGTAGAGCCTGGGAATCAATGGAGCTAAGTTTCCTTGGTAACAGTCACAAACTATTATTGCCCACGTCTCCAAAATTTCACAAATTCCTCCTTTTTCTCAGTCAACTCTTCCTTCAGTTTCATGGCATAACCCAAGAGCCTTATAACATATGCCTTATTTTTGCTTAAGTCAGTTAATGTCATATTCTAAACACATAATCAAAAAAATTCTTTTAATTTTGGACCATGGGTCATCGTCATACTAATTAATGCATTCTCAGAAATTCAGGAGTCTGACACTGCATTATTCTAATTTTATAAGAAATTTATGTTATATTTTGTTTACCTTATAAAAAGTATAAGCATCACCTCTGAAAGAAACCTGAATTACAAAATAATGTAATTTTGTTAAAAGGTCAACAACCAGCAGAGTACCTGCATGGGTCAGTCGGTTAAGCCTATGCCTTCATCTCAGGTCTTAGATCTTGGGATCTAAGGATCAAGCCCTGTGTCAGGTTCCCTGCTCAGTGGAGAATCTGCTTCTCCCTCTCCCTCTGCCCCACCTCTCATCTTGTGCTCTCTCTCTCTCTCAAATAAATAAAATCTTTTTTTTAAAGGTGAACAACTGGAAACTTATTAAGCAAAAGAGGTAGTTGGTTTGTTTTGCTTTTTGTTTTTATTGAGGTTTTCACCAAAATGTAAAAGAATCAAATTCTCTACTAAAAGTAAAAACCTGACTTTGAACTGTCTTTTGCAATTTTTAATTACCATTTTTTATTATAAGAGTTTCTATGCTGATTTTGTTTAAAATATAAATTAATGCACTTATATATTAAAATACAATGATGAAAAATAGAAAATCTAATTACTGGTACCACGAATTTATGGAGTTTTTAAATAGATCAATTAGGTTATCAAATGAACATGCTCAAAGTAAAATATATAAACTGTTAACAAGACAATGTAATTTGTAATCTAAACACTATACATGAACTCAAAGTTGGTAAAAATACAATAAGTCAGAAATAAAAGCAATTACTGTCAGAATTATACTGCTGAAATTTTAGAGGTCTTTAGAAATTTTTCTTATTGGTAAACATTTAAGAAATTAATTCAGTCAATAGACTACCCTTAGCAATATCTTAAGAGCACAAAAAACAGTATCAAAATTATATTTCTTCAAGTATTCACTTTGAATTGTTTTATTAATCACCTTAAAAATTTGATTTTGTCTCATGCTATTTAGATTTTATCTCCTAACAACTTTCTTTATTTAAACACTTTTTTAAAAATAGGCAGATGATATAAAGTTGTACAGAAATGAAAAGAAATTAGAATTGTGAAATAACTTTGAAAAAGAATAACAAAGTTGAAGGACTTACAATTCCCAAATTGAAGACTTACTATAAGCTATACTCATTAAGACAGTGTGGTATTGGTGTCAAAATAGTTAAAAAGATCAATGAAACAGAACAAACTATTTCTAAAACAGAAAAAGACACACATATATATGATTGTATTAGTCAGCTTGGGCTGTCATAACAAGATAACACAGACTGGGTATTTTAACAAGACATTTATTTTCTCATTGTTCTGGAAACTGTTAGTCCAAGATCAAGGTACCAATCCGATTGGTTTCTATAAGGCCTCTCTTCCAGGTTTACAGATGTCCACCCATTACATGGCCTTTTCCTATGTGAGAGAATGAAGACAGACAGGACTTTCTGGTGCCTCCTCCTCTTCTTTTAAGGACACCAGTATAATCAAATTAAAATTTCACTTTTAGTTCTATTTTAACCTCAATTACTTCCATAAAAGTACTATCGCCAAATAGAGTCACATTCTGGGTTAGGATTTCAATGTATGAATGAGGGGCAAAGGGAGACACAATTCAGTGTATAATGGTGATCAGTTCATTTTCTAAAAAGTTGTAAAGGAAAGTCAGTAGAGAAAGGATAATATTTTCAAAATAATAGTGCTAAGCAACTGGATATCCACAGCCAAAGATAGTTTTAAAAGAACTTGAATCCATATCTTGTACTATATATACAAAAGTTAGCTGAAATATGGATTATAGACCTCAATGGAAAACCTAAAGCTACAGAAATTCCAAAGCTACTTTTGATAAAATGAAAAGACAATCAATAGACTGGAAGAATATTTGCTAATCACATATATGATAAAAGACTTGTATCCAAATTTTAAAAAAAAACAAAACAAAAAAACTCTCAAAACTCAATAATAGGGGCACCTGGGTGGCTCAGTATGTTAAAGCCTCTGCCTTCGGCTCAGGTCATGATCTCAGGGTCCTGGGATCAAGGCCCACATTGGGCTCTCTGCTCAGCAAGGAGCCTGCTTCCCCCTCTCTCTCTGCCTCCTCTCTGCTTATGATCTCTCTCCTCTCTGTAAAATAAATAAATAAAATCTTAAAAATAAAAACTGAATAATAAGAAAACAGAGAACAGTTCAAGACAGTAATATAGGAAGATCTTGAATTCACACCCACCCATATTAACAACAAATCTACAGTTACATGCAGAATAACACGCTCTAAAAATAAGTTGAGAACTAGCTAGACAGCTACTCCACAACACATTAACAAAACAAAAAGACAACTTACTAAATAGGAGAAGATATTTGCAAATGATATATCCAATAAGGAGTTAATACCCAAATACATAAAAGCTTATGAATTTCAACACCAACAATACAAGCATTCTGATTAAAAAATGGGCAGAGGACCTGAATAGACATTTTTCTAGAGAAGATATACCCATGGCCAAAAGACAAATAAATGTTCCACATCACTAGTCATCAGGGAAATGCAAATCCAAACCACAGTGAGATATATCACACACCTGTTACAATGGCTAAAATCAAAATGGCAAGAAATGAGTGTTAGCAAGCATGTGGGGAAAAAAAGAACCCACATGCACTGTTAGTGGGAATGAAAACTGGTGCAGCCACTCTGGAAAACAGCAGGGAGGTTCTTGGGTTTATTGTGGCATTATTTAAAATAGCCCAGATACAGAAGCAACCTAAGTGTCCATCAACAGATGAATGGAAAATGTGTTAGTACACACACACACACACACACACACACACACACACACACAGTAGAATATTATACAGCTATAAAAAATAATGAGATCATGCCATTTGAGACAACATGGATGGACCTCAAGGGTATTATGTTAAGCGAAATAAGTTGGACTGAGAAAGACAAATTTTAAAAAAATTAACAAACAAAAAGCATAATCCAACCTATATAGACAGAGAAAAACTAATAGTTACCAAACGGGAAGGACGTGGGATGTTGGGCAAAATCAATGAATGGAGAAAGGAGATACAGACCTTCAGTTATGGAATGAATAAGTCACAGGAATAAAAGAGCATAAGAAACACAACAAATGTTACTGTAATAGCAATGTAATGGGGCAGACAGTAGCTATGCTTTTGGTAAACATAGCATAACATCTAAACTTCTTAAATTATAATGTTGCATGCCTGAAAATAATGTAATATTGTGTATCAACTATACTCAAATAAAAAATATTTTTTAATTTTTAAAGGAAAGCTTAGCCTTAAATAACACATGAGACTAGAGGGACTTAGACATATACAGAACATTCCATCCAAAAGCAGAAAAATACACATTCTTCTCAAGTGCACAGCGAACATTCTCCAACACAGATCATATGCAAGGCCACAAAACAAGTCTGAATATATTTAAGAAGCTTGAAATCATATCAAGTATCTTTTCTGACCATAACTATATGAAACTAGAAATCAATTACAAAAAGAAAACTGGAAAAATCACAAATATGTACAGATTAAAAAGCATGCTACTGAACAACTAATGGGTCAAGAAAGAAATCAAAAGTGAAACTAAAAAATGCCTTTAGACAAATGGAAATGGAAATACAGCATACCAAAACCAAAACATGGGGCCTAGCAAAAGCAGTTCTAAGAAAGAAGTTCATACAGATATAAGCCTATCTTAAGAAACAAGAAAAATCTCAAATATAAAATCTAACTTTTTCTAACTTTTAGAAAAAAATAAGCCCAAAATTAATAAAAGGAAATAAATAATAAGGAACAGAAATAAATGAAGTGGAGACTAAAGAGACAAGATAAGATCAAGAATCTAAGAGTTAGTTCTTTGAAAAGATAAATAAAACTAACAAATCTTTAGCTGCACTCTCACTAAGGAAAAAAAAATGAGAAGGCTCAAATAAATGAAATCAGAAATGAAAAAAGAGATATTACAACTAACATCAAAGAAATACGAAAGATCATAAGAGACAATTACAGGCCAAAAATGGACAACTTAGAATAAATGGATAAATGGATAAATTCTAGAAACAATTTTCCAAGACTGAATCAGGAAGAAATAGAAAATATGGATAGACCAATCACTGGTAAGGAGATCAAATTAGTAACCAAAAAAGTCCTAATGAACATCAATCCAGAACCTGATACCTTCATTGGTGAATTCTACCAAATATTCAAAGATTTAATAACTATTCTTCTCAAACCCTTCCAAAAAAATTGAAGAGGAGGTAATATTCAAAAACTCATTTTACAAGGCCAGCATGACCCTGATATCAAAATCAGATAAGGACATTACAAAAGAAAGAGAAAATTACAGGCCAATATCCCTGATGAACACAGATGCAAATTTCCTCAGTAAGATATGAACAACTGAATCAAGTTGAAGGGGTGATATATAATAATCAGGTGGGATTCTTTTCCATGATGCAAGAATGGTTCACCATCCACAAATCAATCAACATGATACACCATGTTAAAGTGAGGGATAAAAACCATATAATCATCTCAATAGATGCTAGAAAAAACATTTGACAAAGTCAACACCTTTTCATGATAAAATTCTCAACAAAGAGGATGTAGATGGAACATACCTCAACATAATAAATGCCATATAGGACAAGCCCACAGGTAACACCATAGTCAATGGCAAAAAGCTAAAAGCTTTTCCCTTAAGATTAGAAAGAAGACAAAGATGACTATTCTCACCAGTCTTAATCGACATAGTATTAAGTTCTCCCCAGAGCCATTAGGCAAAAATAAAAAACAAAGGGTATCCAAACTAGAAAGTGTTGGGCTGGTGGTCCTGGGGAGCACAGGAGACTCAATAAAATGATCATTGATCCTCCATCTTGAGATCTTCACCCTGAAACCTTCCTGCCACGAGGCCTTCCTTCCTCAGTACACAAAGGAACAAAGACCTAAAAAAACCTGCCCATATAGGGCATAGTCCGGCCCCAAAGCCCACCCTTATATGGTGGTTACCTTAGTCCGTCTTTTTCCCTGATAAATATCGGCCTGCCCTGTTCCTGGGTACGACTTCCTTGGCCCTGTCCTAACCAGGACCAAAGAACCTCGCCCGAGAGTGCTTCCATTAAAGCCTACTTGGACTTATTATCTGGCCTCCTATCTCTGGTTATTTTTTTACTGCCAACTGGAATAAATCTTACAGAAAGAAAGAAATAAAACCTCCACTCTTTGTTATTGACATAATTTTATATATGTATTATATATAATTTTATATATATATTTTATATATAAACCCTAAAGACTCCAACAGAAAACTTAGAACTAAAAACAAATTCAGTAAAGTTCCAGGGTACAAAATCAATACATAAAAGTCTGTTGTGTTTTTATATACTATCAATGAACTATCAAAAGAGAAATTAAGAAAACAATTCCATTTATAAAGATTTAATACAATCCCTATCAAAATTTCAAGGCATTTTTTGTTTTAAGATTTATGTATTTTTAGAGTGAGAAAGCAAGGGTGGAGGGGTAGAAGGAAAGAGAGAGATTCTTAAGCTGACTCCCCACTGAGCACAGAGCCCGATGCATAACTCAATCTCACAACCTTTAGATCATGATTGGATGTTCAACCAATTGAGCCACCCAGGAGCCCCTGCAATGACATTTTTCAAGAAAAAGAAAAAATAATCCTAAAATTTGTAAAGAACAACAAAAGACCACACATAGCCAAAGCATCCTGAGAAAGAAGAACAAAGATGGAGAGATCATGCTTCTTGATTTCAAACTATAAAACTATAGTAATCAAAGCAGGATAGTATTGGCTAAAAACAGACACACAGATCAATGGCACAGATTAGAGCCTAGAAACAAACCCAAGCATATACAGTCAATTAACTTATGACAAAGAAGCCAAAAACTTAGAATGGGTAAAGGACATTCTCTTTAATGAATGGTGCAGGGAACACTACATAGCCACATACAAAAGAATGAAACTGAACCACTATTTTAAACCATACATAAAAATTAACTCAAAATGGATTAAAGACTGGAACATAGGACCAGATATCATAAAATTCATAAAGAAAACAGACAGTAAATTCCTTGACATTGCTCTTGGCAATACTTTGGGGGGTCTTACTCCAAAGGCAATGGCAACAAAAAATAAATATATGGGGCTACCTCAAACTAAAAAGCTTCTGCACAGTGACGAAAATCATTAAAAAAATAAAAGGCAACCACATGAGTCGGAAAAGACATTTTCAAATCATATAGCCAACAGGGATTAATACCCAAAATATATAAAGAACTCAATAACAATAACAAAAAAAACACAATATGATTTAACAATGGGGAGAAAATCTGAATAAACATTTTTCCAAAGAAGACACAGAGATGGCCACTGGATAAAAGAAAAGATATTCAACATAACTAATTATCAGGAAAATGCAAATTAAAACCTCAGTGAGATCTCACTTCATACCTATCAGAATGACAATAATCAGGAAAAGAAATAACAAGTGTTGGTGGGGATATGGAGAAAATGAACCCTTCTGAACTACAGTAGGAATATAAAGGGGTACAGTCACTATGTAAAACAGAACAGAGGTTCCTCAAAAAGTTATAAATAGAACTACCACATGACCTAGCAATTCTACTTCTGGGTATTTATCAGAAGAAAACAAAAGCACCAATTTGAAAAAATAATGCACCCCTATGTTTATTGCCGCATTATTTACAATAGGCAAGATACAGAAACAACCTAAGTGTCCATCGGTGGGTGAATGAATAAAGAAGATGTGGTATACATATATAATAGAATGCTACTCAGCCATAAAAAGAATGAAATCTTGCCATTGACAACAACATGGGTGGACCTTGATAATATTATCCTAAGTGAAACAAGTCAGATAGAGAAAGAAAAATATTGTAAGATCTCATTTATATGGAAAAATCTAAAAAATAAAATAAATGGAGAAACAAACACAACAAAACCAAATTCATAGATGTAAAGAAAAAATTGGTAATTGCCAAAAGAGAGGGATGTAGGAAGGTGGGTGAAATGGGTGGAGGAGATCAAGACATACAAATTTCCAGTAATAAAATAAAATAAGTAAGTCATGAGGATGTCATTTACAGAATGGTGACTTCGCTCAATGATGTATTGCAAATTTGAAAGTTGTTAAAAAAATAAATCTTAAAAGTTCTCATCACAAGAAAAAATATTTTTCTAACTTTGTATGGTGACAGATGATAAGCAGACTTACAATGGTGATCATTTTACAACGTATACAAATGTCAAATCTTTATGTTGTATACCTGAAACTAATATAATGCTGTATGTCAACTACACTTCAATTTTTTTCAATTTGGAGAGCTTTTTTAAATGTTGTTTTTTTCCGGTGTTCCAAGATTCACTGTTTATGCACCACAGCCAGTGTTCCATGCAATATGTGCCCCCCCATTACCCACCACCAGGTTCACCCATCCCCCAAACCCCTCCCTTCCAAAACCCTCAGTTTGTTTCTCAGAGTCCACAGTCTCTCATGGTTCATCTCCTCCTCCAATTTCCCCTAATTCACTTTTCCTTTCCTTCCCCTAATGTCCTCCATGTTATTCTTTATGCTCCACAACTAAGTGAAACCATATGATAATTGACTTTCTTTGCTTGACTTATTTCACGCAGCATAATCTCCTCCACTCCCATCCATATTGATACAAAAGTTGGGTATTCATCCTTTCTGATGGAGGCATAATATTCCATTATATACATAGACCATATCTTCTTTATCTATTCGTCTGTTGAAGGGCATCTTGGCTCTTTCCACAGTTTGGCAATTGTGGCCATTGCTGCTATGAAAATTGGGGTACATATGGCCCTTCTTATCACTACATCTGTATCTTTGGAGAAAATACCCAGTAGTGCAATTGCAGGGTCACAGGGTAACTCTATTTTTTATTTCTTGAGGCATCTCCACAGTTTTCCAAAGTGGCTGTACTAACTTGCATTCCCACCAACAGCGTAAGAGAGTTCCCCTTTCTCCACATTTTCTCTAACACTTGTTGTTTACTGTCTTGTTGAATTTGGCCATTCTAACTGGTGTAACATGGTATCTCAATGTGGTTTTGACTTGAATCTCTCCCTGATGGCTAATGATGATGAACATTTTTTCATGTGTCTATTAGTCATTTGAATGTCTTCTTTGGAGAAGTGTCTGTTCATGTCTTCTACCCATTTTTTGATGTGATTATCTGTTTTTTGAGTGTTGAGTTTGAGGAGTTCTTTATAGATCTTAGATATCAGACTTTTGTCTGTAGTGTCATTTGTGAATATCTTCTCCCAATCTGTGGGTTACCTTTCTGTTTTGTTGACTCTTTTCTTTGCTGTGAAGAAGCTTTTTATCTTGATGAAATCCCAAAAGTTCATTTTTGCTTTTGTTTCCCTTGTCTTTGGAGATATGTCTTGAAAGAAGTTGCTGTGGCCGATGTCAAAGAAGTTACTGCCATGTTCTCCTCTAGAATTTTGATAGATTCTTACCTCATGTTGAGGTCTTTTATTCATTTTAAATTTATCTTTTACACTTCAATTTTTAAAAAGTGGAAAACAAACAACCCAAATTTTTTTTTAAGGAAAGGAAATTACTTTTTTTTTTAAGATTTTTTATTTTATTTGACAGAGAGAAACACAGCGAGAGAGGGAACACAAGCAGAGGGAATGGTAGTGGGAGAAGCAGGCTTCCTGCTGAGCAGGGAGCCTGATGTGGGGCTTGATTCCAGGACCCTGGGATCATGACCTGAGCCGAAGGCAGACGCTTAACGACTGAGCCACCCAGGTGTCCCCAACCCAAATTTTTAATGGGTAAAATATTTCAACAGACACTTAACCAAATAAAATATATGACTGTCAAATAATCACATGAGAAGATGCTCAATATCTTCAGTCATTAGGGAAAGGCAAATTACAATGGCTAAAATTTAAAAACTGACTATGCTAACTTTTGCTGGGAATTGAACAGAACTCTGTCCGACATATTGTCTTACCCACTATTTGGTATGGCATCTAGCACCCAAAAATAAATAACAGTCTCTCTTAAAATGAACTGGTAAAGTAAGAGGAGAAAGGAATTGCCATCAATATCAATGCTGTATGGACGTAAGTTAGAATGAAAAGAAGAGCATAAGTTCCAATGTATCCTTGTTTCTTTTGTGGATCACTCTTTTGGTGTCTTATTTAAGAAGTTTTGCTTAACCCAATGCCATAAGGTTTTCTCCTGTTTTCACAGATGAACACATAATGCGAGCTTGACCAATAAAAGTCAGATCTGGACCCTTTTCTGGGATCAAGGCACTCTGTTCACCAAGATTGATAAACTGGCCTAATGTAAGCTTGTATCTAACATCAGTTATCTTTGCTACTGCATAGAGAGTTCCTGTTTGAGAATAAAACAACACATAAAAAGCAGACCCTAGAGAGAAAGGAGAATTCCTGATCGGCTTGAAAACAATCTTGTCCCGCAATATTCTGCTGCAAGATTCAATACATCCTCTTAACTTAAGGAAGTTAGTTTACTTCTCTCATTAGTAACCAAATAGTACTAACAAATAGAGTGACTTTTTCTGGAGCAATTTCAGTATAAGTATAATGGAACACTTACTAGATTGCTGTAAGGAAAGAATGATAATACATGTAAATTGTTTAGTACTATGCCCAGCAAATACTAATCACTCAATAAATATAAGCATGATGGGGCCACTAGCAGATTGCAGTGTGTTGAAAAGAAAATGGAAGATGAGAACAGAACTCAGTCTGAGCAATTTTTCAAGTATTTTTGCCTGCAAGAAAGAGAAGGCAGGTAAGGTTGGTAGAAGGAGATTTGGAATAAGGAGTTTGGTGTTTTTAAAAAATATTGGTTGATTGATTGATTATTTACTTACTTAAATAGAGTAGGGGAAGGGACAGAGGGAGAGGGGAAAAAAAGATCTTAAGCAGGATCCATGCTCAGTACATAGCCCAACACAGGTCTCAATCTCACAACCCGGAGTTCATGACCTGAGGTGAAATCAAGAATCAGAGCTTAACTGACTGAGCCACCCAGTAGTCCCTGGAATAAGAAAATTTTAAGTGGAACTTCTCTTTTTGTGATATTCCATTGAGTTTGTTGGCAAAAACTTGGTTTATCATGTTCAGTTAGTATCATACCAACTTTAATTTCAGGTGTTTTCCTGACACTTTCAGATTCTTAATTTTTGCTCTGAGGCTTGCCAATCTTAAAGTTTTATTATTTACTTTAAGAGAGTATATGAGAAAAGTACAGCAAAATGTTTATAAATTGAAGACTTTAATGAAACTATTTATAGCTGGTGAAATATTTTCTAGATGTTACTGCAATTGATCCACTTTTTTTCTTATAACTGATAAGATACAATTAATTATATTAAGATGTTATATATTATTCTCTGGTATCTAAGTGATCATATTAGAATAGTATCAAGTTGTCATTCTATTTTAATGAATCCAAAACTCAAGATTAGGGCTTAGATTAATAAAGGTTAGGTAGGAGAGTAACCATACCTCTAAGTTACAAGGATGATATCATCTTAAATCTTATTTCTTCTCCAAACAATATTATCAACAAATCACAAGTTATACTGTTATTTCCCCAAAGGACACATTATTTGAATACTAATAATGGACTACTACATATAAAATATCCCAGTTCAAAATGGTAACTCATTAAGAGTGTATCTTGTGACACTATATTAGAAACTCAAAACTATTGATTTGAATCAAACTAAATTAATGATATGTGCCTCTCCAATTACCAATAAGAAAATGTCTCATCATATCACTATAGTTCTCTAGTGGGTGTGGTTGGGGAAAGTGAGGAGTGACTAAGTATGAAACAATTAAGCAACTCTACACTATCTAAATTTTCATTTTTATAATACCAAGAATTATAGCAGCATAACTGAAAAATATTGCCAGCTCCTTTGAGCACAGTAGCAGATATTTTATTTCACTTTTATTCCACAGTAGCAGATCTCTAGTAAAATTCTCTAGATTGCATTAGGAATAACTAACATTTATATCTCTCACTATATAAATTATACAGGATTCTCAAATAAATATCTCATTTGATTTCACTCAACTCTATGATTAAATGAGACTTTTCAGAGGTACAGAAAGCTAAAGTTCAAAGATATTTGAACTAAAATGCAGAGTTATACTAAAAAATTAAAGAAGAATTATCTTCAACTCCAAATTTCATTGTTTACAGTACACCACACAGACATTTATATATCCATATCTATATGTCTTATTATATATTTTCTATAGATATCCTATTATATATATGATACATAGAGATGTATATAATTTTTCTTACCAAGAAACCAAGTAAAGTTCCCTCATACAAATATTAAAATAATAAAAATGCAAACACTGTAAACTTCCCAAATCAGATCAAGCTTCATATTGATCTGTCTCTTGCAGTCAAAACTGTGTTTTCACAAACTTCTTTTAAATTTTGATTCTCTATAAGAAAACCAAAAACTTCTAAGGGCATTAGTCCAACCCCAGGGCTGCAAGCATCACCAGAGCGGATGGACAAAACACGTCCCTCCTTGACCTCAAGTGTCTGGGAACATGGAATGAGACTGCTTACCTCCTGCTAAGAACCTAAAACTCACTGAGCTCCAACCTTTGCTACAACCAGCAGGTTCCTCTGCTTGGATTACTCTTTTAATGAACAGTGTCAGATGGTGGCCAGTGAATTTACCAGACAACAACTTCCTTCTCTGTGAAATCTGAGTTTTTCATAAAAGAAACACTACCTCTTCTGTTCCTTCCTAAAAACTCATATTCTTAGTACATTCAGCCCTTAAGAAATTTCCAAATATGTTTTTCATCCAAAGACTTCTACATGGTGACTTTTCTTATTACACGTTGTATGCCTTTTTCTCAACTCAATCATACAAGTATTAAACTTCAAGAATTGAAACAGTACTGAACTTCCCCCTTCTCTATTCCCACTAAGCTGTCTCACCCAACTCTGTATACATATCCTGATAGCCTCCTGAATATTCGGTAGGCACTAAGGATCTTGGCTAATTACAGTAGTATGAATGAGTTCATAGAAGAGGACCTCCTCTCAAGAAATGTAAAATCTAAGACAGATAGCACTGATTCAAAAAAAAAATGAGAAAAGAAATACAATAGGGAAGATAACATTACAAACACACACAGGAAGTTCCTTTTAAAATGCTGATATTATGTTCAAGTAAAGGTTTGAATTTTCTATTGTGATATTGCAAATAAATTATTTAATTTAAACCTATGTATACGTAGTGAAATAAAGTATATTTGTACCAGGTCTAAGATACACTACATATTAAACATTTGAGTTTGAGAGAGAAGGAAAATGATGAGTAAGCAAAGATAATGGAAGACACTCTAGCCTTTGATTGAGTCCTAGGGAAAAGCTTAAACACCCAAATAGGATTAGAGCTTGTTGATAAATAACAGGTTCTTGATTGAACTTTACAAAATTGACATTTTTTGTGGAATAAAAATCATAAAACACTGGCAATTTCATATAGTTTCTCCTAATAAATATAGCCATATACTCATTGATTATTCAACAAACATAATGAGCATCTAATAATAGAAAATACTAACAGAGGAATTCAATAGTTAAATTGATAAGACCATTTATCAATAACCACATTAAGATAACCACAAAAAGGTTATCCCAATCCTCAAGAGAGCTGAGCAATAAGTTCTTGTGAAGATATTTCTAAAGTAAATATTGGAAAATGATATAAAGTTTTTTCCCATGAATCCATTTGTAAATTAGATATTTCTCTAAAAGTAAAGAAAAATCACTTCCCAGATCCTAAGAGCTGATACATTTCTTACATAAAAATAAAACATAATAATATGAGGTAGTAAGTGATGTTTAGGTTCAAAAAGTAGCAATTATTGTTTAGATAACATCAGGTTCTCAAACCTCAGTAGGGATCACTCAAAACATTACTTTTTTATTAATCAATGAGGATGAGATATAAAACTATACTTTTTATTTTTAAATCTCTTCCCAGTTCTACCTATCAGGTCCAAGATACACACACACACACACACACACACACACATACACGCGATACTTAAGGACAGTGTGATCCTTTTTATAAATTATGTTCACTGTACCATCTTTCCATAGCTGAGTGAATGAGATGTACATCTTATCTACCCATTTCTAACTGACTGGATAGATGTTTTTTATTGTGTGGCTGATTTTCACAAGTGTTTTACCTTTTTAAAAAAATTATTTGAGTACAGTTCACATACAATATTACATTAGTTTCAGGGATACAACTTAGTTATTTGACAGGTTTAAACATTATGTTATGTTCACAAGTGTAGCTACCATCTGTCCCTTTACATCACTATTACAAAATCACTGACTACACTCCTTGTGCTCTGCCTTTTATTCCCATGACTTACTCATTCCATAACTGGAAGTCTGTATCTCCCTCTCTGTCTCTCCCCTTCACCCATTTTGCCAAACTCCTATAACCCCCATTGCAACACTGACTCATAAATCATGTAGCCTAGTTTGGGAAATTTTTCAGATTTTGACCCACTAGAAATTAGGCTTAAATTTAACATGTATGCATATCATCAATATTTTATTATTTAGTTAGGGTACTTGCCAAATCTTCCTCTGTAGCTTCTCATACCATCTTATATTATCTGTTCACTCAATTGTATGATTTCTAAGCTATATTTATTTTTTAATTTAATTCAATTAATTAACATATAGTGTATTACTTGTTTCAGAGGTAGAGTTCAGTGATTCATCAGTCTTATATAATACACAGTGCTCATCACATCATGTGCCCTCCTTAATGCCCGTCACCCAGTTACCCCATCTCCCCACCCCTCCCCTACAGCAACCCTCAATTTCCTATGATTAATAGTTTGTCTCCCTCTCTGATTTCATCTTGTTTTATTTTTCCCTCTCTTCCCCTGTGATCCTGTTTTGTTTCTTAAGTTCCACACATGAGTGAAATCATGTGGTATTTGTCTTTCTCTGACTAACTGACTTCGTTTAGCAAATACCCTCTAGTTCCATCCACAACATTGCAAATGGCAAGATTTCATTTTTGATGGCTGAGTAGTATTCCAGTGTGTGTGTGTGTGTGTGTGTGTGTGTGTGTGTGTGTGTGTGTGTGTTTATGTGTATACACATACCACATCTTTATCCATTCATCTGTTGATGGACATCTGGGCTCTTTCCCTAATTTGGCTATTGTGGACATATTGGGGTGTAGGTGCCCCTTTGAATCACTACATTGTATCTTTGGGGCAAATACCTAGTAGTGCAATTGCTAGGTCATAGTGTAGCTCTCTTTCAACTTTTTGAGGATACTCTATACTGTTTTCCAAAGTGGTTGCACCATCTAAGCTGGATTTAGATAAACTTATTTTTAAAAATGAATGGAGGGATGCCTGGGTGGCTCAGTTGGTTAAGCAGCTGCCTTCGGCTCAGGTCATGATCCCAGGGTCCTGGGATTGAGTCCCACCTCAGGCTCCTTGCTCGGCAGAGAGCTTGCTTCTCCCTTTGCCTCTGCCTGCCACTCTGCCTGCTTGTGCTCTCTCTCTCTCTGACAAATAAATAAATAAAATCTTAAAAAAAAATTCTTTACTACAATAGACTGCCCATTTTTTAAAGTTTTTACACAATGAAATGAACTGCAGTAAATTACTAACAAGTTGTTCAGTTTAACAGATGATTTAAACAACTGAAAACTAAGGAATAGTTATTAAAGTTATCAATGTAAAGTTGCCTGTGTATGACACATATTTCACCTTTTATTGACAGCAGTCAGAATCAAGTTAATCTGACTCAAATATGTCTTTGTATCCCTTCTCCTTACCAAATGTACAGAAATGCTATTTCCTAGCAACTAGAGAATGCACATTCCTGATCCCAACTAATTTGCCTAGTTTATATGCTAGGCACCCAAGAACTTTTTTATGATTCAAATTTATTTCTCTTCTAGAATGCAAAAGAGAAATTGCTGCAGTTCAGATAAGACACCTATACAGAGATGTCACTTAAGTAGAAAACATGGGAAGCAACCAGTTTTCCAACATATTCAAATTCTCCCATCACAAACCTTAGAGCCATGTGAATACCATCCATTTAAAATGCATAGGGAATTTGGGGGAAAAAATAAAAATAAAAAATAAAAAAATAAAATGCATAGGAAAAGAGGTACTTCCCGGGACATTAGCAATGTGGTTTTTATTGAATGAATGAATGAATGAATGAGAGAGAGAGAGAGAGAGAAAGAGAGAGAGAGAGAGAGAGAGAAAGAAAGAAAGAAAGAAAGAAAGAAAGAAAGAAAGAAAGAAAGAAAGAAAAAGAAAGAAAGAAAATACAGATAAGTCAATACATTCTTATTACGTGAATTATAAACTAATTTGGGGCTATATGCACAATATGTTCTGGTCCAGATCCTAGTTGCTTTTGTAGAACCAAACCAAAATGGAGTTACTTATGTCAGTGACAAATGGAAATGGTCAATACAGGCACATAAAGGAAACTTAACCAAACCTACAGAAATTCACAGCTATTCTCAGAAATCAGCAGATGGCATCAGCCAGTACCCAAACACCAAATGTGTCCACACCATTTCTGGATCTCCTGTTTCCCTGACTTAGCTACCCCAATCCAAATAGGGAAGAAGACCCTACAGTTCAGCTGAAAAAGTCAAAGAACTTCTTCATTTACTCCATAAAAATCCCTTAGTATTGTAAGCAACTCAAAACTCATTGCTCCCATAGACTTGAATTTCTTGGCTTGGAGCTCAAAATCTCTGCAATAAACTCATCTTTCTGCTTTGTTTTATTCAGTGCACAGAATTCAGTTTTTGCCATTTCACACCTTCAACAGTCTGAGATAGCTATAGTCTGTGCTTAGTTCACATTACCACAAAGGGATATATTTCATAGAAAAGAAATATAAAAGGAAAAGAAAGATATGACTAAAATCTGCCTTTCACTGGGTCCTTTGGAGGAAATTATTCATCACTGACTTGAATTTCAAAATGATTGAGAAAGCTCTTTGACTTCATAAAAGAGAATACCCAGCTCCTAGAAGATAGTTGATACAATACATCTTGTTTGGGAATTTAAAGTTCAAAAATGAAAGGTATATGATGGTCATAAACAAGTTTCCCTAGTCATCACCATGTCAAAAATCTTTGGGTTAATGACAATGAAACTAGGGCTTATTTCTTTTACCCTACTAGTGAGTACCAGAGAGAAGCAAAATGTCATCCTAATGGCACCAGAAGAAAAGTGCAGTCAATAGTCACTACCACTTTGCTGCTTTAAGTTCCCTTGCCATTAATTTATTCTATTATTTCTTCTGACTGAACTTAACTTTATCATTCTCCACCCAAGTAGCATTGTTAGAATCATTTTAGGATGCTGTAATCCTAATAAGGTTGTTTGCTATCAGAGCATAATCTAGCCAACTCAAACTGAAACACTCTCTCAGAGAAGATTATGTAATGTATTCTTTTTGCATGTGAAACTATTCTGAGGGACCTACACACAGAAAACTGTAAACAGCTGCAAAGTCTGGTACATCTCCCAAATAAACTGGTGATCAATGGTGCAGTAAATGTCACAGTTTAATCACCCTCATTCCACCCCAGCATTATTATGCCCAACTCAGACAATGAAAGGTTAGATTGCTTCTTAAATATCCCCAAAAGCTCAACAAAGGACTTAAGATTTGGATACAGCTCTCCTAATTTCTCAAGGAGCTACACCCATGCTAGCTGCTTTGTATCCCTTTGTAATACTGCGCAATTCAAAATATGATTCACACTGTTCTACTATCCTCCTCCTCAATCCTCAAACTTCTCTTCAGTCAGTGAAAGCCTTTTCAAAAGTTTTTATCTTTTATTATTTCAATTTTATTTGAAAGAAAACTCCCCAAAATATGGGAACATATTTTCTAGGTTTTGTGAGAGCTGCTTTGGACTTCATATAACAAAAATTATTCATCATTCTTAAACATAATTCCCCCAATTTAGTATACAATAAATTGGAATCCAAATTCTTAAACAGATTTGTCTAAACGTGGAGTCAGAGACTAAAAAAAAATAAAAGAATACAACCAAAAATTGTGTCCTCATTTGTTCTCATATAGACAAATCTCTGTTCAATATGGAATAGGCATTTCTTCTTGGTTTTTGTCATTTACAATTTTAAAAGCTTTGTGCATCAATAATACCAAAAAAATCCTGTTTTCAATTTACTTCATAATTAAAATTCTTTTTGATTTTTTTCAAACCTACCTAAACCTAGCAAATGGAAAA
>CM053616.1:64043528-64074165 GCA_028646535.1 Procyon lotor
AACCCCCGGTTAGCCTCCGGAGCGATGTCCCTCAGGGGAGCGGACTAGAAGTTCCAGATTTTGTGCTCCGCGGCTCTGCGGCTGCTGGGAGCCGGCCCCTCCCCCCAGGGTCTCTCTTCCCGTCGCTTTAAATTCACTTTTTCCACTCCTACCTTTCTGAAAGTGGTTGATTTTCTGCTCCTAGAATTGCTGTTCTTATTCTCTTCTCTCTGCTGTTGTGTTTGCCGGCTCTTAGAGTGGTTTTCAGCCTCTTTCTGGATCCCAGTGCTCTCCGTGCCTCCTACACCTCCGCCATCTTGCCTTGGTCCCCCGGTGTTAGAAAATCTGATTGCTTTTATTTATATGTCACAATGGTCCCAAGTAAGTTCTTGCTCTTCTAAAGTTTACATTAGATTTCACATATTGTTTTTCTTCTCTAATGGTTTTCTACCTATCTCATTTTTACAGCACATATAACTTTTTCTATAGTTTAGTAATCTATAATTATTACTATTAGGTTTTTTCAAACCACCTCCTATTACACCGTGCAATCAACATATTTATTTTTCCAGTTCTTTTTAGCATTCCTTCACCAAGAACAATAATAATGCTTGAAATGAAATGATCCTCCCTTATTAATGTGATAATCAGTTAACACTCAGTTTGAATGTCACAAATGATTTTTTTGTCACAAATGATCTTATATATCTTGCATTTTGCAGTAAAGATCCAAGCTCAGAATATTTTTTTTCTATACTGAGTTAAACTAGAAAGAATTAGGAAATTCATTAGAACCTTGATTATTGGACACTAGCCATAATAAAAGAGAGAGTCTCCACATAGTCAGGCTTCCTTACTCAAGTTTTCCATTTTTCCACTTTTAGTCCTGCCTCCTGATTAATTACAACAGCCTAATAAAGAATATGCATTAAGTCATAGAACCAGGGAGTTCTAGAGAAAAATATTGTGATCTATATCTGTAAGGGCTCTCTGATGATATCAAATATTGCCAAGTAATGTTACTGCATTAATGCCGCAACAACATAGAAATTATCAGTAAAAGCCATTAATATATATAAAAAATCCAAATCTAAGGTTTACTCGTGTGTATCTGTGTGTCTGTATGTGATGTCTGCATGGTATGTGTGTGTATGTACATGGTATCTGTGCATATATGTATATGTGATGTCTACAAGGGTGTATGGGTGCGTGATATGTGTGTACATGGGTATCTGCGTGTCTGTATGCAATGCGATGTGTGTGCATGTCTGTGTAACAGGAGAGACATGCAGGAGAACAAAGAAACAGAAATGAGAGAGAGAAAAGAAGATGGATGGTAGTAAACCAAAAACCATTTTCTTTCTTTCAGACTGATCTCTCCCATGGGATCAGAGAGTTTTTGAGGCTAGAAGACCTAGGAAAATAGACATTTCACTATCAGTCCAAGTTACCTAAGGAAGTCTTCTGATAATGAAGAAAGCTCCAGAACCCCAATCTGAGGCAGCCTTCATGTCCCCACTACGACTGCATAGTCACAGATTATTTTTAGTGTTTTTACTTTTTTAATTTAATTTTGTGGTGATTTGTATGTAAGAAGGTATAGAGGACAGAAGGATTCAAGTCTTTAAAAGCCCAGAAACCCTGCTGAGTATAAACAAAAAGGAATTCTTTCAGCATGTTGTAGTTCCCAGTGACTACAAAAAAAAAAAAAAAAATCAGCAGCAAAGGCATACATTTGAGACTGAGAAGCAGGTTTGCTACTGAACTGCCTTGATCAACTCTTAAATTAATATTTTATGTGACAGGGAAGTGTCCTCTCCTCCCCACCCCCATCTAAGGATTTATTAACAGCTCTCCCCAAGAGACCAGCTGGAAGCACAGCCCAAAGGTATAGGAATTTTCCCTGGCTATTATCTATCAAAGCCTTTTCTTCCAGCAGAAGCTATAAACTGGCAGATGTGAAGCAAAATAAATTCGATTCATATTTTTTCCCTAACCTCTATATCCCTCTAAGGAAAATATCCTGTGTGTCAATAAATCTAAGCTGCAAAATGTCCTATTGTTTCATCAGCCTCCAATGAACAAAACCAAATAGAGAAAAAAAAGACAAATTTCACCAACACTTAGCCCTCCATTGACCCAGGGACCTGTCCTGGCAGACCTTCAGAGAGGATTGTGACAGTGAATTTTCATCTTTGGGCTGAAATGTACTGAAGTAGGTCAAGTGGTTTGGAAGCTTCCACCCTACAGAGCACACTCCTGTGCTCCATAAGTTGCTTGCACAGTATTCACATCACAAGCCAGGCTGCACGGTAGGCTTTTCCTCAAACCCGAACCAACAGGCCTGAATCTTCTTTCCTGAAAGCTCTGACTGCCTGACCAAATATTACTTAGGTCCACTTGATACTTCCCTATGGAAACAAAATATAAAGAGGAAACACAAAGGGGGAAAATTGCAAAATTTGAAAGCTCATTTTGTTTCCTTGGCCTTCTAAATATGATCACCAAGAATGAGTTTGAGTTGGTAAAATAATAAGAAAGATAATTTTATTGAAAATGTGGATGGGCTGGGGAAGAGAGGAAGAGCTTAAGTCTAAAAGAAAACCAGCATATAATCATCTCTTCAAGTATGTCTATAAAAAAATTATGAAACACAGATTTATAACCATAACCCCCCCTTTTTTTGAGAGAGAGAAAGAGAACAAGCAGGTGGAGCAGCCTGCAGAGGGGAGAGGGAGGAGGAGGCTCTCCACCAAGCAGAGAGCCCAATGCAGGGCTTGATCCCAGGACCCTGGGATCATGACCTGAGCCAAAGGCAGACACTTAACTGACAGCCCCCAGGCACTCCCATGACCCCTTATTTTTTAATATTTAATGCTTAATATGTTCCATAAGCTTGATGTTGTAATTCGATATTTCAGGAAGGAATTACACTTGACAGTGTTTATAAGATACAGACTAAATTATATTTTTACCAAATTATAACTGAAAACAGAAAAATATTACTATGAGAACTTTAAGTTGCTAGAAGATAGATTACACAGAGGCAATTACTAAATACTGAACTTTTTAAAATTTTTTATAATGTAGAACCTTTAACAGATATGAGATACAGAAAAAGCCTTCTAATGAGACAAAGTCATTTTTGAGGCAATGAAATGGGAATCCTCCAGAAGAGATATTCCATATTTAAAAAAGGAAATAATGGACCAGATAGAGGGGCACCTAGGAGGCTCAAATGGTTAAGCTTCTGCCTTCAGCTCAGGTCATGATCCCAGGGTCCTGGGACTGAGTCCCACAACAAGTCCCACATTGGCTCCTGGGTCAGGGAATCTGCTTCTCCCTACCCCCCATCCCTCCTCCTTTTTTGCTCCCTCTCTCGCTCTCTCAAATAAATAAATAAAATCTTTTTTTAAAAAAAAAAAGTTTCTTAAAGGACCAGATAGGACGGACATAACAGAGAAGATGGAAAGATGCAGAATTACAAAGCATAGCAAAAAGGTGGGTAAATGACTAAGAAAAAAAAGGGGGGAAAGAAAACGAAGTTGATGAAGAAATGAGAGAGTGAAAACATTTTTTAAGGTGTTACTTATTTGAGAGCGAGGGAGAGAGCACACGTGAACAGGCAGCAGAGCAGAGAAGGAGGGACAAGCCAACTCTGTGCTGAGTGTAGAGCCCATGCATGGCAGGCCCAACTCACAAGCCCAGCTGAAATCAAGAGAGCGGGCCCAACTTCTGCCTCAAGAGCAAAAGCATTTTTAAGTAACTTTTATGGGCAGCCTGGGTGGTTCAGCATCCAACTCTTGGTTTTGACTCAGGTAGTGATCTCAGGGTCCTGGGATGGAACCCTGTCTCAGGCTCCCCATTTAAAACAGAGTCTCCTTGAGATTCTCTTTCCTCTCTCTCTCTGTCCCTGCCTCTCTCCTACTGCTCTCCCCACATTCTCTCTTCTTCTCTCTCTCTCTAAAATAAATAAATTTTTAAATAAATAAATAAATAAATTTTATTATAAAGGAGAAAAAGAAAGGTAAGATGTTACCAAAAAGGTCAGAGAAACTAAGTAAGTTAAAATTTACATGGAGGATGGAAAGAGGGTCATGATCATTCTTAGTTAATTTTCCTAATTATAATTTCAAATGTCCCTTGGGAAATATCTAGATAATGCATCAAAGTAAACAGAAGAATAAATGATATCCATAATCCCACAATCCAAAGCCAAATGTTATGAATATTCTAGTGCATTTCCTTCTATATTTTAAAATTGTTTTATATAGTTGTGAAACTATCACATTTAAATTTGTATTCTGCTTTTATTCCTTAACACATTAGAAATGTTATGCAAATATTTTGTCATATAATATTTATTTTATAGATATACCACGGTTTTATTATATTTTTTCTATTTGAGGGTACTTACGTAGATTCTAGTTTTTCAGCACTACAAACTGCAGTTCAAAAAGCATTTATGCATCAGTTTTTAAATCTATATTTCGATTTTAACTTTTTTATTGATAAAAACACTCAACCTGAGTACTGCCTTTTGTTAACAAATTTTTAAGTGCATAATACGGTACTGTTCACTACAGGCACAATGTGGTACAGCAGGTCTCTAGAACTTACTCATGTTCCATGACTGACCCATTGCACAGCAACTCCACATTTCTTCCTCCTCTCAATCCCAGAAACCACTCTTCTATTCTCTGTTTCTATCAATTTGACTATTCTAGATACCTCATACAAGTAAAATCATGTAGTATTTGACCTTCTGTAGATGGCTTATAATTCACTCAGCATAATGTCCTCCAGGTTCGTCCCTGTTATTACCTACAGCAAGATTTCCTTCTTTTTTCATGTCCTTATTTTTTAGGTCTGGATTGTATATATAATACCACATTTTCTTTATCCATTCATCCATCAGTAGACATTTAAGTTTTTCTTGGCTATTTTGAATAATGCTATATGAACATGGGAATACATTTATCTCTTCAAAATAACTGGTTTCACTTCTTTTAGATATTTATCTAAAAGTGGGATTGTTGGGTCATATGATAGCTCTACTTTTAATTGTTTCAGGATTGTCCATACTGTTTTCCATTCTGGCTGCACAAATTAATTTCCCACCAGTACTGTACAAAGATTCAAGTTTCTTCACACCCTCACTCACATTTATCATTTTTTGGTTTTTTTATAATAGCCATCTTGACAGATGAGAGGTAACATGTCATTGTGGTTTTCATTTTCATTTCCCTGATGACTAGAGATGTTGAGCATCTTTTCGTATACATGTTGGCCAACTGTATGTCTTCTTTGAAGAAACGTCTGTTCAAGCACTTTGCCCATTTTTAAATTGGGTTATTTGCTATTGTCTTTTTTCTTGTGCTACAAGAATTCCTTATCTTTTTTGGATATTAATATCTTATTATCTACATGGTTTGTAAGTATTTTCTTCCATTCTTAGGTTACCTGTTCACTCTGATGATTGTTTCCTTTACTGTATAGAAGTATTTTAGTTTAATGTTGTCCCAGTTGTTTATTTTTGCTTTTGTTGCTTGAGTTTTTGGTGTCATAAGGTTGCTGTGAATCTAAAACTGATCTAAAATTTAAAATCTAGGGGCACCTGGGTGGCTCAGTGGGTTAAAGCCTCTGCCTTCGGCTCAGATTGTGATCTCAGGGTCCTGGGATCGAGCCCCACCTCAGGCTCTCTGCTCAGCAGAGAGCCTGCTCCCCGCTCTCTCTCTGCCTGCTTCTCTGCCCACTTGTGCTCTTCACTCTCTGTCAAATAAATAAATAAAATCTTTTAAAAATAAAATAAAATAAAATTTAAACTCTATTTTTTTAATGGCAGCAAAATTTGGGGAGATGCAAAGCATAAGAATGAATGGATAGTTTTACAGACCAGAAAAGGCTGAATCCTAAGTTGTCAATGGGAAAAACTAAGCAGAAACCTAAATTACAAACCCAAATCTTCACAGGTCTCAGAAATCAGCAGCTTCAGGAAATTCTGTATTGAAAATGAAGATGCAGCTAAAACTGGAAAGAATGTTGAAAGTTTGGCTAAGAAGGCCTAAATGAGCTCCTCTATTTTGCTCAGCTGAGTAACTGACACTGCTTCACCCCAGGGAATGGGAAAACAGAGATCCTCTGGACTGGGACACCAAGCACAGTTGAAGTTAGGAGTACCACACTGAAGGAAGATTGAAGACATATCCTACTGAAGGAGACTGGATGTTGAAACCCCAAATCTCTTCCCTGACTTGGATCACAGAACACTGACAAGAGAGATCTTTATTTGCAAAATCTGACAAAAACACAAAAAAAGAAACTAAAGATATTTGAGTGTATCCTCCATGAAATAACCAAATCATCTCAGCCTATTATAAAATCCATATTCAAAAAGCCCTATACACGCAATCAGCTTCTTAGTGGACCACAGTTAAATATTAATTAACATCCAAGGACAATAGACATAGAAAGAAAGACACCACGTTTTCAGAGAAAAACAAAACAAAGAGATAAAGGAAATTGAAGGAAATAGAGATAATTCAAGAAAAAGCCATTTTTTTACATTGTATCATCAGTATTCTCCAAAAGAAATAAAATTTTACATCAATAAACCAAGAATATAATGTTGCAGAGAAGAAACTTTCAGAAAACAAAACAAAGTGCTTTTACTTTTTAAAAATAGTTGTAGAAATGAAAAACTCAATTTAGAATGACTAGATAATAAAAATTAATATATCTCTCAGAAAGTAGAATCAAAAAGATGAAGGTATGAGAAATAAGAAAGAAAAGATAAGACAGTTAGAGGCTAAGTCCAAGAGATCCAACATCATAATAAAAGAGTTCCAGAAAGAGAGAAAAGAGAAAACTGAAAATTTTCAAATCTGAAGGATACATTTTCACATTGAAAGAATCTATGAGAGCACAGAATAGTGGATAAAAATAGCCTCATTCTAAGGTACATCACCAGGAAATATCAGAATTGAGTCAGAGACTGCTCTTAAAACTTCCAGAAATAAAATGAATTTACACACAAAGGATCAAGAATCAAATTGGATCACACTTCTCAAAAGGTACACTGGAAGCTGGAAGAAATGTCTTTAAAATTATGAGATAAATTATTTGTAATATAGAATTATACATCCAACTAAAATATAAACTAAAGATAGATTGAGAATAAAGGCATTTTTTAAAGATTTTACTTATTTGTCAGAGAGAGGGAGAGAGAGAGAGCATGAGCAGGGGGAGCGGCAAGCAGAGGAAGAAGCAGCTTCCCCATTGAGCAGGGAGCCTGATGTGGGACTCAATCCCAGGATCTTGGGATCATGACCTGAGCCAAAGGCAGATGCTTAACCGACTGAGCCACCCAGGTGGCATTTTCAAACATATTTCAAAAATTAGTCTCCAAAAAAATTAGTCTCCCAGTTATCTCCATTCAAAAGGCCACTGGATAAGTAAACCAAGAAGGAAGACATGAGACCTTAGGAAAAGTGATCCAATTAACAAAGACTTGGATAGAATCTCCCATAAGGAGAGAGATGAGAGAGTTAAGGTATCAGCTATGCCGAAGGCCTGAAGAGCAACCAGTCTAGATAACAGCAAGTCAAAAGCTCCAGTTGGAAAAGATTTGTGGTAGATGAAAGTGTGGGAAGCACCAGGGATCCATCTCTCCACCCAGATAAAAATTATACTCTCAGAATCTTTGTATGTTAACTATTCTGGACTGTGGAGTCTAAGGAAGGCTTTCCACTTCCAGGCAAAGGTTGGGACTGTAAATTGCAGTTAACTTCAGCCAATTTCAGCTCATGGCACTGCAGCAGCTACCCATTCCCCATCATTCAGTTCCATGGCAGGCAGCTGTGCACATGCTCCTGGAGCAGCTTGCATACAACTTGTGGGAGACAGGATGGCAAGTAAGAACGCTGTCCTCCAAATAGTAGGAATCTCTATTCATTACTACTGATTCTACAGAAATAAAAAGAATTAGAGTATTATGAATACTTATATATCAACAAACTGGATAACCTAGATGAAATGAAGAAATTCTTAGGAACACAAAATCTACCAAGATTAAATCACAAAGATGGGGTGGGGGAAGGATAGATTAAAAGAATCAATAATCAAAAATCTCCTGACAAAGAACAATCCTGGATGAGATGGATGCACTGGTGAACTATACCACACATTGAATTAGCTAACACCATTGATAAACTAACACCAATCCTTCTGTTGCAAAAAACTAAAGAGGTAGGAATGCTTCCTAACTCATTTTGTGAAGCCAGCATTACTCTAATTACAAAGTCAAGGACACTACAAAGAAAGAAAACTACAGAGCAATATCTTTTATGAATGTTGATGCAAAACTCCTTAACAAAATACCAGTAAACTGATTTCACTAGTATAATAGAAAGATTATACACCATGACCAAGTGAGATTTATTCCTGGAATGCAAGGAGAATTCAACATGAAAATTGATCAGGATAGGGATGCCTGGGTGGCTCAGTCAGTTAAGCATCTGCATTCGGCTCAGGCCATGTTCCTAGGGTCCGGGGATTGAGTCCTGAGCATCAGGCTCCTTGTTCAGCAGGGAACTTGATTCTCCCTCTGCTTGCCTCTCACTCTACTTGCTGCTCCCTCTGCTTGTGCACTCTCACTCTGACAAATAAATACATAAAAAATCTTTAAAAAAAAAAATCGATCCAGGGGGCACCTTGGTGGCTCAGTGGGTTAAAGCCTCTGCCTTTGGCTCAGATCATGATCTCAGGGTCCTAGGATCAAGCCCCGCATCAGGCTCTCTGGTCAGCAGGGAGTCTGCTTCCCCCTCTCTCTCTGTCTGCCTCTCTGCCTACTTGTGATCTCTGTCTGTCAAATAAATAAAATCTTTTTTAAAAAAATTCAGAATTTTAAAAAAATTGATCAGTATAAACACACCACATTAACAGAATAATGGAAAAACTCCATGATCATCTCAATTGATGCAGAAAAAGCATTTGATAAAATTCAGCACCCTTTCAAGATCAAAAAAATTCAACAAACTAAGAATAGAAGTAAACTACTCCAAGATAACAAAACATAATAACAGCCATATATGAGAAACTCATAGCAAACATCATACTCAAAGTAAAAAACTGAAAGCTTTTCTTCTAAGATCAGAAACAAAGCCAGTAGGCCCGCTTTCACCACTTCAAGCCACAGGAATTAGGCAAGAAAAAATAAAAGGTATCCAAACTGGAAATGAAGAAGTAAAAGTAAGATGATATGATTTTACATGTCAAAAACTCTAAAGATTCCACACACTGAAAAAAATTACTAGGATAATCAAATTCAGCAAAGCAGCAGGATGTAAAGGCAACACACAAAAACTAGTTGCATTTCTATATAATAAACAATGAACAATATGGAAAAGAAATTAAGAAAGCAATCCAGTTCTAATAGCCTCAAAAACAATTAGATACTGGAATTCCTGGCTGGTTCAGTTGGTAGAGGATGTGAATCTTGATCTCACAGTCATGAATTTGAGCCCCACATTGGGCTCAAACTTAAGATTATTAAAAAAAAAAAAAGTTTGAAGTTTGCCCTCTTCAGGGGGCACTTGGATGGCTCAGTCAGTAGAGCATGCTACTCTTAATCTCAAGATTTTGAGTTCCAGGCCCACCTTGGGTGTAGAAATTAAATAATTTTTTTTAAATCTAAAAAGAACAATTTCTGGGGTTTAAAAAAAAAAAACAAGAAAGAATAGGGGCTCCTGGATAGCTCAGTCAGCTAAGCATCTGCCTTCGGCTCAGGTCATGACGCCAAGGTCCTGAAATTGAGCCCCATGTGGGGAATCGCTGCTCAGCAGGGAGTCTGTTTTTCCGTCTCCCTCTGCCCCTCCTGCTGCTTGTGATTTCTCTCTCTCTTTTTTAAATAAGTCAATAAAATCTTTAAATAAATATATAAGTAAAATACTAGAGGTGAGGTGACAAGTGCAGCAGGTGTGGTTGGTCGCCACAAGGCACAAATGTCCCCCTCACCTCCTTTAGCATGACCCACCAGCTTGGCAGCAAATCTCTGAGTAACCAAGAAAACTTGAAATTGTTTGGGAAATGCAACAATCCCAATGGCCATGGGCACAATTATAAAATTGCAGTGATAGCACATGGAGAGAATGATCCTGTTATAGGCATGGTTATGATTCTGACTGACCTCAAAGAGTATATGGAGGCCATTAAGAAGCCCCTTGATCATAAGAATCTGGATCCAGATATGCCATACTTTGCAGATGTAAGCATAATAGAAAAATGTAGCTGTGTATATCTGGGAAAACTTCCAGAAATTTCTTCCTCTGGAAGTTCTTATAAAGTAAAAGTATATTTGACTGACAATAATATTGTAGTCTATAAAGAAGAATAGCTCTTAGGGGTTAAGATTATAGAAAGATTCATTTATTTCCCTATTTGAAAAAGGTCTTTATCCCTTATTGTACTATTGTACTATTTTTTTTTTTTTTTTTTTTTTTTGCAACAGCAAGAGGATTATTTCCAGCTAGCTGGGGCTCTCACCGGCACATACGACACAGCACAGTGCTAAGGTGGGAAGCCCCGCCTCTCTCCTTTGCAGCATTTTTATGCATGAGTAAACAAGCACATACGTCACTACACAGTCACTACACACATAGGCAAGTTCCTTATTCTTTATATGGCAACTACCTAAATCTATGCATTTCATTGGTGCATTTGAACAACTCAGGGGCTAGGTGTCACACAGGGAAGCTAAATTCCAGGAAGAGTTTCACGTCCATACCCCTAGGCCCATCTTTTTCTGGCTTAAAATGAAGCCTGTCATGGAGGAACGGTAATCTACTTAAAAACTGAACTCCACATTCCCCCCTTTTTTTCTTGTTAACCTGAGGAATCCTCTTCATGTGGAATGCGCATCATGATTTGGATGGCACTGATTTTGTCCTCAACAAAAAGACAAAAATTAGGAAGCTCAGGTTGGGGGTACCAGGGGTTTCCTTTTACAAAGGTCTAGTCAAGATACTGCCCATTTCCAATCTTCATCGTTGGACATGACACATCCCCAAGCCTTACAGTAGTAGTCCCGCCTCCTCCCACATCCATCAGCATCTCCGTTGTAACCTGGGCAAGCATAGAAGCTGTAGCTTCGGGCGAGTTCCGGAGCACGTCATCTGTAATCAGTATTGATGTCTCTAAAACAGAAGTACAAATCTGGCCATCAAGTCCCCAAGGGGGAAGTATGAGTGGTCTCATTAAGAGTCATACTATCAAGAAGTCATTACATAATTGTTATACCTCTATATTGTTTTCTGGAGTGCCTGCTTTATTGAAATCATTGTGGGTAAAACCTGTTGTGAATTCAAACCTATTTTAAAACGAAACTTATAAAACAAACAAAGGATTAAATACTTCAAAATTAACCAAGGATATAAAAGACTTTTACTATAAAACATTGCTGAAAGATATTAAAGAAGACATAAGTATATGGAAATGTATCCTAAGTTCATGGATTAGGAGACTTAATATTGTTAAGAAGTCAATACTACCCAAAGCAACCTACAAATTTAGTATGACCCCTATCAAAATTCCAACGATGCTTTGGCAAAAATAGAAAAATCCATCATAAAAATAATATGGAATTTCAGGGGACCCTAAGCAGCTAAAATAATCTTGAAAAAGAACAACGCTGGAGCAGTCATACTTCCTGATTTTAAAACTTACCACAAAGGTATAGTAACTAATACAGTATGGTCCTGGCATAAAGACAATGAAATAGATCAGAGTCCAGAAAAAAAATCCTACCATATGTAGTCAAATAATTCTTGACAAGGGTGTCAATGTCATTCAATAGGGAAAGGACAATCTTTTCAACAAAAAGTACTGGGAAAAGTGGATATCCATATGCAAAAGAATTAAGTTGGACCCTACCTAACACCATATACAAAAATTAATTCAAAATGAATGAAAGACCTAAATGGACCAAAGACCTAAAACTATAAAACTCTTAGAAGAAAACAGGGCAAAAGCTTCACAACACTAGACTTAGCATAAATTCTTGGATGACACCAAAGACGTGTGCAACAAAAGGAAAAATAGTCAAACTGGGCTTTGTGAAAAGCTTTAAATTTTATGCATCATAGATTAAAAAGGATTTAAGAGTACATTTATCTTCATGAGCACTGAGAAATGTACAGAATTGTTGAATCATTATATTATACATCTGAAACTAAATAACATTGTATGTTAATTATACCTGAACTTAAAATTTTAAGAAAGAATTTCTAGGTGTAAGAATCCAGTGATTCTACTGTGCCCACAGATGTATTGTTCTCAAATTAGGCATGCACTAGAATCAAGTAAGAAGATACTACAGAACACAGAGGCCCAAATTTATTTAACCAAGGATAGGACTTGGGCCTTTGCATTTTTAGTAGTTCCCCAGTGAATTCCTGCTACCTAACAAAGTTCTTGAGAACCACTCCATAGACTTTGCACACACACAAAAAAAATCAAAAGGCAAAAGAGTAAATCTATTAACAGAGTAAATAGGAAACTCAAAGAATAAGAGAAAGTATTTGCAAATGATATATTTGATAAGGATTAATATCTAGAATATATACAAAATCTTAAATGTCAACAACAATAAAATAAACAACCCAACTCCAAAATGGGCAAAAAACTTGAATGGTTATTTCTTCAAAGAAGATATATAAATATTATGTGAAGAAGTACATGAAAAGATGCTCAGCATCACTAATCATTAGATAAATGCAAATCAAAACCACAATGAGATATCATCTCACACACATTAAGATAGCCACCATCATCAATCAATCAATCAATAGAAAATAACAAGTCTGCAGAAATTGGAACGTGGACAAATTGGAACAACTCTACACTATTAGTGGGAATGTAAAATGGTGCAGCCACTGTGGAAAACAGTATGGGAGTTCCTCAACATTTTTTAAATAGAATTACCATATGATCCAGCAATTCCATTTGTGGGTATATATCCAAAAGAACTAAAGAAGATTTTCAATGATGTATTTGTATACTCATGTTCACAGCAGCATTATTCACAATAGCTAAAATGTGGCCGCAACCCCTATGTCCATCGATGGATGAATGGATAAGCAAAACTTAATACATACATATAATGGAATATCATTCAGACTTTAAAAAAAAAAGGAAACTCTGACATATGGTATAACATGAATGAACCTTGATGATATTATGCTAAGTGAAATAAGCCAATCACAAAAAACAAACACATATGATTCCACTTACATAAAGCACTTAGATTAGTCAAAATTATAGATAGAGAAAGCAGAATGGTGGTTGCCAGAGGATATAGTGGGGGGAGAAAGGGGGAATTGTTGTTTAATGGGAATAAAGTTTCAGTTTTTGCAAGATGAAAAGAGTTCTGGGGAAGGATGATATTGATGGTTGCACAATCTGAATGCACTTAATACTACCAAACTGTACACTTAAAAACAGTTAAGATGATAATTCTATGTCTATTTTACCACAATTTTAACAACTGAAGAAAAAACCTCCAGTAGGAACATCTCCAAAAGATGAAGATATATTATCTGAATTTTTTGATAAATTAAGAAGAGATTTAAACTCCCGTTGGGGAGGTGGGCACCTGGGTGGCTCAGTCATTAAGCCTCTGTCTTCAGCTCATTTCATGATCCCATTGGCATTGGGCTCCCCACTTGGGGGGAAGCCTGCTTCTCCCTCTCCCACTCCCCCTGCTTGTGTTCCCTCTCTCACTGTGTCTCTGTCAAATAAGTAAATAAAATCTTTAAAAATAATAACAATAAACTTCTGAGGGACAAATTAAGGATAAGAGATAAGTACAAAGAAAACAAAGCAAATGCAACACAAGACAATTATTAATTCCGGGAAAAGAAATTTTAAAATTTCTTTTAAAATTATTAAAATTTTTAAAATAAATTAAAATTTTTAAAATAATTAAAATTTTTAAAATAATTAAAATTTAAAAGATTTTAAAATCTATGCAAGTAAAGAAAATAATCACTGTACAATACATAACTAAACTAGGCCCACCTCTTGCATTTGGGGAAGGGGGCAGGGGAAAGATGAATGAAGGCCCATATATCATATAACTATACATTTTTAAAATGTAAATCAAGCTTAAAAAGTATTAAATAAAATACATCCTATCCTCCTACCTTAAGTAAATGACCTAGAAGGCCAGGATTGAATTTAAAATCCTGATACTTCTCAGAGTTCCACACCAGAGCTTAGCAGTAGATGGAGAGCAAGCTACTGACCTCAAACCAAGAACCCACCCCTTTCTATTCCAGCCTCAGGGTCCAGCCCACACACTGTGGAAATTTGTGGGTATATGTTTAAAGACCAAAATGTGTATCCAAGCTCTGATCATACCCTCACAAACACTTTCCCCTTATATATACACACAGGTGGCACCATCCACCTTCAGTGGGACACAAGAGGATGGGGCCTGTGTAGGTTTTAGAAGCAGCTTCAGGGTCATTTGGGCAGGGAATTCAGGGAGCCAGAGTGAGATCTGGAAAGGGAGTTTCTTTGGTCCTATGAATTCCTCAGAGGAATTAAGGACCTCTGAGTCCTCAAAGGAGAAAGGCCAGAGCAAAAACTTCTAAAGTCTGGCTCACAAGACACCGGCCCCTTTGCAAGTGTCTAAGAATAGTACTGGGCTCACCTGAAAATGGAATTTATAAAATCATGTTAACACAATATTAATATAAAAATCTTAACACAGAGATTTTGCAGGAGGGTGAGGGGGATGGGAAACATGCAGTACAGTGCTTGGTAACAAGTGGGAAATGATTAAAGAAAGATAAAGCCCAATCTTTTATGGTAGGAAGTCAATAGATGATGCCTAAAAGTAAAAAACATAAAAGTTGCCCTACAACTGTTATTTTGAGATATGAAGGAAAATGAAAAAGAAATAGCTAAAAAGCACTGAGCTCTAGGAGACAGAAAAGGAGGGAGAACAGAGTTGTAGGGAATATTATTCTTCATTAAAAGCATTGTGAAGCTATTTGACAACTGTGTACATATTAACTTTGATACTAAAAGAAAAAAGAATATAATGCAAAGAAAAATTTTTCAAATACATTTCTCAGCTTAATATGAGCTCTGGGGGCACCTGGGTGGCTCAGTGGGCAGAGCCCACTCTGCTGAAGGCAGAGGCTTCAGCTCAGGTCATGGTCTCAGGGTCCTGGGATCAAGCCCCGCATCGGGCTCTCTGCTCAGCAGGGAGCCTGCTTCCCTCCCTCTCTCTGCCTGCCTCTCTGCTTACTTGTGATCTCTCTTCTCTATCAAATAAATAAATATAAATAAATAAAATCTTTAAAAAAAATATGAGCTCTGCAAAGTTTTTCTTACATTTTTACATAACAAAAATGTAAGAAGCAGATGATTAGGGGAGAATATTAACATTTAATATGTAACATGAACACTGGTGATAGGAAAGTATTTCAGATTAACTAACATTCTTTTAGGTTTTTGAGGGCACTACATATTTAAATTAATTCATTTACTGAATTAATTGAGGTATTTATTGAACATCTATGTAATAGGTATTGGGCTAGAAGCTGGTGATAGAGAAGTAAAACAAAATTTTTAAAAGACATGTTTTCTCCCCTTACAGGGCTTAATATTCAGTCCAGGTGACACTGTGGAATCAAATATTCATTCACTGAAAAAAAATATCAACTGTGAAACTTGCTATGAAGCCAAGTTCTTGGAGCTATGAGTGTGTAGAACAGGTAAACCTGATTCAATGAAAAGAACGGGAAAGATTTCCCCAGAAATAACATATGAGCAAAGATCTCATGAATGACTGGGTAATAACTGACCCTTCACAGGAGTCCCACATTCCCCCAGGGAAGTCCCTGCCTTAGTATCATCCTCAGTGCTAGACAGAGAGCAGCCCTAAGAAAAGGACTCAGTAAAGAAGCAGTAACTAGGCTCAAACTTAGCAGCTGAGGCCCTAGGTCAATTACAAGCCCTGTATCTGGAGATCCCTGAGGGGCTTTAGCATGGTTGCTAAAGTCTTGGAGGGGGTACAGGGAGAGAGAAGGGGACACAGTAAATCTTCATTTTGTAAAAACCACCAGGCTACAACATGGAAAATGAATTGAAAGGGGAAAACAGTAGATCCAAGGAGGCCATACGGCAGGTCAATCAGAGATAAAAACAGATTAAGTGTATGCAAAGAAATGAGTACCTTAAATAAGTAATTTAATATACTGCAGGGTATTTTTTTCTTACACCTGATTAAAACCCTTTCACAGTCAGAACTTTCAAGTTACCTTAAAATACACCATCTCTGAAAGGCATTTAACTCCTAAACCCATTAAGAGATTCTCTTGTTATTTTTATAACAATATTTATTACCCAGTTGGTGTTAAACCATATAAGTTCAATCATCAGAAATAGGTAATAACAATTGGGGCGCCTGAGGGGCTTAGTCCGTTAAGGATCCAGCTCTTGATTTCAGCTCAGGTCATGATTTAGGGTCATGAGATCGAGCCCCACATCAGGCTATGTGCTCAGCAGAGTCCACTTGAAGATTCTCTCCCTCTACCCCCAACTGACACATGCTCTTGCAGGCTCCCTCTCTCTCTTAAATATCTTTTTTAAAAAAGAAATAGGTAATAACAATTAGTAATCAAAAGAAACATCTAAGCTACCTTGGAGAGTCCAGATTGACCTGTAGTCTATTTCAGTCTTCCATTTTCTCATATTGGGAATTGTGTGCTGCTTTATAGGGTTTTCTTTGCCTGCTTATTTCCATTTCAGAACTTAAGGAAGAACTTTCTGGTAAATTTCTTAGAGATATATGAGGCCGTGTGATTGAGCTACTTTGGCAGTGCATTATTTTTGTTTTTTTTTTTGATGTATCACATCTGTAAGAACCACTCTTTTATGTTTGTAAGAAAAACCAGCAGGATAATATCAATATCTACTTTATTTTCCAAGAATCAATTATTTTATGGGAAAAGAAAAGATTTTTCACCATTTTGGTGATTTTTTTTTGAAATTTGTTAAAAACAGACTCAATATTCCACCCTGTGAACTTTACAACAATGTCATATTTCTACTTAACTCAAGTTGCAAGTTCAAACACAGATATGATTTGCAGAGTTATCTGCTCTACTCTGAAGCACCCTAAATGTCCAAAATGTTCCAGATTCTTTTTTATAAGAGAAATAAATAAAACAAACACACAATAAATTAAGATTTCTGACAAAAATGCTATTCTTCTCACTAAATTTTCCATTATTTTCTCTCTATTCTTTCAATCTACAAATTCATTGCACCCTTTCTCACACCACATTCAGCTTTTCAGACTTAAGTTCTATAATTTACTTCTAAGTCTCCAAAAGTCTTAACTATATGCTTCACTTATTTTTCATTATTATCCCTAAAATATCCATCTACTCTTCCTACCCTGGAGGTTAGTGATGATGTTAGGATCTTTTATACTCTCAGTATCTCAGTAAGAAGATTCCCTATTTCTTCCTAATTAACATGCTGCCTTTTGTCCTGTGCCTTCATCTATCCAATTTAAAACAAAGTACTCGGGACGCCTGGGTGGCTCAGTGGGTTAAAGCCTCTGCCTTCAGCTCTGGTCATGATCTCGGGGTCCTGGGATCGAGCCCCGCATCTGGCTCTCTGCTCAGCAGGGAGCCTGCTTCCCTCCCCTCTCTCTGCCTGCCTCTCTGCCTACTTGTGATCTCTCTCTCTCTCTCTCTCTGTCAAATAAATAAATAAAATCTTAAAAAAAATTAAAACAAAATACTCTACCTCAACATGTGCATGAAAATACCAAAACTTATCATTTCAACTGACCTTGAATTCTATTGCAATATTATCTGTCAGCAATAGGAACTAAGCATTAGAAAATAAATATTTCTCATAACTGAACAGATCTGCTATATATTCCCAAAAGGCAAAGAAAAAAAATTCCATAAAGTATATAGAACCATTTGCAAGTTGTTAAAATCAGAACAAAATTTTAAGGAGAATCACACTGTTAATGAAAAACATTGTTCATGTATGCTACAAAGTCATTTAATATAGTCTCTAAGTTTGGTACCTCAGTTTCCAAATTATGTTCCAAAAACTAAAACAATTCTCAGTATCTGTTTACGTGCAATAAAGTAACCTAGTGATTTACTCTCTACTACAATGTTGACCAGTATAGACAATCTTGGTGAAATAAACTATAAGAATTTTTCAAAAATTTTAAAACTATCTGCCCAAATAGTCACTTAAATTTTGATCCATGCATAATAAAGGCCTTTAACCCAGTTATTCTCATTTACTTCTTCTCAAAGCCCATCTTCTTCTCAAAGCCTTCTTGTGACTAATAATTATCTTGTCACTTTACCAGAACAGTAAAACATAGCACCTAATGGTTCTTTGATTTTGTTGCCATTGTTTGTTTGTTTGTTTGTTTGTATCCCTTTAGATACAGGCTTCCTGAAGGCTTGGAACTTGCCTTTAAATTCTTTTCTAATATTCCAGTTATTACCCAAGAAGAAAGATCCCCTGCACCAGCTACACTTGCCTTCATTACAGAATTACTCAGCCTCTACTGGCTCTACTCTGGAAGTTCTACACCTATGGATAGGTTAAAGAGCTCTGCCTCTGTTAGAAATCTTTTAGTTGCAAGGTGGCAGAAATCTAAAATTGGCTTAAACAAAAATGTATGTACTATTTAAATGAAAAGTCCACTTCAAGTAGTAAACTTTAGGTGTGGCTTTATTCAGGACTCAAATGTTATCACCAATTTTCTGAATATCTTCTGAGTTGACTCCATTCTCAGACTCCCTACAGTGGTTCCTGCAACTTCAGACTCCCATAATCTAAGGGGAGAGTCCAACAAAAGTGCAAACAAAAGTTTGGGTTGAGTCTTCTTGGTTGAAATTGGCCAGGTTGTTGGTGCTGACTGGCTTGACTTGGGTAAGAACTCCAGCTATAGTGTCCAGAGGAAGAGGCAGCTCCACCCAAAGTTTGTGGGCCAAGAGGGAGAAAGAATGGCATCCAGGCAAAATTGTGCTGGAGGTGGGAACATGGACAAGGGGAGACAAATCCAATCCACAGCTACTTGTAGTCCTGTATCCACTTTTGAGTTTCAGGGAATTTCTTATTATTTTTCCTAGAGATGTATACGGTCAGAACAGTAATCCTCATATGGGATCTATATTAGGCTGCCACTGATGCTCCATAATGGCAAACACATTCTACAAAACTACCAGATAAAACTCTTACTTGTTAAAAAAAAAAAAAAAACTCTTACTTGTTCTTCCAGAAAAAAATTTCCAAGTTTGTATAACATAAAAATGGCAGATTTACTAATAGTGTATCTAAACTTCTACTGTTCTTTAGTGTGCTCTTCTCAAAATAACAAAATCAAGAGTTTTTTATTACCTGTCTTTTGGCATTATGAACAACTGTCATACCATAGGTAAATGCCTTCTATTAATTTATAAGTTCTAATTTTTTTGCATTAGTTGTCTCCACTTAATAGGCGTTCTAAAATAGTTCCTGGAGTTAACAGTTCTCATCTCATGATTTTAGTTATTTTAAACCTTTTAAACATGGCACTAAGAGTTCCCTATGGCAAAGAGGGATGTGTAAAATGCCTGTTGTTAATGTATCCCCTGTTCCTATCAAGAGGGTCATTCCTTTTAGCACTTTCAAGCCAGGCAACTGTGTTCTCCAGTGTCACTGTCTTTTTCTCTTTTATAAGCACTTGAGAAATGCGTCAAATGTCATTCTCCCATTTCCTCTCCCTCTTCCTTCCCTTCAAATGTTTTGGTAGAAAACAAAATTTTCCAGAAATACATTTGGATTTATTTATCCATTAGAAATGTATCTTTGCATACTGTGGAATATTTTTAAGCAACACCAAGGGTTCTTTTAGTTTAGTGTTTTTTGGTTTTTGGCCTCTTGTCAATTTCTTCCCACACTCACTCCTTTCCATAAAGTTGACTTTTTTCCTATTCAAACGTCTGTCAGATTTTTACTTGTCTTCTCTTCCCCTTAAGGCATGTTAGTAGCTTCTTAAAGACGCCTTCTATAAACAACTCTTCAAGGACTAGGATACTGCTTAAACCTAAAACCACCATTTTAAAATTATTTTTGTTTTTTATGTACACATCAAAAATGCAAACTGAAAGAAGTAGAGTCACAAAATAAGATATTCTTAAGCTTATTAATATTCCATATTTATATATACAAACACTGTGAGTCCCAAAATAGTAATTTAAAGCACTGGATATTTTTATCTATTGATTTTAATTAAATTTACTTTAGGTTGTCTGGATCTCAAGTAAGAGAGAAAGGAGAAATAGATGAAAATATCACAAGCAAGCTTTTTATCCCAGCTCTTAGGGGAAAAAAACTAATAAGCCACCTCCACAGTGAATTTCTAGTGAATCATTAACCAGGGATTTGTTGCCTTGGTTACTGAGCCAGGTAGAGATTCCAGTAAAAAAGCAATGTGACCTATGAGCTCAGGAAACTGAAGAAGTGAAATTTCTACATGATGATATTTGCAGTTTTTACAGAAAGAAATGAAAACAGTAAAAATGTATGTTAAAATAAAAAGGAAAAAAGAATACCTTGAGTTTTGAACTAATCTAAAAGACAATTACACACACACACACACACACACACACACACACTTAAAATAGCAATGGTATTTGTTTGCTTGCAAGATTTTACAAAACAGACCATTTCCAGTATGAGACATCTCTCCTGGAAAACAAAGCACTTTGCTTTTCATTGGTAACTGGACATTCTTCTGGTAGAGAATATTTTGGTAATAATAGATTTATAAGACAAGCATTCAGAAAGCAGAATAATTGAGTATATCTTACAGGCAAAATACCTCTGTGGTTTTTTCACCGGGTTATAGGTGTATGGTTCTTTACATTATATTGTATCAAAATAAAAATCATATAAGTATTGGTACCAAACCTAAAACCAAAAGCAAAAGTGAGAGGCAGAATTTGAAGACATAACTTCAAGCATCACCATTATCTTAGGTTGAAACTAGCTTTACAATAAACTCAGATTCACAATGAAGACGCTGTTGGTCTACTAACCAGCATCCAATGATGCTGGGACTACATTATCTATGATGGTGCATTTCATTCCGTTTCTCTGGAGAATCCTAACTAATACAGTATCCAAGCCCTACCCTACTCTTTCATGACAATTCTTCAGGCCAGTCCAGTTTACACAAAAACAACCCAATGATAGAGTAAAAGATTGATAAATTCACAGCGGTTCCATGGATGAGAATGAGGCATTTAATAAGAACTAAATTCTTAAATTTAATTCTTCAATTCTTCTATTCTTCCAACAGTTAGTGATAACCAGGCAGCATGACATAGCCAATAGGACAGAGTTTCTGGAATCATTTGACCTGGGTCTGTATTCTAGCTCTACCAATTACTGACTGGATCGCTCTGAAAGTAAAAGTGTCTGAGCCCTGGTTACTTAGCTATGCAATGTGAACACTCATACTCCAGAAGATTGATTGTAATCAAAATTCAGTGAGATAATATGTACAAAGCTTCTAGCTCAATAAAAATGGGTATCTTTATTCCCTTCTATTTCCCACATGGAAAACTTCCATTTTTCATTTTAAAAACATCAGATTTCCTGAAATGCTTAAATTTGGGATTCTAAAATTTAGAGCATTTTCCTCATGCATCCTTTGAGAGCTATTTTTTAAGTGCAATATTACTATTGGCTCTCTTGGTCTGGAACCTTCCTTCAATACACATAAACAAATTCTCTGACACAAAGCTGGAAATAAAAGTTAAAAGGGTAGACTTAACACTCAGATTGTGGTGTAAATTCCTAAAGTGTGCACTTTGTTTACTCCATGCCCAAACCTGAATGCAGTCACATAGGGTTCACACCTAATCTCACAGCCCCAAATATGCAGCATTCATGATCAACATATATTCTCAATCATAAATAACTGAGTTTATGATCTTCCCACTATCCTCCTATCTGTAATGCAAATTTTCTTTTACCATTATGAATCCAATCTGAGAAATTAACTTACTTTGTTTGAGCTTAGTGCTGGACTAAGTAAGATAAATGTTTGGCATCTGTGGTTTATTGCAAATTCTACAGAAGGTGCTAAGATTTGCTTTATTCCCAATCTGGCCTTATTTAGGCTTCTCTTTTTATGAATATAATGGGCTTTCTGCTTTCATTTCCTTTCAAATGCTTATTACTTGATGTTTACTTATCCTTTACCTTTCAGAGACAGCCAAATCCTAAGATGTTTAAGCATATTACACAAATTTCAAAATTTTTAGAGATCATTTTTAGTAAGAATTATCTTACTGGTAGCAATAACCAAACAGCAAAAATACCACTGGGGCTTTAAATTATATGCTTAATAAAACTTTCTTTTTCTTAATTTATCTATTACTCAAATTGTATATATTTATATTACTCAGTTTATTATACTTAATATACAAGAGATGATTTTTAAACATTAGCCAGTAAGATGAAAGACTTGTTTAATAATAATATTTGAAGCTATTAATTTCACAAGAACATTTTTATTCTAAATTCCCTGTTTTCATGTATAAGTCTGTTATATGAACGTGGTCCTCTGACCTATTGTCAGGTCCTGAAGTAGATATAACAAACAGTGTGACATGGTTCCTGCTTTCAAGGGGTTTATAGTCTCCCAACAGGGACAAGGATGTAAACAAGTCATTATTATACAGAATTAGCCAAAGTTCCCTGAAAAAATAGCTTGAGGCAGGAGGAAGCTCTTAAGATTCATCTAAAGCATACAGTTCCCCAGAAAGCAAAAGTAAGGAAAACTGTAAGTAAAGCTGGAAAGACGGGAAGCACTCCAAAGTAATGCCTTACTGGGCTGACAATTCTTTCACAATAAACCCTAAAAAGACACAGCTGGTCACTGGTAGTGCACTTGCTCAGCTACTCAGATGTCCACATAGGGACACTCAGCTTAGAGAAAGAAATCCATGGGAAATAAAGAAGGAATACAATAAGAGATAACACTCTGTCCTGTAGATCTCAGTGTGGTCCACACTGTCCAATATAAGCTTAAGCCTATATAAATGTGAGGACTATCTTTCTCTAACATGAAATATCACCTCCCATGGGAGCAGTGGGCTTAACAAAGAATATGATTCAAAAGAGACCAATAAACCCATTAACTGTTACCCCAAACATTCAGAAATCTCAGAGTCAGTTTCCAATGGCAGAAATTAATAGTCGACTTGTTTCCCCTTCTATGACAAGAGGCGCTCTCTTTATTGTGTCTTGCCCTTTGCCCTCATGACTTTTTATCCTTTCCCAGATAAATTCCCCCAGAAGAAAAGATAAGCAAAGTCAAACATAGGGGTGATAACCAGTCAAAGATTTTTATTTTTATGGTGCCATGATTTAACATAAACTATAGCTTTTAGAATTCAGCCTCCATATAGGCTGCTGATGAGAATTCAATTTATTAATCCATTCAGTCAATCATTTTCTCATTCTATGGGCATTAAAGTATAAGTAGATAAACAAAAAACGTCTATATATTGACACCAATTTTTGTGAATAAAATGATATCATTCTGAACACATCTATTTGTGTCTTCTCCATGAAAATAGAGGTCTTGGATTTCTAAAATCCGTTTTTATTCTTTTCAGCAATTCATACATACCTATTAGCCATCTATATGCTTTTTACTACTGCACACATTATAAGTGGTTCCAAAAATTAACTTCCCTCTTTATAGAGCTCACTATTTGGTTAAGGAGACAATACAAAATCAATACATCAAGGACAGAAGTTGCTATGGAGATTTGTTGAGGCCAACACTTACACCTAAAAGAGTTAATAATTATAACTATAGAGAGTAAAGTATAAAAAACAAGCAATTGTTAAAATAGTTTGAGAAGAAAGCAATGAATGTTTGAGAACTCAAAGAAAATTGATAGGGGGGTAATAAATAAACTTCACCTAAAGAATACTCAGACCTTAAATATGTGAAGCAGAGAGGGAAAGAACAGCCCACTTACGGGGAAATAGCATGAGCAAAGGAACACAGATTGAAATAAGCATAGCAAGTTCTCAGGACAATGAGGGAAAATAAGAATAAACCCAGTAGATCAAAGGGTAGTGGTTGAGGAAGAACAGGAAATAAAACTGGTAAGATGGCAGAGAGAAAGATTTGAAATCCAATACACCATGGCATGGATTTTTAAATACACATTAAATCTCATAGCTTAATTCTCCAGCTAACTTTGTTAAATCTTGCTAACCTTCCAGAAATCCAAAATAAAATTACTAATCGTAGAAATCTTGATCAAGATAGCAGAAAAGATCCTGAGCTTACCAACTCCCACAGACACATCAAAACTACAACTATAGTTGACCCTTGAACAACACAGAAGTTAGGAGTTTCAATACTATGCATAGCCCAAAATCCATGTATAATTTTTGACTCCCTAAAAGCCTCCTGTCGACCAGAAGCCTTACTGATAACATAAACAGGTGATTAACACATATTTTGTATGTTATATGTATTATATACTGTATTCTTAAAGTAAGCTATAAAAAATGAGGAAATCCTAAAGAAGAGAAAATACATTTAAAGATTACTGTACTTATCAAAAAATTCAAGTTTAAGTGGACATATATAGTTCAAACCCATGTTATTCAAGGGTCAACTGTACATGTAGAACAATACTCTCCAAGGACAACCTGACGACTAGCAGAACAACTTTTCCACAACTAAAGGTCTAAATAAAAAGACACATTGAGAAGAGTAGGAGGGGCAGAGATGTAGTCTAGTCAGGACTTACACTCCCAGATGGCAACCCACAAGTGCAACAGATATCACAAACATGAAGGTCCACCCTAAGGAGCAAGGGCTTAACTTGAGGAGAGTCAGAGGGCCACAGGAAACCAAGACTCTACTCCTGAAAGGTTCATACATGAACTCAGTTGTTCTGAGACCCAGCACAAAGTCAGCAGTTAGAAAAGAACCTGGACCATACATAAAGGAGATTTACTGACTAATGTTAGTGCATGTACCACAGGTGCAGTTGTTCTATAGAAACTACCATGAACAAAAAAAAAAAAAAAAGAAAGAAAGAAAGAAAGAAAGAAAGAAACTGTCATTAACAGAAGTGCTAATAGGCTTTTTTCCCCTTTCTTTCTTTCTTCCTTTCCCTTCTTTTTTCACTATTCTTCTTTCTAGCTGTCCCAGCCCAGTCTCAATTTCTGACATTCTCTATCCACCTTGTAAGTACCACTTGCTATACCCTAGTATTCCCCTGCAGACCCACAACAGCAGGCACCCTTTCCAAAGCACCTCCTGCCCAACACCTGATTGACAGCTTCAGCCAAGGCCAAGACCAGCAACCCCGTAAAGTGGCTCCTGGGGAAGCCAGCCCTGTCTACCAGCATGCTGCAACAGTTAGCCAAGCATCAAAGCCAGTCATGCTAAGGGCTAGCCTCACCAACCAGCATGCCTTCAATAGTCAGCTCAGCCACCACAGGAGGGTGCATGCAGCCCACAGATGGGATACCCCTGGAGTACCTAGTTCCAGTCACCAGTGAATTGTACTTCTGATCCCACAGTACACCTTCTACATAAAGCCACTCCTTCAAGACTGAGAGACATTGGGGCGCCTGGGTGGCTCAGTCTTTAAGCGTCTGCCTTCAGCTCAGGTCATGATCCCAGGGTACTGGGATCGAGCCTCACATCGGGCTCTCTGCTCGGCAGGAAGCCTGCTTCTCCCACTACCATTCCCTCTGCTTATGTTCCCTCTCTCGCTGTGTTTGTCTCTGTCAAATAAATAAAATCTTTAAAAAAAAAAAAAAAGACTGAGAGACATAGCTAATCTAGCTAATACACAGAAACACAGAGATTCAGATAAAATGACAAGACAAAGAAATATGCTCCAAATAAAAGAACAAGGCAAAAATTTAAAATAAGAACTAAACAAAATAAAGATTAGTAATCTACCTGATAAAGAGTCCAAAGTAATGATCATGAAGATGCTCTAATCAAAAGACATGACTAAATGGATTAAAAAAAAAAAGATTCATTTAAACCCACATGAATGGAAATTAAACCAGATCAAGTTATCATTCTTGCCAGACTTCGACATTAAACTAGAATATGTGTTCTGTCATAACAAGCTCTGTTGGACTTCTTAAGACTGCTATTTTTTGAATGATAATATTTCAGTTAAATAAATAGCTAAAACTTATTTCAGCTGCAATTTATCAAGCATTAAGCTAGACAATGGAAAACCCAAAGGCTAATAAAAAATAAAAAGCCTCTGCCTTCAAGATACTTGGGAGTCCATGAGAGGACACAGAAAATTAATAAAATGCGTTCCACAGTGATCTGCATTGAGTGCAGTGGGAATTCAGAGGGCTACCTCACCCACCCAGTTGAGAACGTAAGGCCTAATGGAAGTGAGAAAGAAAAGGGTAGAGACAGTATCTTTAAGGGCTTACTAAAAGAAGTACTACTAAGCACTAATTTGAATAGTCAGGAGAAAATGAGATGAAGATATTCTAAAGGGAAGAGGATAAGCCAACAAAAGGAGGCAATAAACTGTGACCTGTGCAAGAAAACAGAAGCAGTGTGCTGCCACTAATGCGTAAAATGTCAGGCAGGAAAGGCAGGATATGAAGTCTACAATGTATGTCCAGGATGGACTTTGAGCTGTATCCCAAAGGTGATAAGGCATTACTAAAGTTTTTATGTGGATGAATAACATACTGACATTTGTGTTACCCACTGGACAGTAAGTACTCAAGTTAGGTCTTGATAAAGAGAAGAGAAGATTTGTCAATAGGCTCTCTGGCACATGAGTTTATGTGTTACCCTGGTCTCCTGTCCAAAAGAGTTCATTTTCTTTCGTGTGTGTGCATGTGTGATAGAGAGACAGACTAATCTGTATCTTTATAGCTTCCGGAAAACTACCTTTATAAGAATATTAAAATGTTTATAAGAATGTTCATAAGGGGCACCTGGGTGGCTCAGTCAGTTAAGTGTCTGCCTTCGGCTCAGGTCATCATCTCAGGGGTCCCGGGATCGAGTCCAGCATTGAGCTCCCTGCTGAGCAGGGAGTGTGCTTCTCTCTCTCCCTTTGTCCCTTTCCCCCCAAAAATAAAAATCTTTAAAAAATAAATCAAAAAAATTTTTAAGACTGTTCATAAATACTTTTGTGCATTATGTATCAAAGATTATAATCAAACCTAAGGTTATGAGAGCATATCCTTTCAGAAGCAATATATGGAAGGAAGGACTCCAACCAGTATCTCTCAAAGGATTTGAGTTATAAATTGCTATTGAAACAGAAATCAGCCCTGCTAATACAGCATTCATTGAATGTCAGAATCTCCACAATTATCACTAACATTCAGGATCTACTCAATTCAGATATCAAAATGTAATAATCCCTAGAGGGGTTCTTTTAGCTAAGGACCATGATGAGTAGGCCAAAAGAACTCATTGGGAATGACTCAATCCACACTTAAAGACAAAACAGTACATACAAATATAAATAATAAGCATTAATATTCTGAAACTGACTTTCAGGTCCTCTGAATACTCTGGCAAGCACATGCAGTTAGTACGACTAAGAGCAGAGCCTTAGTTGCTTCATCTGGAGACATCTTCCTGGGCAGCATCAGATAGATTAAAAAAATTTAAAAAATAGCTGACTATCTCTGAGGTATGCTGCCTTAGGACCGATGCAACTCCCTTTCAGTAGATCAGTCTTGGCATATGAAGTTATTCAAAGTTCTTCTTTACTTGTTGATTTATACTGAAGTCTTGTTTCATATTAATATGCTTTACAAAATGCTTGCAGCCTGCTTTATTTTTTAATTCTTGGAATAGCTTTTATCTACTTACTAATCTAGGCAGCACTAATATAAACTTTATATTTTATATAAAGTACTAATATAAACATTTCAACCATGTGTTTAAATCTCCACTCTAACAGCTGTATTCTCTCTGGGGCAGAGAGGCCAAGAGGAAGGTTTAATCTGTTCCCTTGCCAGGAAGAGTGTTCATGATATTAGGGCTCCAGCTATAAACAGACCCACAATGCATATGCCCTTGACGTCCCCTATCTTAAGCATTCCATCTTCAAGAGTAAAAATTCAAAGACAATACTGCATACATTATATTCATTACACTCAGTTTTCTTAACTTTCTCTTCAGTGTGACATTTTTGACCTTGTTATCAAAAATTATGGTATCGTAAATAACTAACGAGTACAGCTTTTCGAAATCACTTGCCAGCTTTTCCAGGAAAAGACACAGTTCAACCTTGTATTTTGCACACACTCAATCTGGGAACTCTGTACAGTACACCTCGGTCTCTAAGCCCTCTCTTTCCAAAAGATGAATCTACCCAGGATGGGCTCAATTCAAATTACTCCCAGTGAGATATCTGATTTTTAACTCAACTGTGTTCTAAATACAGAGCCTGGATGACTAAGCCTTTATATTTTATTTATGTTTTCTATGCTATAATAAACTTCCTAGTTTCTAAAGTGCTTTCTGGATTCTTGTCTTTGAAAATTCTGCACTGGTTAATAATTATTTGTATAGTTACATCTGTCATTGCCCACTTCTGCTCTCAACTGAGGAACATATTAGGTTGTTTAATAATTAAGCATATTTTCTTCCATATATTCTCTTTTTGTTTACCATAAATTCAGAAGAGAGAATTCTAATGCTGCTCTAGTAAACTGCCTAGGTAGGACCATCATCTTCACATAATTTAAGTGGACCAAAGAGATGGGGCGCCTGGGTGGCTCAGTCGGTTAAGTGTCTGCCTTTGGCTCAGGTCGCGATCTCAAGGTCCTGGGAATGAGCCCTGCATCAGTCTCCCTGCTCAGAGGGCAGCCTGCTTCTCCCTTTCCCTCTGCCTGCTTGTGCTCCCTCTCTCTCAAATAAATAAATAAAATCTTTAAAAAAAAAAAAAGTGGAGAGAAGAGAAAGGGTACTTATCCTATAAAGCCCAGAGTAAAGAGGTTCTGCTCTTTCCACTCCACATAATATTAAAAAATCTGTTAGCCTCCCACGAAATTTTGTGGTATTGCTGACTCTCCATGACTTGCAGAAACATTTATGTAAGTGTTTCTAAATAACCCACCACTTCGGACTGCAGATGGCAAGAATGCTACCAGTTCTGACTTTAGCTTCTTTATGGAAGCACTCTATTAGTGAAAAATGAACACTTCTTGATATAAACTTCTGGCCCTGACTTTCTCTGTGACAGTGCCAATTAATCACGCTCTGGTTCTCAGCTTCCAGCTTCTATAAATGGAAATGTTAACAAAACTTGACCCAAACTTCTGAATGGTGATGTTGTGATGGCAATCAATACAGGTAGAAATACTTAGGAAAAAATATAGCTCGTTATCATAGCATCAGCATTACTACAAGTAGGACAAAATAAGTACTAGCCTGGGAGGGAATGTGTTAAGCCTGTATAACAGATGAGAGCTGAAGACGAACTCTGGGGCATTATCTATTCTACTACCCACTGTCTAGCTTTGGTCCTCCCTCAAAGACAAAGATTATTAGTGGTAAACTTCAAAAGGAAAGACACAGAAATGCACATTTTCTGACTATCACAGAAAGTTGTAAGATGGTCTGAAATAGAGCATAGGTCTTTGTTGTTATAAGCATCTTCTTTATTAGATTAGAGTCACATAACCCCAGAGATGGAAGTGATTCTGATGTGGGAAACAGTCAGAAGAAAAATTATTACATTTCCCTACTATCTATAGCCCATTGACAAGTCCTTGAAACAGGCAGGGTGACATTCCTCTAGGGACTTAACTGCCCCAATATTAATACTTTGCTAAGGGCAAAAGGTAACCTTAACCCAACCCCCAGGATCCTGTAAGTCCACTTTAACATATAAAAATTCCTTTGGAAACTTCCTTTATCTCTACTTCTCAAGATGCATGCTGGCAATAATCCTCAAGCATATGACCCACCAATATACATCTGAAGGGTCTCATGACTCAGGTTTTATTAGACAGTAATAAATTACCCTTTCCCAACAATAGCTAGCCCCCTCAAAGTCCTGGGAACCTTGTTTCCAAAATTCCTAAGAGACTTATGCTGTCCCTAATCCCCTCCCAACTCGATAAAGGAGCCAATGGAGTCCAAGAAGTTCAACAGGAAACAAGTTTATAGGTCATAGTGGCTTTGCAGGTCATAGTAAAGACAGGAACAGAGTCTGATAGGAAACCATAGAGAAGTAACATAACCAGATTTTCATTTTAAAAGAATCACTGGGTTAGGAAGAGAACAAAAGTAAGAGAAGGAAAAATTACTGTAATAATCCAGGGCACAGATGATGGTGGTTTGGGCCAGGATGATAGAACTAGGGGTGGTAGAGTGGACAGAATTTGCTGATGAACAAGATATGAGGTATGAGAAAAAGAAAGATGTCAAGTATGACACCAAAGTTTTTTTTTTTAATTTTATTTATTTTTTTTCAGTGTTACAAGATTTATTGTTTTGCACTACACCCAGTGCTCCATGCAATACATGCCCTCCTCAATACCCACCACCAGGCTC
>CM053616.1:64074665-64100036 GCA_028646535.1 Procyon lotor
GTCTGTTTTTGTGCCAGTACCATGCTGTCTTGGTGATCACCACTTTGTAGTAAAGCTTGAAATCGGGCAATGTGATGCCCCCAGCTTGGTTTTTCTTTTTCAGCATTTGCTTAGCGATTCGGGGTCTTTTCTGGTTCCATATAAATTTTAGGATTGTTTGTTCCAGGCTTTTGAAGAAATCCAATGGAATTTTGATCGGGATGGCATTGAAAGTATAGATTGCTCTGGGCAGTATAGACATTTTAACAATGTTTATTCTTCTGATCCAGGAACATGGTATGCTTTTCCACCTTTTTGTGTCTTCTTCAATTTCTTGCATGAGTGTTTTGTAGTTCTTCGAGTACAGATCCTTCACCTCTTTGGTTAGGTTTATTCCCAGGTATCTTATGATTTTTGGTGCTACCATAAATGGAATAGATTCCCTAATTTCTCTTTCCACAGTTTCATTGTTAGTGTATAGGAAAGCCACTGATTTCTGTGCATTGATTTTGTATCCTGCCACATTACTGAATTGCTGTATGAGTTCTAGTAGTTTTGGGGTGGAGTCTTTTGGGTTTTCCATATAGAGTAACATGTCGTCTGCGAAGAGAGAAAGTTTGACTTCTTCATTGCCAATTTGAAGACACCAAAGTTTTTGACTGAACAATTGGAAGAAGAGAGTTGCCATAAGCTAAGACAAGGAAGAATACTGGAGACATGGGTTTGAAAAGGAGGTAGTGAATCCGAAGAGTTCTGTTCTTTGAAGAGCTCATTTGACATCTGTGTGGAGGTGTCAACCGGATGATTTGGTATATAAGTTTAGAGTACAGAGTGAGAGCCTAGCTGAAGATATAAATTTAGTAGGAGTTAAGCAAACAGACATTTAAAGCCATGAGACTGGATCAGATCACCTAGGGAGAGTGAGGACAGACAAAGAAGATGCTCAATTACTGAGCCCTAGGATTCTCCAACATTTTAACATTGAGATGATATGCTAGAAAAGAATATCAGGAAGCTAAAACCCAAAATAATTATGACCCATTCTCTCTGAATTCCTATCTCTACACATCCTTTTTATGCCTAAATTCGTATTTCCTTTTACTAGCTTACTTTTGTCCAAAAATCACACAGCCCAATTTTATCATTTATCTTATATATCAGTCAGTCTTTACTTCAAAGGACTCATGACATTTTCCAAACCCTAAACTAACTTCCACTCTGAAAGAAAACGATTGCTACCATCAATTACACTCAAAAGAATATGCCACAGACATTATTATAAAAGTGTATAGCATTCCCAGATGGCTATTTAAAAGGAGTAGATGATCATCTGTATATATATTTGTGTGTGTGTGTCTGTGTGTACACAACTAATATTTATTAAGTGTTTACTAGGTGCCAATCATCCTGTTTACAAGCATATTACAGGGATACCTGAGTGGCTCAGGTTAAGCATTTGACTCTTGGTTTTGGCTCAGGTCATGATTTTAGGGTCATGGGATTGAATTCTGCAATGGGCTCTGTGCTCAGTATGGAGTCTGTTGGAGATTGTCCCCCTCTTCCTCTGCTGCTCCCCCTACTTGCTCTCTCTCTCTCTCAAATAAATAAAATTTTTAGAAAATAATAAGCACATTACACTTATACATTATCATAATACCTTCACAAAAATCTCAAACAGTTAAGTACTGTTATTATTCTGACTTCAGATATAAGGAAAATGAGACTTTCAGATGTTAAATAACTACCAAACTTATCAGCTAGCCTGGTTGATAGGAACTGAACTTAGTTTGACTCCAGAACCCCTGCTCTTTAAACTTTTGCCCAGAGCTTATAAACTGGCTGCCAGTTCTGGAGATGGATTTGAGCCCATACAGCTGTTTTGTTTGGGTTGTTTGGTGGTTTCAAAAAAGAAATGTACTTTGAATGCTTTTCAGAAGTATGTATGTTCATCACCTCATGGCCCACATCAGTCCTCATAGCCTTCATCCTTCCTCCTTCATCATGTACTTTACCTGTTGCACCAAGTACATTTGAGATATTGATCTTTGCTCTACTATACTTCTTCCTTTGATTTTTAACAGGTTTGGCATGACTTTAGGGTCCAAAACACATATTTTATTTCTTGCACATTCACACACACACACACACAAATACCACTAATGATAACAACAATAACAATAACAACAACACTATCAGGAAAAGTAAAAATAAAGTTTTCCTGTCTTTCCATCCCTAATACTTCTCCCTATGGTGGTCATTCATAGTACCTAAGGTTCTCACCTAGATTTGCCTCTACAAACTTAATTCAAATCCAACTTCCACAATGCAGGGACAACTTGTTTTTTGCATAAAATCACAGGACTGTGCCCTGAGCATGTTCCATAATGATGGAATCCATCCTCCAAAAGATGCATCATCTCATCATTTGTTTAATGCTGTCATACCCCTTATCTCTGAGCAGGAGCCAATGATACATATTTATGTTGTAAGTGCAAGTGGATTCAAATCATTTTTGTTTTGAAATGGAAAAGCCCCTGCTGATAAGTGTTGCCTTATGAACTCATTTTTAATTGCATATCCATTGTACATTCAGCACACAAGAATATTTTCTTAAATTACCTGTATCAGGAGCTAATACATTTTTTCAACTATTTCTGGCTCTTGAGTCTAGAAAGAGCACTATGGTTTTGTCTCCTCTTTTGGATTTGGAGGGGGAAAATCTGAGTTCTGTATGTATCCTCTTTGGGTATTGTTTCTTTAAAGAAAATAAAAAGACACTTACCAAAGCCAGATTGAAATCCTGTTTGCTGTAAAAAGAAATGATGAAAAATGTTATCTATTTGTGGACCTAATATCTTGGGAATATTATCTTAGCAAGGTATTAAAACCAGTTTTTTTTTTTTACTCTGTGTAGCGAGTTCCAACAGAGCAGAGATAAAGACGGGTGCTGAGCACTAAATTGAGCCAGCTGCGTTACCCATTTAATGGGCTGATGTTTGCACCTGGGGGAGTGAAAGAGTGCACAGCTATTAACCCCTATAGGTTTTTTTTTTTTCTTTTTGGCAGAAGAGTTGGATTTCTCTTTCCTTTATATATTTATACACAAAAGATGATTTTAGCTTTAAACCAAAGAGTCACCTATCACATATTTAACAATTTAATTCACTAGTTAGAACACCAGGACTTGTTCTCATCTAAAATTTATTAAACACTTTAAACCAAAAATTGTCGATACACTGTGCCAACTTTCTACACATAGCAAAAAATACAATTCAGAGTAATTTTAGTAATATAGAGCTATTACTATTATCTCCATTTAAACATGAGGAAACTCAGAGAACCAAGAGACCCTCCCAAGATCACACAGCTGCAAGTAATAATGGAACAGAGATACCAACTTAAGTCTCATCATTCCAAATCCCATATTCTTTCAAAGAGTTTGCTGTCTTTATTTGTTGGTTACCCTGATATTGGTGATAGAAACCATTAAGATAGCTGGCCAACTGTCCCAATACTCACAGTCAACAATCTGCAATAGAAATGGGTTAGGAGAATGGAAAATGCTCTACTTGTCATTACCTAACAACCTTCCCTTAGTCAGTCTACAGATACAAAAAGTTCCAACAGTTCCTAAACTACTAGGATAGTTTTCCCATGGAACACTAGCTCTTCAAGGTATTGCACATAGAGAGGTTTTGTGAGCACATTTCCTTTCCTTCCAAGGATTTTCAGTATGCTAATGTACCCTATGATTCTCCTAGAAAAGGGTATAATATGAAGTGTTTTCCAAGTATATTTCATCAAAAAACTCATTTTATAAAGTAACTGGATAGATCAGTGTACAATGGATGGGGAGCCCCTGTTCTTGTTAATCCCTGCAACTCACTAAAATTCTGGAGAATTTATCCTAGGAAGTGTCTCTCATAGCTTGAGAGCACGTTGTTTAGGACAGTTGGTAGTACACTTACACAGTTCACCCTCCCAAAATTTGTTATAGAACAAAAACACAAGTAGATTCAGAAACAGCTCAGAACGAATTTATTAATGGCATACTTATCATAACTTACCAAGGGAAACTAGGAATGGTACAACTTAATATCTACACAAATGTCAGAGTTGTCACTTAGCCCGTTTCTAACCTGCCCCTCTATGCCACTCTCTGAGATAGCATTCCAGGCTGTATGGCCCAGGCCTGACCCAGAATGACAGCCCTTGTGTTAATTCAAGTGTACTTCATGGTGGCACCCAGCACTATATTCAGTCTTGTTAGTGATAATGAGATTAATTCAAGCCTTAAAAATAACTGTGTTAAAATTTAGACTTATCTAGGTTTAGAATGTCCCTCCAAATTTCAATATATTCTTTTGAACTAATACTTATTATTTCTTCCTTATTTTCCTTTAGTGATGAACAAAAAAATTTAAAAACAGTAAGTAATATTATATAAGAAATATTTTATAAAAATCCCTTATCTTGAAATGAATTTCATAGATACCATACATCTTACCCATATATATTAATCTTTTTTAAAAACCCAATATAACATCTAAATGGTACTAAGAAAGGGAAATAATAATTTATAATGAAAGCACATGAATGTCAGCATATACATACTCAAGGATTGCAATAGTTCAGGATATGGAGAATTCCTGACTTAGGCCAACTAAGCAGTGGCCCCACCTTCACTGTGACAGCTCAAAACATGGCCTCTCCCTTCAAAAATGTCTTCTAGGGGCACCTGGGTGGCTCAGTGGGTTAAGCCTCTGCCTTTGGCTCAGGTCATGATCTCAGGGTCCTGGGATGGAGCCCCGCATCAGGCTCTCTGCTTAGCAGGAAGCCTGCTTCCCCCCTCCCTCTGCCTACTTGTGATCTCTTTCTCTCTGTCAAATAAATAAATAAAATCATAAAAAAAAATTTTTAAATAAAAACAAAAATATCTTCTAAGCATCCATTTCCTCCCTATTTGAAAAGAGTGTATTAAAGAAATTTAAGTAAGAAGCAATATGTCCAATTACTTTCTTAAAGGATCACTTTGGCTATTGTATGGAAAATGAACCAGAGAGAGACAAGAGGGGAAACAGCAAGACCAGCCCAGAGGCCATGTAATGATCTGAGCAAAAGACGCTACATTCATCCTGATAATTAAATCTCCAGTCAGTCTACTCCCTGTGTCTAGATATCTATTGGATATCTCTATTTTAATATGCTGATAATATGTGAAATATTTTTTTAAGATTTTATTTATTTATTTATGAGAGAGAGGGAATGTGCACAGAGGGAAGGACTGAGGAGGTGGGAGTGGGACAAGCAGACTCAGCTGAGGGCGAAGCCCCATGCAGGGCTCGAACCCATAACTTCAAGATCATGACCTGAGCCAAAATCAAGAGTCAGACACTTAACCGACTGAGCCACCCAGGCCCCATATGTGAAATATTTAATCCTCAAATTAAATTTTAGAATCCCTCATTCTCTTATAACACACTCGCATCTCCAATTTTATCACCATATCAATCTTACATATCTTTTCTACAGCACCTCTTGAATTTTTGCTTGTTTTATAACTAATCCCAGCATTGTTTTTCCATCTGGAAAAAATGACAACCTCTTAGCTAGGCTATTACTGGTATCTCCAGTTGCAATCCACTCTATAAGCAGCATCTCGAACAATCTCTCAAATGCCAACATCTACACATCACTCACTCCTTAGAAATACCATCTTACTCTGGCCTTGAAAGATTAACTGGAGAGGCCCGTTGGGTGGCTCAGTCGGTTAAGCATCTGCTTTGGCTTGAGTTGTGGTTCCCAGGTCCTGGGATCAAGCTTGGGTCATGGTCCCAGGGTCCTAGGATCCAGCCCCACCTGGCTCTTTGCTCAGCAGGAAGCCTGCTTCTCCCTCTCTCTGTGTAGCAAGTTCCTACACTTACCTGCTTGTTCTCTCTCAATCTCTCTCTCTCTCTCTCTCTCTCTCTCTCTCTCTCTCAAGTAAATAAAATATTTTTTTAAAAATAAGAATGAAAGAAAAGAAAAATTAACTAGACCCTTCATATGGCCTGGTGTGGCCATAGAACACATGATCAACCAAACTCACCTCACTGTCAAGACATCTTAACCATGTAAATTATCCTTCCAATGCAATATCTTTCCCATTCCTCCTCTCCTTGCTTACCCATCTTATGCAATTTCTAAGCATATCTTACTACTGAGACTTAACCACCATCCCCAGCACTCTGAAAAAAACAGGAACATTCGGTTCTCTCCTCCTAAATGATACACACACAGACACACACATACAGTTTCTCAGCAAGTGATAAATAATTTCAAATGTCAAAATAAGATTCCAAAAAGATGACAAAAGGGAGTATAAAATGTCATTTTCTGTGTAGTTAGGATTTCCTATGACTTTCCAAATTACCTGATCATTCTATGGTGGCACATCAGTTTAAATCTTCTATGAAGCAGCAATACAGTGTGACCTTAAAGCATTGATGCTAAAGTCAGATTATCTGGGTTCAAATCCCAGAAACACAATTAACTACCTAAAAGAATTTAGGCAAGTTAATTAAATTCTCTGTGCCTTTGTTTCCTAAACTGTTAAATGAATACTAATAGTATCTATTTTATAAGATTATTCTGAGGAGAGAATGAATTGTTGCATATAGAACATTTAAAGTGGTACTGGACACATAGTAAACCTTTCTCAAATATTAGCTATTATCAATGTTTACCCCTAAAATGTTAACACGTATATCCACAGACATGTAACATTATTTTATGAAATTAATAGCCTTTTTTTCAATAAAGATATGAGGCTTAGCAGTTACATCACAATACTTACACTAGAAAAAACCTAGTACTTAGAAATAAGTCACAGACTCTAAAGCAAAGGGAACTACAAAAACAATCAGGTTCCATTCATTACTTCTTATATGACATTGTGACCCTTTTTAATGGCTATGAACTAGGCCTACTAAGATCTTCTAGAAAAGTTGAGTTCTCAATGGTATGCTTCTTCTGAAATCCTAATTTTATTTTATTGATGGCAATCTTTGAGCACTCTAAGAACTTTAATTTTATTGAAATCACCAAGAAATTTCTGTGCTAAGTTTCCTTCCCTTTCAGATCAGAAATTAAGATTGAGAGAAGTTGATTTTTAACTATTTTTCCAAGTAGGTTACTCTCTCCAAAACTAAAAGAATATCTTTTTTATCCCACTGTTATAACATAATTTTAGTAATGGGTATCAATAAAACATGCAGTTAGGAAAAGGAAAAAAAAACACATTTTGCCCAAAACCCTAGAATGTTAACCACACAGAAGATTCCAGAGATAGGTTCTCTACATAATAAATACACTAATATTTGGGTTTATGTATAACAAAACAAAACCTTCTATGGATTGATGCTTTCCTTAGCTCTTTAAGAACACATCACAATTGGAAAGAAGAGTTACAAAGGGAAAAAGGCATTATCAGATATGTGCCAGATTCCTTTCACTGAAATGGAAGTGAAAAGCCATCATGTAACTTGTCCAAGAACTATATCTTGTAGCATAATTCCCAAGTCAAAGCAGAGGAAAGGTTTGAATTCACATATTCAACTGCCAATCACAAAAAACAAAGCAGACTTATTTCTGTTCCCTACATGTTCAATAATTTGTCTTCACCTCTCACCAGGGTGTCTGGGAATCTACTAAATAACAGTCCCTCATCATTTCCCCAGCCTACACTCAGGACCTGGACATTTCTCGGAGATGAGGGCCTCCCTAAAGAACCCCAGAAGAGGTAGGATAGTGGTCCCCGTTCCATCTCTAAAGGATGTCAGCAGAGCATGATCAGTTCATCAGCTGTTTTTCTATATTTCAGACCTCAGTGGTGAGAGGTCTGAGCTCTACAGAGATCTGGTAAAGTTCTGCTTGAAAACTCCTTGGTTTCCAAAGAGTTGCCAAATGTGGCAAATTCCACCAAAAACAGAGCTACCCCCAGGGCAGCACTCACACCTGCAGTCTAGCTCAGCCTCTGCCCCACAGGGGATTTTCTCCCTATGTGAATTTCTTTAGCAAGTGCTTTCAAACTGCAAATGTGGCCTTGAATTAATGCCTAATTGGGCAATATTTTGCCAGCGAAATTGCAAATGCCATTCACATCAGGGAATGTTTCTTATACATCCCTGTGGAGCCCAACATATGCATGTATTAAATCAATTTCAAATAAATGAATGAAGTTATTCGGGAGGGATGGGGAGCTTAACTAGCATAGAATCATTCCCTATATCTCTGTGCAATTTAATAAAACATCTTTATATATTCATCTCTGTTAAATCAAACCATTTTCAATGTCTTTTATTCATTCATTATTTAGTGCCTGCCCTTCAAGGGGAGGGATGCAATGGAAGGTAGATGCAGAGTCCAGGTCATGGAGACCCTCATACACCAAACTAAAGAACAGTGTCTTATCTTTCATAGGTTAGAAAGTCATTGAGGAACTTTTGTATGGCTATAATAGTCAGTTTTTCTTTATAAACAGAATACTCTGATGACAATGTGAAATGGAGATTTGAAGAGTAAGACTAGAAGCAGGGCTAGGTGCAGGACACCAGGAGAGAAATAATGAGGACTTTAACTAGGGCAATGGTCTTACTGATGTAGAGATGGGAACAGGTATAAGATACAAAACAAGTACAATCTGGTGACCAGTTGTTGAGGGTCAAAATTCAAGAATGGCTGTCAGGTTTCTAACTTAGTGGTAACTAGGTGGTAATGGTCTGGGAAAATATGATTGGCTTCCTTCCAGGTGAGAACCTAGATTTTTCTCCTGCTTCTTTCATAACACTCATCATACTGAAAATACCATATTTGTCTTTTCTGCTAGCCTATAATCTGCAAGAAATTGTAGACCATGCTGTGGTATTTACCATTGTCTCCATTTACATGCTCCAGCATATGTTAGATGCTTAAGAAATACTCCTTGAATTGAAACTGGCATATTAAGGGTGCCTGGGTGGCTCAGTCAGTTAAGACTGACCTCTGCCTTCAGCTCAGGTCATGATCCCAGGGTCCTGGCACTGAGCCCCACATGGGGCTCAGCAGGGACCCTGCTTCTCCCTCTCCCTCTGCAGCTCCCCCTGCTTGTGCTCTCTCACTCTCACTCTCTCAAATAAACAAATAAAATCTTCTTTAAAAATTGGCATATTGATTTGAGGGGACTCCTATATATTTCTTATATAGAGGAAGACGTTTATTTGAAAAAAAAAAAAAAAAAAGCCACTTCATACTTTTGTAGCTCTGAGCCTATCAGGTCAACTTCAGGAGTAAAAACTGTATACTATGTTCACTATCATCCCCATCAGAAATAAAATTCCACAGCCTAATTTAATATTCCTATGGTTCAGCAGACCCTGCTGTCAAAAAAGTCTTCCTAAAATATAGTACAAAATCATTGTTTTCATTAAAACCATAGTTGTATTTTATGAAACAAATAAGTTAGCTTTTTTTAAGATGTCTTTTCATAGAAGTCAAGAAATATTTGAAAACAGACATACCTCCATGAAGAAAAAGGTACCAAGCTTTTGGTATCAAGTTTTTGGCTCATACACAAAATTTTATTTTCCTTAAAAATGAATTTATAAGAGCATGATAGTTACATGGTCTTTGAAATCCTAATAGTCTTGCCTTAATATTCTTCTAGGTAATAGAAAACAATATTGTTCTTTGCTCTTTTGTGAAGTTAAGCATTAAACACTGGTCTAGTATAAATTTAACATTATTGTGTGCTTAATACACAGATCCTTAATAACTTTGCTTTCTTGTGGATTAACAGAATTGTTACCAGAGTCCCAACAGGAAACAGGCAGCACACTTGAAATAGGCTAATTTGAAAAGAGTTTATTTACAAAGAGATCAATTATAAAGGCAATGCTATCAGGGAACCACAATATGCAGGAGCGTCATCAAGGGCTGCTAGTAGCCTGACTTATGCCTATGCCAGGGAAGCAGTGTTACTGGAATCTGAAGGGAGAAAGTCAAGTAGAGAATAATTCCTTGAGAATATCAGAGACTTCTATTGAAAAAGACTCAGTCAACCTCTCAGTAAAGAATCCGGGGCAGGAAATACCCAGTCAGCTCGCTCCTCTTTCCCTCTCATCTTTTACCAGGTCCCCCACTAAACAAACCCACCTGAAGACAAAGGGAATGAATGGAAAGCCATACAGGTCAGCCTCCTAAGGCAGAGAACAGGGTGCAGAAAAGTAAAAAGTGGATCCTAAGGGACAAATAGAAGGTATCAGCTCAGTTACTCATTTAAACTTTTCTACCTAGAAAAGACTACCGTTGTCCATTTTCCAGGGTCCAAAATGTTTTTTTCCATGACCTCCCTCTTGCAGAGGAGAAATTTTCCTAAGTTTACATTTAAATTTCTAAGTATACAGTTACCAACAGACCCTGTGTTTCTCTAGCTCAGCAGCAGAGAATCTGAAAGATGAAGGCAGTTCTAGAACATTGGGGAAATAAGTACAGAGAAAGTACAAAGTGAAACACCCAGTAAAATTGTAAATAAACATTCTAGGAATTACATCCAAAAAGTTCTTTAGAATTTTTTAGAAAGCTTTTAGAATTTAGGGATGATTTCATGATTTGTGTCTCGTGTATACAAACACACATACCTTTGGCACTAAAAGCTTCTTTCTTTTATCTCTTTTTGGAGATCTAAAATCTGCCTACCTATGGAACTGTACTTCAACGGTCCCTTTTATCTAAGTGCTTAGATATGTCCTCAAAAAGTACCATTTCAACCTAAAAATTTTTCTTGTCTTATATGTTCATTTATCACAGTATATCCAATGGTGTTAGACTCCATTCAGCACTTTCTTAACTACCTGATATGTTTACTCTGTAGTACATTTAGTAAGTACATAAAGTGAGTATAATGGTAGCAGGTAGTTGTTGCTCTTATTTGTTTCTCTTTTGGAGATACAATATATGTTTTCAAAGCATAGATTCAGAAATGTACTCTTTAGTGTGAGGTCAGAATCAAATTTCTGTCTTACAGTGTATACTGTCAGGAATGTAAATGTTCAACAACAACGACAACAAAAGGCATTACATTCTTTTGGGGAATATCCTGAAGTTCAGGATAAAGACACCAAACTCCAATGAGCCACAGAGATTCTATGTAGAACCAGATTGGCAGACACTCTAAAGTCAACCCCCAAATACACTTATTTATTTATTTATTTACTGGAGCATTACATCTTATTTTCTTCCCAAAATAAATGAAATGCTTCACCATCATTTCCTCCTCATTTTCCCTACCTTTCCTTAGATTAGAAACTGACAGTTTAGATCACGTTCTGTCAGAGCAATGAAACCACAGCACAGCCATATGTTATTTAAAGACCTGGATTTTATTCACTGTAGGTAAAGTTGACTGAAGTGAAAGAGCCTGATTTATATCACTAGGCTGCCAGCAGGATAGGGATCGCAGCCTCTGCCTCCCATTGTGAATAAGATCTATAAAGGAAGCTGGGCCTCTATTTTTCTAGCAGAGCATTCATTTTACACAGTGCCAACTGACAGAATTTTCAGGAAGAGAGCTTCAGTCAGTAAAACAGGAAAGTCTCTCTAACTGGTTTACAGTATAGCTAATCAAAAGATAGTAAATATAAGAAATAAAGGTTCATCACATGACTTCTCTCAAATACTAGGCAGGTAACAGTTACAGGAAAAAAATGTCTGTTGCTTTGAATTTCATATTGCTAATGCCACTTAGAATGAGAGTTGTATTGGTTATATTTTCATTTGAAATGCAAAGTTGAACATCTTTATCTCATTCACTATTTTATGAGACTTTCATAGTCAACCTAACTTTTATACTCATGTTTTTCATCAACAGTGCTATTTTAAAATATGGCAATCCTCTCACCAGAGGTAATACTAGCCAGTCTGTCTTACACTGATTTCATTATCACCCTGAACGTAAGGGTGTAAAGGTCCAAGGACCTTTAATGAAGGACTTCTATCAACTTATTTTATTATCAAAGGTATCAAACTAAATTCTGTAACTCCTCTTCTACCTAGAGCATAGGAAATCATAAAAGAATATTGTTCCTGACATAACAAGAAAACACTACCTAAACTAAAAGGTGTTTTTTTTTTCTCTAAAGCCATCAAAGAATAACAGCCACAAATCAAAATTTCAGAGAAGAGTGTAAACCCTTTTTAGTTGAGTAAAGACTGTGACAGCTTTCATGTTTGGGAATATGTCTTATCTGGGAATATAAATATATAGAAGAGCTGGTCAACTATAAGACTTTCTTTGTTGGGACAAGGAAACAAACAAACAAAATTGTATGATTGCATGAACTGGAGAGATTGTATAAAATCTAGAAGAGTCTCAAATAGAATGCTATCTTCCTTATCCAACAATTCTTCCCCAAGCTTACTAAGTAGCAGCTGAGGGCAGGACTCAAAAGCAGAGAAAGTTATCACCGACTTCTAGTTCCTAAGTCACAAAGTCCTGTCTGAGGAGTAAAATTGAACTCATCTATAACATATTTTAAAACAGAGATGATCTGAAATTAGTTAAAGCATCAACCTAGCACTGACTCAGTTCATCTCTACTAAATAAAAAATATCAAGCTTTCACCATAGCTTCCTTACAAAGGAAACAGTATATCCTCCAAGGGAGGAAAAAAAACAACAATAATCTTATTCTAGCTTCACTATTTTTTTGCATAAAGTATCCAGCATACAATAAAAATTATGAGACATGAGCTGAAGCTTGAAAATGTGACCTATAATCAAGGAAGAAAGAAAGTCAAGAGAAGCAAATTCACAACTGATCAAGATGTTGTCATAAGCAGACCTGAAATAACTACTGTGAATATTTAAAGAGAAAAAGATGGACAAAATGGGAGATTAAATAGAAATTTTTGCAAAGAACTTGAAACTTTAAAAAACTGAATATCTAAAAATTAAAAAATTTTAGGTTGAAATGAAGAATGCATTGGATGGGCTTTAAAATAGACTGGGAATAGTAGAAGAAAGGATCAGTAAACTTATAGATAGGTGAAAAGCATGTATAGTGAGGACATTCTGGCACTAAGTACTTCTTACATGTCAGTTTAATCCTCAAAACAATCCTATGGATAGGTATCAATACCCAACTTTATAAATGAGAAAACTAAAGCTTGGAGACCTTAACTAAATAGCCTAAAATCACAGAGCCAGCATGGGTAGAGTTGGATTTGAAACTCAGATCTATAAGACTACAAAGTACCAGTTCTTAACAACTATGACATATTGCCTCCCTTCTAAAAAAAAAGCACTTAGGGCATTAATCATTCAATATGTTTTAATACATCAAAATCGAGAATTTGAATGTAGAATGACTATATGTCACACTATATGACTATATATGTCACAGTGTATTAGGCATAAAACAAAATAACCCCATATAAGCAATCGAGGAACAAAAAACTTCAAGAATTCAATGTTAACATTACTTAAAAAGAAACCTCCTCTTTTCATATATTGTTCATGTATGTCCCAAATCTAGTAATACCCCAAATAAAATACATTCTTTTCCATTATTTGCTCCCATAAATTAATTCCAGAAATACTAACTTGAGATTTTTAGAAGAAGAAATTTATATTACCTTATTAGTTAATTTGATTAATAGTTTTGTTAATTCTGCTGTTATCCTTTATTTTCTGTTCTTGTCAGGCATAACAGATCATTTAAAACTTGGGCTGTGGTGAACTTAGCATAATGTTATATATTCCAATAGATTATCATGATGAACGGAAGAATCACAGTGATGATTTATATACATCAAAATCTTTTTATCAACAACATGAATCTCATTTACTTAGTCACCAGCCAACTGATATTTAATAGCAAAGGCCTATATAACAGAAACATTTACACTAAAATTATTCCAATTAAAAAGCATATATATGGGGACACCTGGGTGGCTCAGTTGGTTAAGCGGCTGCCTTCGCCTCAGGTCATGATCCCAGAATCCTGGGATCTAGTCCCACATCAGGCTCCTTGCTCGGCAGGGAGTCTGCTTCTCCCTCTCTCTCTGCCTGGCTCTCTGCCTACTTGTGATCTCTCTCTCTCTGTCAAATAAATAAATAAATAAATAAATAAATAAATAAAAAAAATCTTTTTTTTTTTTTATTTAAGTAGGATTAAAATTTAAGTGTGAACATTTCAGTCACGGAGCCTATCCTTAATTTCTCATTTTTTATAGAGGGGACAACCACTTAAATATTGTAAATCTGTACTAAGAACATTTAGTAAATAATGCAGTGAAGGTCTATTGCTATGCCAGCTCAAGTACATAGAAAAACATTTTAAGTGATTACACATAAGTGAGGCACACACCATGTTCTCCTATTTCTTTCTTTGCAGCCCATGAATAATTTCTGATCCTAATGATGATAAATCCCCTCCTCATCAGAGTACATAAAGAATTAGATTTAAAGATAAGTACATGATGAAGTATTTAAATAAGCTAAAGTTAGAAATGCTGCAATAGGTAACTATTATAAATATGTTTCTTTCAGGAAAGAGAAAGAGACAAAAGACATTTAGAAAAACAGTTTAATTTCAGGGAACAAGTACAACATAGGAAGCAAACAGTAATAAAAGGAAAGTAATGGAGATCCACAAAGTAAAAGTGACACTCCTTTGGTTTCTCTGCCAGATAAGAATGTTGTCTTCTTTTTTATTTTTTATACACAATTGAATTTGTACATCCCATGCAAGAGTTAGAAAATGAATTAGAGCTAAAATGATGACACAGAAATATGTCTAATATCAATCATTAATGAGAAGAAAACTGAAGAGAAATACGTACTTATAAACTCTTTTATGGAAAAGCACTTTTAACCAAGCCGATATATCACTAAGTGTATGTAAATGCATGGGGAAATGTTTAGAAGACACTTGACCAAAATGTAAAAATGGCTTCCTGTAAGAGAGAAATGTAACTGCTATGGGAAAAAGGAATTTTAATGTTTATTCTAGTTATTTCTATGTTGTTGAAATTTTCAGTAAGAATGCATTTATATGCTACTTGCCAATTTACATAAGGAGTACAGATATGTAAGTGTTTAAGATATATACACAATTTCTCCTTTAGTGAATAGCACTGTAGACTGGAAAACATCAAGGCTAGATCCCAATCCAGCCTTAAAGCTGCATGCAGTCCATTCCCAGCTTAACCCTGACTGGATGTGTGGCCTTAGACAAGTTTTCAAAACTGAATTAATATGCTTCAATGTCCCTCAATAAGAGGACTGAATTCAGTGGGATCATAAACTCCTTCTTGCCTGTGTTCATATATTTACAATGAAAAGGAAGATTCAATCTCAGTGGAACTATTTCAGCTTCTCTTGGTAATTTTTCTTTTTCTCTCTAATCAAAGCATATAATCACATATATAGTTTAAAATGTTGCAATTTTATATACACACTCACACCACGAACTTATACAAACATGTACGTCCTTCAGGAGGAGCTCAAGACTAGTCATCTTCTATATCTCTCTACATCCTTGACTGTAGCACTTAATAAAGTCTTAGCATTGTTACCAAATGTGAGGAAGTAATGATTAATGTTTATCTTAATCCCAAGATTTTTTAAATTACTTTATCTGTGTGTGCCTCTGCTTCTCCATCAGAAAAATGGGATATAAAAATTAAACCCATCTCCTATGGTGACTGTAAGGATTAAACGTGCTAACAAATGCAAAGTGTTTAGAACAGTACCTGGCACTCAATAAATCGCTTTCATTGTTATCATAATGGAACTAATGGATTATTTATTAAGTGTTTTATCATGGCACAAAGAGATTTAATGTTATTCAAATCATCTTTAAGGTTAAAAATTCTTTCCCAAAATTAAATATATCATTGAGCTCCAAAAATGAAGGAGTTAGACTAAAAAATCTAAAGATCTCTTCCAACTCAGAAATATTATATAACTGACCTCTTTCCATAAAATAATTCTAACTACTTTATAATAGTTAGACATCCTTATACATTCCATTAATTTCTCTAATACTGATACCTCATTGCAAGTGATCATCAAGAACTCTAATGTAGTGATTCAAACTGGTTTTTCAGAATTGGTATTTGAAGTATAAAGAAGGAATCTCTGCCAATACATCACAGAAAGGCTCTATTTCAGAACCATAGAGCTGAGATAACCAACAAAATCTGAGAACATTCACAGACCTGCAGGCATGTAGCAAGGTGGAAAAGAGCTATTTTCTCTTTTCTGCAAAAGAAAATCCACTTATCCTCCCCCAGCTTTCAAGCACAAAACGGAGTCCACCATCTACCAAATTTATCCTCCATTATTAAGCAATACCACTCTGTGTTTGTCTTTCATGCATCTTTTTTTTTTTTCTTGTCTGATACTGGTTCAAGGCACTTGATATGATAGATCATAAGATTTTATTAAAACCATTTAGAATTCCTAGCGTCCTCCCATCTCTTTGCCTCTGATCTTTCCTTATTACTTCACCCATAGGCTAGAATCCCACATATTATATCTGAATGGGAGAAAATGAAATCAAACAATTTCTCTATTTCTATAGATCAATATTTTGAAGACAAAAATAATGCTTTGTTTTGGCTTCTTTAGAAAGCTAACATTCAAATGTTAAGAATCATTTGAGCTTAATGCTGAAAGGCACGGTCCTTAATTCTCATACATATACATGGATATGTATCTATGTATCACCACATCTGCAACTCTGTGCTCCATCTAGAATGCCTCAAAGTGATAACAGAGCAGAGAGTAATGACAATGGATAAAGAAGTAGTTTGGGTTAGGGGGGTATGACAAAATAGTTTAAACACATATAAAAATAATGCAGAAGAAATCAGGAAAAAATCTGATATTTAGGAATGGAATATTATGCTAGAGAATGCTGTCCATGTCATACATCTTCATTTTAGACATCTTCTCCATTAAAAGGTGAACTTATTGATTCATATAGCTAAAATTCTAAAACTTGGGCTGCATGAGAGTAGAGCAAAATTCTGGCTAGCTGATCTGTATGAAATACCCAGAGCGTTGATTAATATCCACCACCTAAAGGAAGGACTTTTGTGCCACACTAGAGGACTCTCATCTTGCTCCTATCTCGTTCAACATCTTGTAATTTTTTATCTAAATGAATGCACATAAAGATATATTTTCAGATTCTCATTGAAAGAAGCCAAATAAAGTGTTGGTGTGATGACTGATGGGACCAAGATTCAAAATTATTTTGATGGTTTGAAACAACAACATTGAAGAAAAAAATAGACAAGAATAAATGTAAAATCCTGCATATAAATTTGGGAAATTTTTTTGATTGCACAAATATAGCATGAGGAGATCTGCTTTATCTACATGTCTTATGAAAATTACCTGCTAATTTGTTTACGGATAAAATCAGTATGAGCCAACAGTATAAATCAGCTTAAAGAGGAAGGTTGAGAATTTGAGCTTCATTACTGAAAGAAGTGCTCCAGATTAAGAATTTTAGAATAGCGTGTACTTATGAAGTTGTAATTTGGGTTCCATTTTAGATAAGTATCACTGTGGGGGGGGCACCTGGGTGGTTCAGTGGGTTAAAGCCTCTGCCTTCAGCTCAGATCATGATCTTAGGGTCCTGGGATAGAGTCCCACATCGGGCTCTCTGCTCAGCGGGTAGCCTGCTTCCCCCTCTCTCTCTACCTGCCTCTCTGCCTACTTGTGATCTCTCTATGTCAAATAAATAAATAAAATCTTAAAAAAAAAAAAAAAGTATCACTAGGTCATTAAGAAGAATACTGACCACCAAGAGTACTTGGAGTTACATTTCAAAAAACATGACTAAGGTTCTTGATCATTTATTCTGCCACAGTTTTTCCCCAATACTGCTTAGAAACCAACAACAGCAGTCTATTTCTCCTCTCATCTTATTTAGTCTGAAAAACAGAAAGAAAAAATGAAGAGAGAAAGGGCATTGATGGTTCTTCTTGTTCTTAACATACCTAATAATGTTAAAGGTCGAAGAAGTCCACAGAAATTGGAGATGAAAACCAACTTTGAGGCTGCTCCATCCTGAATGGCTTTTCAGAAGATTTTACCTCCTCCATTGGATGGAATGAGCAATCTGTGCTGTTTTCCCCTCACTCAGTGTGGAAGGGATCTACATTCCTCATTTGTCTTGGTATTCTGGACCCCTGCCTAAGTGGATGATTTTTTTGGCATCACAGTGGGTTTTTGTTTTTTTTGTTTTGGATACACAGTGTCAGTCTTCCTGATCATGTGTGTAATGTTATTATTTAATAAGTGTTGATGTCATCCCCTTAGTAGATATGAATTTGTACTATACAGATATCATGTATATTCTTAATAAAAATGACTTTCTCTTTATAATTTCACTCACACAACAATCCATACTGGTAAACTATATTTATATAGCATTCTCAAAGAAGAAATAAAATAATTTTAAAAGGTATTGGGTTAATTAAAGAGAATAAAAGATTACAAGTTAAAATTTCCCTCAAAACTTTTCTTCAACATACAGATTACAAAAGAGGAAAATGTGAGTGGAGAAAAATCAGGTTACACAAAACTCTTCAACCTCTTCAAAGACTCTTAAGAGGAAATAGGCATTACTTTCATTATATCAACTAATGAGAAGGAATGACAATGACAGAGCTTTCTATTCAATATCAGAATTTTCAACAATGAAAAGAACTTCAGCCAAAATAGCAAATTCCATGTCAATGGAAGAAAGCAGGAATTGGGTAATCTTTCAATGACATTGTAAAAAGAAATAAAACTCACAGATTGACTAGAGGATCTCTAAGAAATTTCTAACACTTAAAAATCTATGATCTAGGGGCGCCTGGGTGGCTCAGTCGTTGAGCATCTGCCTTCGGCCCAGGTCAGATCCCAGAGACCTGGGATCGAGCCCCGCATCGGGCTCTCTGCTCTGCAGGAAGCCTGCTTCTCCCGCTACCATTCCCTCTGCTTGTGTTTCCTCTCTCGCTGTGTTTCTCTCTGTCAAATAAATAAAATCTTTAAAAAAAAAAAATCTATGATCTATACTTACGATAAAGCACACTAAAATCTTCTAAAATGTGGGGCTCCTGGATGGCTCATTCAGTTAAGCATCTGCCTTCGGCTCAGGTCATGATCCCAGGGTCCTGGGATTGAGCCCCACATTGGGCTCCCCACTAAGTGGGGACTCTGTTTCTCCTTCTGCCTGCTGCTCCCCCTGCTTGTGCTCTCTCTCTCTCTCTCTCTCTCTGTCAAATGAATAAATAAAATCCTAAAAAGAAACTTATAAAATGTGAAGATTATAAAAAGGGACATGTCAAGAGTTTCCTGCCTAAATCTACAGCAGCTTTACCCAAAACATGACTGTTGCTTATGAGTTAAATGATAGTAATATTATATAGCCCATAGGCTGCAGTACATATTCTATAATATTAAAGACTGAGGTTGCATTAGCATGGGCTTTGAGAAAGGATGACAAATTTGTGAAATATTCTGGGGTTTTTTTTGTTGTTGTTGTTCAAAAGACAAATACAACAGAGAGATAATAAGACAATAAGAGATTTAAAAGTATGTTTCAGGAGCTCAGGGAAAATGGAAGAGCAAACAACCCACTACCTAAATGAAAGTATATGAGTATAATCCTTAAAAAACAACTGAATTGTAATTCTAATCAAAGACAAGGTTAATCAAAACAAAGAACTCCCAAATGGAGAAACTATAATAAAATTATGATTAGTGGAAAATTTTGGAATTATTTAAGTAAATACAGACCAAAGGCTAAAATAACCATGGGAATATGGCAGAATGTAAAAAAGATACCCTCCCTTTACCAAGATAGAAGACTTCCCTATTCCCAGAGATAGGGAACTTGGGTCAAGAAGGCTCTACACACAAACATTGTTAAAGTAATCCTTATCTTCTTAGTTACCTCTTCACAACTTATTACCCATGGCCCAAATGCCTTTGTCTAGTCCATTCTTCACAAAGGTATTGTTCCTTTCTTTAAAAGGTATAAAAGCTTCCTGCTCTGGTCACTTCTTCCAGTCTTCATGCTTTTGTGAAGGCTCCCATGTACATGTAAAAATTCAATAAGATGTGTATGCTTTTCCCCTGTCAACCTGTCTTATGTCTGTTTCATTCTTGGGCTCAGCCAGAGATGCAGACAATAGAGGAGAATTCTTCCACCCCTAAGTAAGTAACTGTATGTGAACATAAATTCATTGCTCTTTTCCCCTTAGGTTGTTGGGTATTAATATTATAAATAAATAATTGTTCAGAATTTTATTTAAATTATGAATCTTCGATATGAAAGTTTAAAGAGTATGTCAACCTTTCTTAACTGCAAAATACGTAATTTAGTAGTGGATAAAAATCTCCTTAGTTATCTCCTCCAACAAACCATTGGGAATTTCTTGGACTTTCACTGATAGTAGAATTTTAAGGTATTAACATCACAAGATAATGATAATAAATGCTACTGACGGTGTATAAGGCTATTGTTCATAGTTTAAGTGAAATTCCTTGTTGAAAGAAAAAATAACTTTCATCTGGGATGCTCAAGGACCCTTTCAAAATGTAAGAATGTGTTTTTATAGAACAAAGGGAAGCAGAAAAATGACAAGAGGCCAGAAGATCTAAACCAAAGCTGTTATTCAGGTCTTGGTAAAGAAGAAACAACCCAGTAAGTTTAGGATTTAATAACTGGCTGGACAACTAGACTGAAGAGAGGAATGATAAATAGTAACTACAAATTTAGAGTCCCAAGAGTAAAAAGAATCGAGGTGCTTAAATCAGAATAAAATTAGGAGCAATAGTCCAAGTAGAAAACCTGGTTCAAATCATGCCAAACCCTCTACAGCACCATCCACCCCCTCCCCCAGGTACTATGAACCTGGGACTAGATTACAAAATCCACAAAAAACGCAAAAATATCAATTGGTTTAAAGGCAGGAAACACTGAAAGAAACCAGGAAAAATAATTTCTTTCCACATTTCCTTCTAAAGAAATACCTAAAATATACAGAGGGGAAAAAACTCTCTGGTGTAGCAAAATAGGTAGACTATGACCTTATAATGTGATTAAAGTCTACTGGTGCTCATAAAAAAAGGCGACACTTAATTACACCATGCTTTTCATCTTCCAAGCACTTTACAAGTACTGTATTAACTAATTAACGACGGAAAACCTGATGTTTCTCGGAAAAGACTACTGTCACTACTCTTTTTCACCTTTTAAATGAACCTTTTTTAAATCTTAAAATACAACATGCGCAAAATGGGTGATATTTAAACTTTCAAACTAATGATTACAGCAAGCAGTTCATTTTCCTGGTACTTCAAAGTTGAATTACAATAAAGGACATAGGTAAGCTATCTAAAAAGAGAAACAAGTCTACTGGCTCATAAAAGCCCAACTGGTAAGCACCAGTGAGCCCTGATAAATGGTAAAGTAGCAGTAATGTAAAGATGCTTACTGTTGGTCTATGACTTCTACATCCTCCAGAAGCAGATGGCATAAGGGCACCCATTCCTACATACATTGAGTGCTCTAGTGTGGGTTCCAATTGAGATCATCTTCTTCACCTCTAGTCATTTTTAAATTAGGCATTTGTCAAAAGAACACTGGGCTAATACAGTATGTTCCCCAAATGCTTCTGATTCATAAAAAAGTCTCTTAAGGGCTCATCTAAGAATCTGATTCACACTACTCAGCCATTCACTCATTCAACTAAAGGGTATTAACTACCTACTATGAACAAAGCCCTCTAAGAAGGCTTTAGAGTCACATGCACATCTCTCTAATCACCTTAAAAGCAAGGTGACTGGCCCTATATCCCTCTGATCACCTCAAGAGATGGGTGGTTATTATTTCTCCCTATACTCCCGTCTGCCCACAAAAATCCTGCCTGCCAAGGCCAAGCTGAAATCCCCAGTCTAGAAGAAGGCAGTATGAGATAGGGAAAAATCAACAGGCTTCAGTTGACACATGAGCTCTGCATATACTGCTCTAGCAGTCAAAACTTGGGAAGGTTATTCACTTCCTCTAGACCTTTGTTTCCTCATATAAAATGAGAATGATAATACTTTCACAACCATATAAGCAAGAGCCTGTATATAGAGTGTAATTGGCTTGATTCACTTGATTTTAAAAAATGCTTTTCCATTTCTTGTATTGCTAACTGAGTTCCTTCTACTGAGATGGTGGAGTTTTCTGCACAAATTATAAATAATAATTTCTTTGCAAGCTTACAAAATAATATAAGAAAAATGCCTAGCTGGGGTGCCTGGGTGGTTCAGTCAGTTAAGCATCTGCCTTCGGCTCAGGTCATGATCTCAGGGTCCTGGGATCAAGCTTGCATGGGGCTCCCTGCTCAGTGGGGAGTCTACTTCTCCCTCTCCCTCTGCCTATCGAGCCCCCTGCTTGTATGCACTCTCTGTGAAAGAAAGAAAGAAAGAAAGAAAGAAAGAAAGAAAGAAAGAAAGAAAGAAAGAAAGAAAGAAAGAAAGAAAGGAAGGAAGGAAGGAAGGAAGGAAGGAAGGAAGGAAGGAAGGAAGGAAGGAAGGAAGGAAGGAAGGAAGGAAGGAAGAAGAAAGAGAGAGAGAGAGAAAGAAGGAAAGAGAGAAAGAGAGAGAAAGAAAGAAGGAAAGAGAGAAAGAAAGAAGGAAAGAGAAAAGAAAAGAAAGAAAAATGCCTAGCTGATGGTACAGTGCAGTAAAATATACAGGACTTAGAGTCAGGTAGACCTGGTTATAAATCCTGATTATAGCATTTAGTGAGTAGGAGCCTGTATTATACCTTTCCGACATCCCATAGTATCTTTCACAATACTAAGTATATATAGTAAACATTCACTAAATTTTTCTTGTCTGACACTGACTTATTCATGCCAATCAAGTAAAATACACATGTGTGCACCTACACTTCATTCACCTCCCTCCAGCTATATAGAACAAGCAGATTCTAGCAGAGCCTTGGGCTCTTCCTGGGGGTTAGCCCAAAAGCTAGTGGAATCAGAAAAAAATTGAGACCTTCATCTCTGAAGTACACATATTCTCGGCTTAGCAGCTCCAGAATGAACTAGGGATACTATGATGCCTGTTACTTGTGTTGTGATCTATGCTTTAAGATAAAGATATGGTGAGCTCTAGATATCTAATAATTCTCAGTCTATGTATTATTCCAACTCAGATATTTAAGGAATATTGTTTCTGATCTCTGCTGTGTGCCCTTCAATAATTTACTTCAGGGGTCACAGATTACAAAGACAATGATTATAATTCTAGTATTTTCTTAGAATTCATTTTTCTCCATTCTTCTCAGTCATCCTTTAATCGAAACAAGATCTGAGCAAACATGCACAAATTCTAATTTGTTCTAACAAATTTTAAATCTCTTTTGCCTATTTCTAATTTTGTTATTAGATTTATGATATAATATAAGCTATATCTATATACATCTAGTGAAGAGCAATTGCAAAACTTATCAAGAGTTCTCTCCAAAAAACTGCTCTCACAATAAGTACAAATTGTTAGCATCTATCACCGTGTGATGTAATCATATGAAAGCCTTTTCTAGCTTCATCCCTGTAAGGTACCTCTCTATTACTTTATAAAGATAGATGGCAAAATGTTGTGCATGAAACCTAAGCCATTATAGAACTCTACAGGGAATGCTGGGATACTACTAGTTTCCTGATAAGCAACTACAGCTAAAAATTAGCCTTACATTCTTTCTTTTTTTAATTTTGATTTTTTTTATTTGAGTATAGTTGACACACAATGCTGTATTAGTTTCAGGTATACAACATAGTAATTCCATATCTCTATACATTATGCTCTGCTCACCACAAGCAACCTCATATTCTTAAATCAATTGATCTGTTTCATAATATTTATTTCTGACTAAACAATTTACAACTGAACACAATTATATCATAAAATCAACACAAACATGTATCGGGAGTAAATATGCCATTGTGCGTTTGAAGACATAATAGTTAAGCAATCAGCTTAGTGATAGATGTGACACTTTGTTTCCATTGAGAACAGTCTAATTGTTTCCATTGAGAACAGCCTAACAGTTGTATTATTCTATCCTGCAATGCTGCTAATTATCCCTGATGACTAGATGAGTAATTAGGATTCACAGATAAAATCCAAATTTAGGGGTGCCTGGGTGGCTCAGTGGGTTGGGGCCTCTGCCTTCAGCTCAGGTCATAATTTCAGGGTCCTGGGATCGAGCCCCACATGGGGCTCTCCACTAAGCAGGGAGCCTGCTTGCCCCTCTCTCTCTGCCTGCCTCTCTGCCTACTTGTGATCTCTCTCTCTCTGTCAAATAAATAAATAAAATCTTAAAAAAAAATTTATATTAGGCAAAAGTTAAATCCCAACCATTCATTACTACTTTGGGGTGAATACAAATATTGAGTAATTTGTTCCTAAACCCTTCTTCTATTTCCTACCACCCTCAGATTAGCTGTTAAATCACAATTCTTTCTTTTCTGTATATTATTATCCAATTGAATGTAATATAGTGCTACTATGTCTCTTGGGTCTTTTACATTAATTAACAAAAAATTCTTCATTAAAACATTCTAAATGTTCATATTTGAAAATATTCATATTCCATGCATCTTTATTACCAAATAACTTTTTTTTAAAGATTTTATTTATTTATTTGACACAGAGAGAGATCACAAATAGGCAGAGAGGCAGGCAGAGAGAGGAGAAAGCAGGATCCCTGCTCAGCGGAGAGCCCTATGTGGGCCTCAATCCCAGGACCCTGAGATCATGACCTGAGCCGAAGGCAGAGGCTTTAACCCACTGAGCCACCCAGGCGCCCACCAAATAACTTTTTTTACTCATCTAACTTAGAGTAAAAATCATGAACACTCATAACATTTTTTTATCTTTGAGAAGATTTTTTTTTTTACCAAAACCTGTCAATTTTTATATCTTCTCTGGAACTCAGATATAACTATAACGACTAGAATAGCTCATATTTATTGGGTGTGTAATCTGTGCCAGCCATGGTGCTCAATGCTTTGCCTCTTTCACGCAGCCCTAAGCAAGTACTGTTACTTTTAAATTTTACATATGAGCTAACTGACAGCCAGCTTTAGCCAGCTCATAAGATATGAAACAAAGGGGCGCCTGGGTGGCTCAGTCGTTAAGCGTCTGCCTTCAGCTCAGGTCATGATCCCGGGGTCCTGGGATCGAGCCCCGCATCGGGCTCCCTGCTCGGCGGGAAGCCCGCTTCTCCTGCTACCATTCCCTCTGCTTGTGTTCCCTCTCTCGCTGTGTTTCTCTCTGTCAAATAAATAAAATCTTTAAAAAAAAAAA
>CM053616.1:64100536-64132074 GCA_028646535.1 Procyon lotor
TGAAGGGGATGATTGCTTCAGATAAGCTTGCCTCCCTTTTCCTACCAGGAGTTCAAGTACTAGCTGTCCAGAGGAGACTTTAAATAGGTGTGTTGCCTAAAATAGAGTCCTGTTCAGCAATTAAAGGAGCTTTGTATTCTAGTCACTTGTGCTGTACTTGTTATAGAAATATTCACATTGCTGATCCAAGAAAAACTACATGGCACACAAGATAGAAATAGGTCTAAGCAGAGTCATCCCTTTGGAGGGCTGCACACTTGTTCTACCCACTCAGAGAACTAAAAATGTTAGGCAGAGGAGCTGGTCCAATTCAGGTATCTCTTCTGAATAATATCAGAAGGCTTGGGAGCTATTGTTTGGTTGTTTATTGGTTGGCTACGGATGGGCTGTTTGGCTCAGCAGCTTAAAACACATCTAAAAACAATGTTGAGAAGGACTAAAGTCACCTGATGGGGTGTATGACAAAGACTGTAGAATATTTAGAGACACAGACACAGCATACACAGACCCCACACCACAAATAAAATAGAGGCATCCTGCTCTTCATCACCAGTACCTCTCTACTGAGGTACTGATAAAAGTGTAACCAGGAGCAGCTGAAGGAATCATGCCTATTTTGGTTCTCTCAGATCCAGTTTTCTTTATTTACCTAATGTATATAATTTACTAATCCTCTTTTACAACTATAAAGAACCATGTCCTTTTACCAAATCTGATCAATTTTCTAACTGAAATTGCTCAAAGTTCAGATTCATAAACTTTCCAACTGTTACAGCCTTTATTCAATTGCCCTTAATAATATTGATTTTTTTTTTCCTCTGCTCACATTGTAGGTGATTCCAGCCTGGCAAGAATTAAATAATTTCTGGGCCAAGTGCTACCTCAAGAATTCTTTTCTCGGGGCACCTGGGTGGCTCAGTCGTTGGGCGTCTGCCTTTGGCCCAGGTCAAATCCCAGGGGCCTGGGATGGAGCCCCGCATCAGACTCTCCGCTCTGTGGGAAGCCTGCTTCTCCCGCTGCCATTCCCTCTGCTTGTGTTCCCTCTCTCGCTGTGTTTCTCTCTGTCAAATAAATAAAATCTTAAAAAAAAAAAAAAATTCTTTTCTCATTACTCAAAATAATAAAAACCCCTAGAACTTCCACCCCACCCTTCACATTTGTTGTTGAAAATTTTCAGGCTCCTTAATGAGGGCATTAAAAAAAAATACTATACAGATGAATGGATAAATAAGGTATGGTGTGTGTGTGTATACACACACACAATGGAATATTACTCAGATATAAGAGAATGAGATCCTGTCATTTGCAACAACATGGATGGACCTAGAGGGTATAATGCTAAGTGAAATAAGTCAGAGAAAGACAAATACCTTACCATTTCACATATATATGGAACCTAAAAACCAAAACAAATGAACAAAGAAACAAGAAACCAAAAAGACTCATAAATACAGAGTGGTTGCCAGTAGGAGATACAGATTTCCAGTTATGAAATGAATATGTCACAGGAATGAAAGGTATAGCATAGAGAATATAGTCAATAATATTATAATAGTGTTAAATGGTGAAAGATGGTAACCACACTTGCGATGAGCATAGCATAATGTATAGAACTGTCAAATCACTATGTTATATATCTAAAACTAAGAAAACACTGTGTGTCAACTATATTTCAATTTTAAAGTGTACAAAATCTGTATCTTTAAAATCTACTATAAAATCTATAAATCAAGGAAATCGTATTTATTTTACAAATGTGTTCACTGTAGAACGCATTAATTTACCTCCTTTGAATTTTGACATTATTTAATTAACATTTTAGGTTTTAGGTTCACACTATTACTGAGCAAAATTGGTTTGCTATTCTAAAATAAAACTTCATTCATTTACAAATAGGTACTGCCACATTGAGTTATTTGCAAATATGCATTACCTATAGGGTTCTAGCACATTAAAAGTTGAAACAAAGAAATGGAGCCCACTACTATAACCTGCTCCTTCCACAGGGTAAAGTTTAGAGTTCCTTCTGCAAAGCCCTGAGAGGGCAGTCAAGTGACTCATGAGGCTAAAAATAAAAAGACAATCTCTAGGGAAGGCTCAAAAGTGCCAGATGGAGAACCCATGTCAAACACCCTGGCAGACTAGACAACCTGAAAAATTCCTACAAATGCTGACTTCACATATTCACACCTTCTTAAATACATTCCTGAGAGAGCAAGAAAATAAGAATAACAATTCCCAAGTGCTAAAAAAGATCAAGGCAGTTCAAGTGTGCTGAAGTTTTAGCTATTCTGAAGTGGAGATATATCTATTTCTATAAAATGAGGTCATGAGTTTTAATGACCACATGGAGAAAGACAGACAGAAATTGGACTCAGACAAGGCAAGAGATGAAACTGAGACTGCAAGAGAAAAGGAGAAAAAGAAGAAAAAAGAGTCCCACACAAATACTGGGAAACTGGAGCCATGGCGGTAAGTCTCTTTTGAGAACCGGCACCAGGGTGGCTTCAGTCAGTTAAGCATCTGCCTTGGGCTTAGGTCATGATCCCAGGATCCTGGGATCAAGCCCTGCGTCAGGTTCCATGGTCAGAGGGAGGTCTGCTTTTCCCTCTCCCTCTACTACTCCCCCTGCTTGTGCTTGCATGCTCGCTTTCTACCTCTCTCTGTTAGATAAATAGATGGTAGGTAGGTAGGTAGGTAGGTGATAGATAAATCTGAAACTGAGAATGCCTCATGAAGCCAGAACCTTCAAGCAGCAACAGCCTCCAGAAGATGTGAACTAGGAAACTTTTGGCTCACATCAAAGAAAACAAGAACTCTTGTCTATCTCACCTTGACGCTGTACATCAGTTACCAACTACTGCATAACAACCACCCAAAACTTTGTGGCTTAAAGCAACGATTTATAATTTCTCAGAATTCTGTGGGTGGATTGTGTGGTCTTCTCCTATCTAACCTAAGGCACTACCACAGTTGCAGCCAGTTATCAGTGGGAAAAACTGGAAGATCCAAGATCTCACCCCAAGTCTAGAGTCTCTGTGTTGGATCTCCTTCTTGTGACCTCATTTTCAAGATAATTAGACCAGTTTTTCCTACATCTTCACTTGGACCAGACTTATACCACGAACTGGCAGCTCCTCCAGCTTTCCCTTACTACCTCCCTACTTTCTTTCACATAGGTACTTTCCTATGAAAATCCCCACATAATTAATTTCATTTTGGTGTCTGCTTCTGAGAGGACCTTGATTAGCACACTAATTCACAAAAACTATAAATTAGGAAACAATTATTTGCTTAGCACAGTAATTCTATTAAATAATGAATTCCCTTGGAATGCTTTTACAACTTTTAGTTTGAAATTTTTAACCTTCAGAAGGTACTGAAAATAATAAACACTTACGTACTCAACACCTATAAGGGACTAAATTTCTGTGTTGACTTAGATATAATTTTTCTAGAGTTAGACAAAAATGATTAGATTAGTGTTTTGTCTCTCAGAAATACACTGCTCCGTTCATCACCCCAAATTCATGAGGCTCCAGGAAAACTCAGGAAAATTAGTTGTCTGATTCCTCAATGTTCTGAATAATGAAAACACAAGAGGATTACAATAAACAATCTATAATGTGTACTGTTTGTTCATTTTTCATTTCAGAGCCATTTGTTTATAAGCTTCCTTTAAAGATCCCATTAAGTGCTTCTACAAACTTAGCACAGTGGTTCAGCAGCATTTATTTACTCATCAGGTAAGGAAATGTAAGCCTTGATATTCCCAGTGTTTTGCAGGCATTCACTTTGGGGTGCCAAAGAGTGTCACCTAACATCCATTATTTCCAAGAATTAAACCAGAAAAGCTTTCAAGACCTATATTTCAAAATAAAAAGAACACTCTCAGAAGAACACATATTTGGAAGCAATATTTTTATTATAAATATTTTTAATAGAGAAAATACAAGAACTTTTTATCTCTATATAAAAAATTAAATTTTCAGAAGACCTTGAGATTCCTTTCAAAAAGAAATGCCCTCCATGATATGTATAAATGAAGAATAGTTTTTATTCTAGCTTTGTATCAGTCCTGAAAAGATCTGTTTACTTCGCTTCCGAGTCTTTCCTGTTTTTTTTTCCTTTACTCGCTCACACATATACACAGACTTGTTACTAAAGAACACCAGGACATCTAGATGTAGTCCATTACCCAGTTATGTTAACCACGTAACACGAAATTCCAGAAATCAAACTTAATTCACATCTGTTTGGAATAACAATAAAGGTAAATATTACTGTTTAATTCCATGCCACTCAAGTTTTTGCTAAACTTTGTTGAAGGTACAGTTTTAGGAAGCTTTCCTTGAATATAATCTCTCTGCTTCCTCATTAGGACACCTCGGTAAATAAAAATTTTTTAAAAAGGTTTATAAGTTGAAGAACATGGATTTTTATTTATGAATGTGTTTGCCGTAAGCCTGAGTGGTTCCAGGCACAACTCTGCCTCCAATTCTTCTGTTCTGTCTTCAAGGCTAAACTTTCTATTTTCCTTCAGGGGATTTTTATTCCATCATCATAGTTTTGGCTATGACTTTAGGATTGGGTAGCTGTAAGAAACACCAAAGGGATGTCCAAAACTCAGAGATGTGGGCAGGAATCTCTGATACCAATGTCCCTCCTGCCAGAATCTTTCCTCAAAAGAGTGCTAAAGAATTTGTGTTTAGTCATTTTGAGAGTAAAATTCTCAAAGGTTATCATCTTAGTCCATTCAGGCTGCTAAAATAAAATACCACAGACAGGATGGTTTATGAACAATAGAAATTTATTTCTCACAGTTCTGGAGGCTCAAAGTCCAAGGTCAAGGTGCCATCATAGTTGCATTTTGGTAAGGATCCTCTTCTGGTTCATAGCCAGCACCTCTTCTTGCTATGTGTTCTCACATAGTAGAAAGTATGAGGGAGCTGAAAATCTTCCTTAAGAAAGTCTTCCAAAAACTTCAGATGAAAGCAGAGACCCATGTCAGAAACATGGGCTGAGGAACCTTTGGCTTTCTCCGTTTGGTTTGTGCATCACACACAGCCAGGCCTTACTGATCCTCTGGTAGGTCATCAGTGCAGGTTCCTCATACCTGTGCGACACTGCTACTATGTTAACAACTCCGTCCTCCTCACTCCCTGGGAGCACGTGACTTGTGCTGGACCAACCATACTGCCTGGCTTCAGTGAATGGTCTAAGGGAAAGGGCATGGTGCCTAGGCCAGGTTGCCACTCTCACCAGGAATTCTGTAACTCCATCCAGGACAGAAGTTTCTCCTTCTTCGAAGTGAGATATTATAAGGCACCACACCCAAAACTGCCTAAGGCTTTGTACCCTAATAAATGGGGAAAGTTCATGTAAACTAGGAAAAAATGAAATAAAAAATGGTAGAGGAAATCAAAACCAAAAGATGGACAGAGCACTATGAAAACTTATTTTGGTCCAAGATAGCTGTCCCTTACCCTTTTCAGGGTTGGATGAACCAAATAATTTCCTATTTTTGCTAAAGTTTATGCAAGTTAAGTTTCTGAAACTTAGAACTACTGAGTCCAGACTAATGTCTTCTACTTTTTATGCATAGATAAAAACACAACTTATACAAGTTAAAGGGCTAATTTAATGTTGTTTTATTGAATTTCACATTTGAAATGAAGATCTCAGCATTTCCTTTTATCACTTAGTCAACAGTATGCTGTCCTTGGCATATCTTCCCCTCAAAATGAATATACAGTATCACAATCCACTACTGTAACAGAGAGAAATAAAGTGAATTTTGAAAACCAAAATGCTGTCTCGCTCTATATTCTGAATGGGAATGGGATAAAGGAACAAATCTCCATTGTGCTCAGATCTTCTTGGAGAAGGATGGACAGGTAGGCCCCAAGTTGACAGCCTACAGCTTAGCATAGACCTTTGATGGTCTTTAGACACATAACAAACATCCAAGGACTAAGTCTGGAGGTAAGGGTTGGAAAAGTTGATCTGTACACAAAAGGAATAAGAACTGGGAAAGAGAAACAAGAAAAAAAAAAAAAAAGGAAAAGATGGAAGAAAAAAGAGACCCACACACATACTGGGAAACTGGAGCCATGGCTATAAGGCTCTTTTGAGAACTGGGAAGTTGAATATTTAATTTGGTAAGTTAACTGGGCCAGAAGTTGTAGTATAACTAGGACAACCAGATAATTTATGACTCAAACTTGTGCTCTTTGAGAGTAAAAAGGGGTGCTATTAATAATCATGCTGTATCAAGATAATAATCCTGGGCTACCACATGTAAACAGACCTGGAGTCCCCTCACATAACCTTGTTATTATCCTCTTTATTCAGTGAAGATTACCACACCCAGATGACTTGTGTGAGGTTTTCAGAGGGAAAATAAGAAAAAAGAACTCTGCTTCAGATTTTGCATGGTATTAAACAGGAACAACTTCCCCATGATTTGCAAAATTCCATTTACTACACGGTCCTGGTGGGGAGAGGACTGAGAGCTGATCATGGTGACTAAGAGACAAGCCACCTGGGGATATGCTGCCCTCACCTCACTGCATATGAATTTGAAATCAGCCAATCATTGGAGCACTGGCCAAAAAATTAGTCATACCATGTTCATGTTCTACCTTTCTTGCACTTTCTTTCTCTACATTCAGAGATTAGGTAAGAGTTAAATAAATTCCCACCTGGAAAACTAAAATTTTTCATTTTAATATTAAAAAATATATAATAGATGTCTCTTTTCCCTATGGTACATTTGGTTAACAACTTCTTCCTTTACTCATCTAAAAAAGGAAGAACAAAATTTTGATGTGTTTCCAGAGTTCCCAGGCCTACCCAGGTGGCCATGTAGAGCTTCCAGTGTGTTAGAATATGGCAAGAACATTCCAGTGTGTTAAAATATGGCAAGTGTGCCTCAGTTTTACAGTCTGTCCAGAAGATGCAAGGCAGAAAAAAAAAATTGGTGCAATGATTATGAGTTCTGGTATCATGCTTTTCCCTTACTCAAGCATAAGACATAGGTCTGGTAGGAAAAATTAGGACTTTCAATTCACACAGACCTGGATTTGAATCCAAGCTGTATCTTTTACTACCAGTCCCATAGAGTAACCATCCCATTTACTACCCTACCTGGATCTGTTTCTTCATCTTTAAAATGGGATGACAGACCCTAACTGATAAGGATACTATAAACATTAAATCAGTGTATCAGACATCTACTGTGCTCTACCTCACATTCTCTTGGAACAACTTTTTTATTCCAGCCATTGTATAGCATCATGTAATATACTAGTTTCATGCAAAATAATTAAATAGCCAAGAGTTACATAATTTAGAGGGCCCAGTGCAAAATTAAAATAAAAGTCCCCTTGTTGAAAGATTATTAAGAATTTCAAGACAATGACATGAGTGAATTAAGCTAAAAACGTAGTTGCACATGAGGCACATGCATGGAGCCGGTCAGACTGCCCCTCCTGCCCCTCCTGCCCCTCCTCTCCACTGTTCCAGCCATCTCTCCCATTTCACCCCAGGGCTTCTTGGACACTGGGGCACTCACACCTGTCTGGAAGTCCAAGTGAATTACAACCCACGGAAAACCCTGGAGCAATGGATGAGGGAAGCCAGTGAATAAAGGCCGCCCTCTCCTATCACTCAGGTGGATAATGAGAGGTGCACTGCATCCTACATGGCTCTTCAGAGGCCAGAAGGATCCAGCTTTAGTTGTCCACAGTGTAAACAGCCTGATGCTGAGTCCATGAATCAGCTTTGCCTCCTTCCCCTCCCCACACACCAGCTGTCTCATCTCTGCGCTTGGGCTTAGAGAAGGGCAATTTGTGTAAAGCGCTTTGTAAAGATCTCGCTCATCAAAGCTCTCCCTCTCCCCTCCTCTTCTGAGCAGCAAAAGCCAGTGACCAGGAAAGAGAAGTGATGATCAAATACTGACCATAGTCCAGAAGTAGAAAACAAAAAGAGAACTTTATGTTCATTCTACCCTTCCATCTTTCCAGTTCACCCCTCCCCGACCATTTACCCTCCTTTGCCTCAATACCATATACTCAGATTTTCTTTAAAGCCCATTTAGTTAGTCCTTGATACAAAATTCTAGAGATTCTATTTACTGAAGTCCTATTTTTCCCAACATTCATTCGGGCTTGGTCCTGTAATAATCTCACTACAAGAGAAAACATGATGACTCAGCCTCTGAATGAGAAAAGAGAGCAAAAGTCATTATTTTTAGCAGTAATATAATAAACTAACTTAAAAGAAGTAAAATAGTCTCAAGACACTACTTTAAAAGGATAAAGAACAACTGGATTCTTGGCTAGCTAAGAATCACATTCCGATAACTATAAAAAATTTATAAACTTTACTTGCTTTATATCATGTTACAGTATTGTACTTTGCTCTCCAAAAAATAGTGCCCTTTCTTTCATATCTTTTATTTATCAGCACAGTTATTCAATAACCTCACTGACTGCCATAATTAGAACAGGAAAATTGTATGGAATAATAAAATGGGGGCGCCTGGGTGGCTCAGTCTTTAAGCGTCTGCCTTCGGCCCAGGTCGTGATCCTGGAGTCCTGGGATCGAGCCCCGCATCAGGCTCCCTGCTCGTTGGAGAACCTGCTTCTCCCACTACCATTCCCTCTGCTTGTGTTCCCTCTCTCGCTGTGTTTCTCTCTGTCAAATAAATAAAAAATCTTTAAAAAAATAAAATAAAATAAAATGACCTTGGCTACCCTTACTGGTTGCTCCTCCAATCTGGATTCTGCCACCTACAGATACCCACTCAGGCAAATTTCTGTAAAAGCCCAATAATCTGACAGGGTCCAAACTGGGTACTGATCAGTATGCAAATTCAATCTTTCTGTACTATTATTATATTACTGATACCAATATACCAAAATATCTCTCAGATTTCATCATCAAATCTACAGCACTTACAAAAGCACAGCACTGTAAATAGAAGAGTTATATTCTAGAAACCACCAAACACAATAGACTGTAAACACACTGGTAAATCAATACCTGTAAATATTTTAAATAACATAAATATTAGTTTGATCCTTAACAGTGTACTTACTAATACGTTGTACATAAGAATTTACTGCAGAAGATTAGGATGCATAGTATCTTCATTAAAAATATTTATGTGAAGTCTAAAAAATTATTATATCTATAATTTAAACTATAGTTTATTTTTTTTCACCAAAATCATAACATACTATTTAGTTAATTTTAAATGAATATATTCACACATTTATTCATCCAGTAAATATTTCTTGAAGACTACTATGGGCCTGGAGATAAAAAAAGTACATAAAGAGAAATGGATCCCAGCCTTAAGGAACTTATACACTGGTCAGGAAAACAGACAAGAAACAAGCACTGAGAACGTGGAACAAATGTGTGTCATGATGGGAGAAGTTCAATCTACTGTAGCAGTACTGGAGAAGAGGCACTAAATCCATTTACAAGGACTCAGGAAAGCTTCCAGGAGGAAGGAACAATTAAGCAGAATTGTAAAATGAGTAGTAGGGGTTGGACAAACACAGAAGGCAGAAACAGAAAAGATCTAAGGCAGAGAAAATACATATTCAAAGGCCTAGAGGCAAGAAACAAAGGTACATTCTTCAAGGGTCTAAAATAGATTTCACATGGCCTTATTATCCTAAGATTAAAAATGCTTTATATTTGGGGATCCTAAATTAGTCAGTTAAGCATCTGCCTTCAGCTCAGGTCATGATCCTAGGATCCTGTGATTGGAATCCCCCCCCTCAAAGTCTGGCTCCCTGCTCAGCAGGGAGCCTGCTTCTCCCTCTCCTTCTGCCCCTCCCCCATGCTCATGCTCTCTCACTCTCTTTCAAATAAATAAAATCTCTTTAAAAATTTTATTAAAAATGTTCTGTATTCCTTAATGTGAATAAAAATTACTTTATATAAATTAAATGTTTTCTTCTGCTGTGGCTGCTCCACTGTTGGGATGGATGCACCACTGATGCAGTAATGCCAACAATGTGTTGATGCACTGATACCACTGGTACCATTGATGCACTAATGTCCATTAATGCCACTGAGGCCCATGACACACATGTTGATACATTGATACCACTGATAGTGCTGATGCCACTGATGCAGTCCCCAACCAGCTATCACCAAGAGAAACTCTGTACTTCCCTCTTTGACAACCTAATCATAACTGTTAAATTGATGCTATTTTAAAAAGTTCTATGCTTTTTCTTGTACAATTAGCTATAACTAATACGTCTTAGCTATCAGATAATACTGTTATACCAAATTTAATTTCCTGCTTGTATAGTTGACCCTTAAACAAAACAGGGGTTAGAGGTGTCAACCCTCCACACAGTGGAAAATTTATGTCTAAGTCTGACTCCCCAAAACTTAACTACTAATAGCCTATGACTGACCAGAAGCTTTATCAATAACATAGTGAATTAGTACATATTTTGCATGTTATATGTATTATATACTGTGTTCTTAATCTAAAGAAAATGTTTTAAAAATCATAAAGAAAACACATTTACAGCATAGTATTATATTTATAGAAAAATATCTACATATAAGCGACTTACAAACATGTTGTTCAAGGGTCAACTGTATATGTTTTTATCATCAGTTTCTGAGATACCATCAGAAAACCTTGATGCTCTCATTCTATCAATTTACCACTGAAATCCATAACCACAGAGGGTTTGAATAGTTAAAAAGCTGAACATAAGGATTATCTGGTTTATTTTCAAATGAACAAATACTTTTGGCTAACATCTTAACCACTCAGATATATACAATACAGAATGACACATTTTTCAGTTGCAAATGCAGGTCTTTAAGAAATTAGAGGTTTCCCTGGAAGAAAGGAGTCCATTTTTCCAGGTAGCTGCAGTGTTTTTTAGCGCTCATTTGTCTCCATTCATTGTAACACAACTAAAGGCTTCTCCTACCCTGGACTCACAGCAGTTTTGATCAGTAAACTAACCAGAAACAGGCTATAATTATACTATACTGTTACACAGATTTTCTTCTAATGATTCCTCAACTCTTTCAAATGTAGTCAAGGAGAAAAGATTCTGAACTTTACTATACATACATATTCAAAACTAAGTTTCTACTACTTTTCTCAAAAGTAAGCAGCATGTTCTAGTCTAATGCTGGGCACCTAATAGGATTAACTGAGGAGAAAATCCAGTGTATCAAGTTCACTATTGTAGAAAGAATTTCAAGAACATGGATAAGGAAAAAACCAAGAGATTAGTAGGAAAATGGACAAAATATGTGAACAGTTCACAAAAAAGGAAAGTCAAAAGGCTCTGGAGTATACAAAGTAATGTACAACCTGAGTCAAAACAAGAAAAGTACAAATTAAAGCAACACTCAACATTAGTTTTCAATTAGTAGATGGACAAAATCACAAAAATTTAATACCACACTGTGTGTGTAAGTATATGGAGAAATAAGCAATGTTATATATTGCTGGCAAGAATGTAATTTGATTCAACCTCTGTGAAGTACAATTTTACAATATACTCTTAAACACAGGTAATTCTTTTTCTAGGAATTTATCAGATATAGTCAAACATGTACAAAATGATATACATATGAGATATTTTACTGTAGCATTATTTTATATAGCAAAGACTAGAAACAACCTACATGCCCATCAGATGATCAGTTAAATAAATTTTGGTATATCTATTCAATGCAATAGTCTACAGCCATAAAAATTAATAAGGATTCTCTTTTTGTAGCAATATGAAATGATTTCAAATGCCGAGTTAAAAAAAAATACATAGTATAAAATCACATGAAGAGTATGCTACTATTTGCATAAAAAGAGATGAGGGGAAGTAGCTACATATATATTTATTTGTATATACATAAAACACTTCTGGGAGTATATTATAAAACTGATAGCGGTGTTTCCAAAGAGGGGAACTGGCTGGCTGAGGAATGGAATGGCAAAGCTGCCTGTCATTCTCCAACTCCTGAAGACAGGTAGTTCTTAATTTTTAACACAGCTCACTGAAGGAATGCCAAAGACCCCAAGGCCCATCCATCTCACCCATTCACATGCTTCATTCAATACAAAAGCATGCTGGTTCATATCTGTGCATACACAACTTAGTGATGCATATACAACTTAGTGGTTGGCATACATACATGTATATAACAAAACATACTATATGAATTTACCTGAAGGTAAATCTTATACACATACACACATGCTATATATATTTTTATTATATATGTATATATCATATATATACATAATAAAAATAACCTTAAAGTAATAATTTACCTTAAAATCTATTTATGATAAAAAGGGCTACAAATATTATTGTTGCAAATATGCAACACTCTACATAGTAAGGTTAACCAAACAACTCACGATACTCTAACAGTAACTCATAATTATAAGGCAAAAAAGCATCAACTAAAATCATTACCATAGTCAAGAAAACAGGGATGATGTAGGGAAAACTAAGTATTTCTCCTTGACATTGTGGAAACTACAACTATCTACATGGAAACAAGTATAACAGGAGTTTTGTAAATTTGCCAAGAAATACATAGCCAGACTCTTTAGCCATAAATATACTAACTTAGAGCCCTCTATTAATCTGTTAATTTTCCCCATGAAAAACAAATTTTGGTCTACTTTAATATTTCATTTAATAGATAACCCTACTTATAACCCAAAAATGAAAGTCTATGGAATAAGTCATTCACCTCTGTTTTCCTCATTTATAAAATAGTACCTATTCCTACCTCACAGGATAATTTGGAGGATCCAATGATAGAAAAGTTTGTAACAGTATCTTATAAACTACAATCACGTTATTAAATCCCCCATTAAACCCTAAAACAACCCTGGCTGCAAGAGCACCTTGGGCTGCCAGGAAAATAACTGTCGAATTGTTAAAGGTCTTAAAGAACCCTTTTAAGACTGTGGAATTAGAAAAAAATGTTAATATTATTTGAATAACTGAAATTAAAGTTACTTACAACTTTATAACTAGAAAATTATATATTGAGGATACACTAATAGATTCATATGGATATATACATATATGTACATGTGTATTTCATAAATATATATATATATATATATTTTTTGACCAATATAAACAAATTGCCTAACAAGTATGGCTTGCCGGTACACTCAATTTCTAGTTTTTGGTAAACAACTGTTGAAGTAGCACAACAAACCAAATTTTCACATTCTTCACTTGGGAAATATGCCTTGTAGATATTTAATAACGCATTCTGCTTTTTGGAAATTATTATATTAGTATATACAAATTTACCTTCAGGACCTGTTTTAATTACAAATGTGCCATGCATAAAACATGTGGAATCATTTCAATATGTTCATTATCCTTTGCCCCATTCTTCAATTCACAAGGCCAGTTTAATTGTGGTATATTCATCAACTCTTCTTTAGTCTTAAGATTTCTGCAGATATTAGTTCAGTTGAAATTTCTGAAATTAGTCCTCTGGCAGGTTACCCCTGATTGGGTTCCACTTCAGAGAACAGTATTAATCAATGTACTGGAAAACACATAAGCACCAAAACCACACTAAATTTAAGCTCCATCCCATAGGGCTCTGATTATGGAAATAGATTCATATATTTTAGTAGGTAATATTAGCAGCCACAATTCTTTCTCAAATGAAAACTGAAGCAGTCATGCAGATTAGCACAAGTTTAACATTTTAAAACTTAGTTTTTAATCAGGCTTGGGAGGAAATGATTGTAGCCTCCCTGATTATTTATTCTCCCCACTTCAGTAAGGTAACCTGAAGCTTAATTATACTTATGTTGAGGCTATTTGCTCTTCTGAAGTTTAAGTTTCTATGAATGCTGAATCATTAAATACTTGCAGTGGAAACATTAAAAAAAATCATTTCCCCAAATCAAGAGACTCAAGAAATCCCAAATGACCTCAGGCTGAAGGGACTGACATTGGTTGATAGATACAGTAATATTTATTTGAGACAATAAACCAGAATTTGATTCTCAGATGAGAAGTCAAAATGGAAAACCACAGAGGGTGAAATAAAAAGCTAAACTCCTAAGGAAAACTAGTGAACTTCAGGAGAAAAACAAAAGTAAGAAGTTATTAGAACTGGGTGGTGGTATTAAACACCAAGGGTATCTTAGGTGATTTTTTATAAAGGTGAGTACAGTACCCTGAGGAAAAAGGGTCTAATCGAATTGTGCTCGAGTGGCTGAAAGGAAAGCAATTTGACCAGTCATCAAAAAAGTGGTTTTGAAACCCAGACTAAAAAAATTTCTATCCCAATAAGGAAAGATGAAACTAGAGAGAAAGAGCTCTATCTTTATACTAAAAAAATTGTTTTTATCCCTTTTTTTCCTAGCATGACACATATAACAAATGATGTTTCAAGGCACATTCCCCACAAGCGCCAACACGTACAACTTTTTACATTTCATTCCTCTCTCTTCGACTTTGGAATTGTAATGTGTGACTATATCATTCTGGTGGGATAAGCACTCTAAGGTGTGAGAAAGGTAATTATTCATTACTTGGAATAAACCTCACAAATGACTCTGAACACAGGTTGTTACCCAACCAAAGGCAAGACAAATTAGGTAAAGTAACTAGAAATCCCTAGAGAAGGCGAAAGCATTTGACTACTTATAATAAGCTCATGAGAGCCCATAGGTGAAAAGAATTCAATATTCCCCAAAGCCTCATTGGATTTGAGCTCTGTCACTCACATTACCAGTCCTCCATACTAGCAGCCAAGATATCTGTACCAAGCTCACACCACCTCCTATTTCAAGATTAGGAAATCAGAATGAAAAAAATCCAATGCAAATTTTTAAAGTTACAACCTATGCATCTTAAATTTGGGAAATCCTTTTGAAAATCTATCAGCTCACACCCCCAGTACAAAAATTTCCAAACTATGCTCTATCAAGGATAGATTGAAAAAACAAAAGTTGGCCACCCAGGGAAGTTGCTTCTGAATGGGTCAAAAATACGAAGCTAAAGGGATGGCTGGGTGGCTCAGTCAGTTAAGTGTCTGCCTTCAGCTCAGGTCAAGATCCCAGGGCTTTGGGATGGAGTCTCACATCTGGCTCCTCGCTCGGCAGGGAGCGTGCTTCTCCCTCTGGTTGCCCCTCTCCCTGTTTGTGCTCTCTCCCTCTCTCTTTCTGACAAATAAATAAAATCTTTAAAAATAAACAAACTTTTAAAAAATATGAAACTAAGAACCCACCACAGGGTACTAAAATATACAGAGAAAGATCAGAAACTCTTTCTCATTTCACATCTTTTAGGAAGCTTATTTTGTGTATATCTCTGTTTTTTTGAGATGCAGTACTTATTATCATTTCTATTCAGACTGAAATTGAAGCACATACAGCCCGTAAGTTTATTTAATTTCTCTGCTTTGTCTCATCTCTCCATTTAGATTGCAAATTTCAGATAATCAGGATTGTACCCCTCTTAGCCCTTAGGGCAATGCTAATCATATAAATTCTTATATAATTAACTAATAAAACAATATTAATTAATTTCTACCATTTCCCTAACACTTTTCTTGCTGTCTATTGTTTTCTGTGGATTTATTTAAATGCTATTATAGTTAAACAAAACAAGTGGTATGTGTGTATGTGTGAGTAACTGCTGAAGGCAACTGGCAGAAGTCATGAATTGAGAATTAAGAAAAATATCTGCCTTTAATCAGATACATCATCAAAAACTAAATATCTTTTTAATCTTAGGAACTGTTTTTTAGCATGGGAATATTAGCAAACTCTTGGGATAAACAGATGAAAATGCACATCAGAATCTAATAAAATCTTTTTGTTCTGCATATTATACCCCTAATGATATAAGTTGTGTTTATTTTAATGTGTGATTCTAATGGTTTCTTTTTACATCAATCTTACTATTGAAAGTTATCTTTCTTACTCCTAGTATTACTTCCCTAAATAAAGCTCTTACCAAGATAAGTCTGAGAACATGTAAATCTAAGAAAGAAAACTTAGAAAACATAATTTATAAAGATTCACATTTACATTTACATTATTCACATTTACATTATCTTTTTTTGTATTCTAAAGAGATGAACTTCATTCTTATTCTGAGAGCTAAGAGGGCCACAAAAGGGTTTCAGCAGAGGAATGAAATGACCAGATTTGTTTTAGGAAAATTACTGTGGCATGTGGGAATAGATTGAAGAGGATGCATTTTAAAAATAGAATCCAGTTAATAGGATAGAGCAGTTACCCACATGAAAAAAAATCTATACTTCTACTAAAGGCAGTGTGTTAAGACAAATAGAAACAGGAAATGGACTCAAAAGATGTTAAGGAGGCAGTATATACAGTAACTAGATCGTGTATGGAGTGCTTAGAAAGGAAGAGGTTTCAGAACAACTCACCGATTTTTGACTTGGGAAACTTGGAGGATAGTGATGCTATTAATTAGAGAATTCAGGAATAAAGGCAGATTTGGAAGGAATAGATTATAAATTCAGTTCAACATATTAAGAGTTATGCATAGGCTAAAAATGGAGGTCAACTCAGTATAAATTCAGTTCGAGATCAACTTTAATTGTAAAGTCATGGTGTTAAATGATTAGTGCATAAATATATTAAAGTCACTACTCAAGACAAAGGTAGAACTAAAAGTAGTACTCAGGATAGTGAGCCATGTGATATTTCTAATAAATGTGCAAGAGAAGCAAACTAGTCAATAACCCCAACTATTTTAAGAGGTAGTCTAGACAGTTGGCATGAGCCCCAAAGGAAGTACAATACGAAAAGAGGAACAAAAGTTTTGAAGCGGACAAAGGACACTGACCTCACCTCACCCCTTCCCAGATCTGTGGTTTGGAACACCAAAGAGAAGCTCAGTCACCTGGCCAGGATGCAAAAGAGGTGGGACTTTGGAGGAATGCCACGTGCTATAATTTCTTTCTTTTTGGCCCTCCAGTATCCAAACCCTAGGTGGGAAGCAGGGCTTGGCCTTGGAAGGAAAGAAGAAGCCAAAGAAGAAAAAGACTCTCCTTGCCCCTGGACCCTGCAAAAAGGGCACTCACATACAGCCTTTGGTTCAGCCAACTCCATGTCCCACACTCCACCTTGAAGCAGTCATACAACGGTGCAACCAACTTGAGAAATTTTTCAAGGCACAGATAGACAGCAGTTTAAATGACAAGTAGGACATGAGGCATATTGTAAACATTAAATATTCCAACATATGATACCCCTTAAGTAACATCAACTTAAGGTCGTAGGAAAAGATTCCCACTATCCCTTAAGGAACATCAACTTAAGGGATAGGAAAAGACTCCCACTACTCACTTCATGCTTAAAGTCACCATTTTCTATCATTAGAATGTATTCCTTGGTCTGCTATAATTTAACAACTGGAGGGAAGAGGTGGGGAGGCCAGGGGGTAGTAGACATATATGTCAACTTGAAAAACAGCAGCTGGTAGTAATGGTAAACATAAAACATCTTGGTATTTTTCAACTCTAAAATGTTAATTTCCACAGTGGGGTGTATGGGTGGCTTAGTCAGTTAAACATCTGCCTTCAGCTTAGGTTAAGATCTCGGGGTCGTGGGATATGGAGCCTTGCCCTGCTGGGGTCCCTGCTCAGGGGGGAGTCTGCTTCTCCTTCTGCTCCTCCCCTGCTCATGTGCTTGCTCGCTCTCTCTCAAATATATAAAATCTTAAAAAAAAAAAGATTCTCTCTCCCCCCTCCTCTCTCCCACTCTTGCATGTGCTCACGTCCTCTCTCTCTCTCTCTCAAAAAAAGAAAATGTCAAGGTATCCTAAGGGCTTTCCAAAATTAGGAATATCTTCTATCTCTCCCAGACTATTTTAGTTGTTTAGATCCCCATGAAAAAGAAATTATATAGGAGATAAAACTTCTTAAAGGATTTTACTCTCTATTCCTTATCCAATGCAGGGCCCAGTAGTACTGCTTGCACAATTCCTACCTATGCCTGAAAGTGAGATACTACAACCATGTCAACATTCCTAGGTTTGAGGGATGAAACTCCCTTGGCAACAAGTTTTTCTGAGTGACAAGGGATGGTCCCTGAACTTGACAGAGTTAAGCCTCCAAGGGTGGGACAACAGTCTTATCAAGGCAGGGCAAAAGGTGGAGGCAAGGGTATGAAGAGAGTACTATTCCCACCCCATACACTGTTTCACTCAGGCAAGAAGTTATGATTCAAATTATATAGCTAGTTGTAATTTTCCTTTACTCTACCAGAGCAACCTAGGGAAACATGTAAGGCAAACAATCATGATTGCTAAATGAAAGGGTTTCTAGAAGATAAATAGACCTTCCTTGTTTTCTTGTATTGATTACATAGCCCATCTCTGGGAAAGGCACTATTAAAAAACAATTCAACTGAGTAAATTTGAAGATCTAATTGGCTTTATCAACAATTCATGAATCGTTAACCTCTCACCTAGCAAACGGAAGGGAGCTTTGAGTAGTTATACAAAATGGAAGGTTTTTATAAGCAGAAGGAGGATGGGACCTAGAAGGTAAATGAGTAGATTGAACTGCTCAAGAAATTGCAGGCTGATTGGTTTACAATTCCACTACCAGGAGAGGTTGACACTATAATTAGGTTAGGTATTAAGTCTGGGAGGGGCTTAGCAAACGCAACTCCATTTGGGGCCTGTTGTTTCTTTTTAATAGCACAAAGACTATGGTTGCCTCACTTACACACAACAGTTGGTAGTCACAGTCCAGGCATCCTATCTGCTTCCCATGAAAGGGAAAAATAATCTTTTTTTTAAGATTTTTATTTATTTATTTGATTGAGAGAGAGAGACAGCGAGAGAGGGAACACAAGCAGGAGGACTGGGAGAGGGAAAAGGTGGCTCCCCACTGAGCAGGGAGCCTGATGTGGGACTCCATCCCAGGACCCTGGGATCATGACTTGAGCCAAAGGCAAATGCTTATGACTGAGCCACCCAGGCACCCGGGAAAAATTTCTGCAGGGTCAGGTCTTATGGAGTAGATTGTTCCCAAGGTTCTCTCTATCTATATAAAATTACTTTCGTCTCTGCATCTTGGACTCAGCTTCAGTCCCACAGCAATAAACTTACTATGACTGATTATGACAATTAATACATTGAACTCTAAAGAGCTCAGTTTTGAAACTGTGAAATCCTTTGCAATAATAAACAGCCCTGTTAATCTGGAGAATTCCAGCATATAGGAGGTTCTGAATTCAGTGATTCATCAGTTGCATATAACATCCAGTGCTCATTACCTCAAGTGCCCTCCTTAATTCCCACCATCCAATTACCCCATCTCCTCACCCATCTTCCTTCCAGCAGCCTTCTGTTTGTTTCCTACAGTTAAGAGTCTCTTATGGTTTGCCTCCTTTTCTGTTTTTACCTTATTTTATTTTTCCTTCCCTTCCCCTATGTTCACCTCATCCCCACAGGTGGTTTTTAAACGTCTTCCAGCATGCCACTAGATTGTTCCCTCTGCTGTCAACATTTATTTAAAAAACAGTATCAACAATGAAATTGAAGAGAGTATTTCCTGATTATATTGCTGTATTTGCTTCATCTCCTGACAGTGAAAGAAGACAGCATACCAACACTAGAAACGGACTCTCTATCCCAAGGAGGGGTTGCTGAGGAGGCTCTCAAGCCTCTCCACTCCTGGTAACAAAGGTTAGCTGCTTCAGCAGGAAAACCAAGGGGCTCCACTCCACCTCCTTCCTGTTGATTCTTTATTTCTGACAATTCTCTACTTAGTTACCTCACTCACATCTTAAACTATTAAGTCACTTATTTAACTTTATCTCTCAATCTTTTATCTAATCTACCATGTGCCTCAGTTTCAGGTTTTTATCTAATTTTGCCTTTCATTCAGTTTTATTTTTACTTTTGCTCTTATCTCATTGTTTTCAGTTTTAATACAACTGGCATACAATGTTGTTTTAGCTTCAGGTGTACAACACTGATTGAACAATTCTATACATTACTCAATGCTTACCACAATAAGTCTAGTCACCCTCTGATAACATACATTATAATATTATTGACTATATTCCCTAATGCTGTACTTTTCATCTCTGTGACTTTTTAATTTCATAAGTGGAAGTACAAACTTCAAGTCTGTCCTTATTTAATGTTAAAATTGTTAATGTTTCTATAAAAAATAAAAAAATAAAAATAATTATTAATGCTACTGCTGGAATTTTAAGTTGTCTTATCCTAATTCCTCTCATGTTCCTGTCCAGGGTTCAACAGATCTGGGGCTCATGATAGAAGTACAGAGGTCAGAATGCTGTATTACTTTGATATCCTATCACATAAGAGGAAATTAAACAATGCCTTGAGTACTTCCAATATGAGGATCTCTTTTCCACATACTGAGAAGTTGAAAATAACCTTAAATCAGAATTGCAAATCATCAAAAATATGAATCTTCCCTTCCTAATATCTGTTTTTCAAGGACTTCCAGATAGCTGAAATACTTCTGGGGCCTTAAAATAATCAAAAAATAAGAAATAAAACTAACAAGCATGATGAGGCATTTCCCTATGAATTTCTTCTTCAGACCCTCCAACAACACTATAAATCTGGTCTTGTCTCTAACTGAGGTATTCTTATAGGTAGATATGAGATTTGTGGGTCAACCTCCTGACTCCAAAATCCCATGCCACTTTCACTGTACCACATGAAGGCCCACTCTCTTTGAAGAATGAAGGACTGAACTGCAGCTATTGGCCATCCAGAAGCCTATTCATTTTAGCTTCAGGTCAAGGCTGAGATTTCAACAGATAGAAAATTGGATAGCTAACTTCCGAATAAGGAGGTCTTCTCAGACAAATCACAAGCCAAAAAGAAAAGGAAAGAATTAAGACAGAGAGATATGGATATGAGACAAAAGAATTCCTAAACAAACCAAAGCCATGGGTATAGTACCAAGCATAAATCCAGTTATAAAAAAGGATTAAGGTTTCAGATCAAGATGGTGACATAGGAAGGCTGAACTCACCTCTTTCATGGAATACACCACATTACACCTATTAATGAAAAACTCCTCCTGAAGAAGAACTAAGGGGTGCCTGAATAGCTACTGAACAATCAAAAACAGAAGAGCAAAAGAGATGTAAACACAGTAACAAAGGGAATCTCCATCCCTAAAGCTGCCTGCCAACTGTGGAAGGGAAGGATAATACTGACAGACTCGGAACAAATTCTTCTGTCCTTGGGCACAGGAAAAAACCCATGGCTTAAGTGAGCAACTAGCATATAAAAGAGTCAACACCAGAACTCTGCCAAGCAGTGGAGTCATAGCACCAGCCACACAGAAAAAGTAATCAAACACACACAGTCTGCATATAGGTCACCAAACACAAGACCACTCCTTTATATCAGTAGTCATTTCACTAATCCATATAAACAAACAAAGAAAGTCAAGCAAAATGGGGAAAAGGAGAATATGCTTCAAAAGAAAAAATAAGAAAAAAATCTCAGTAACAGAAATAATGAAAGAGATACACAAAATACCCAATAAAGAATTTAAAGAAATGATTATAAAAATAATCACTGGGCTGGAAAAAAGATGGAAGAAGTCAGTGAGATCCTCAACAAAGAGATAGAAAGTATTTTTTTTTTAAATCAGAGCTGAAGAATACAATGACTAAAATAAAAAACACACTGGAGGGACTCAAGAGTAGGTTAGAGGATGCAAAAGAACATATCAATGACCTGGAAGACAGGATAATGGAAACCACACACACTGAAAACCAAAAAGAGAAAATCATTTTTAAAAATAAGGATAAAGGGGTGCCAGGGTGGCTCAGTTGGTTAAACATCTGCCTCCAGCTCAGGTCATGATCCCAGAGTTACAGGATCAAGCTCCGCATCCTGTGAGCAGGGAGCCTGCTTCTCCCTCTCCCTTTGCTCCTCTCCTTGCTCATGCTCTCTCTCTTTCTCAAAAAATAAAATCTTAAAAATAAAAATAAAGATAGAATAAGAGATCTCTTGAACAACATCAAGTGAACAAACATTCCCACGATAAGAATCTCAGAAGAACAGAAAGAGAAAGGTGTAGAAAACTTATTTGAAGAGATAGTAACTGAAAACATCCTTAACCTAAGGAGGGAAATAGACATCTAAGTTCAAGAAACAGAGTTCCAAACAAGATGAACCCAAAGTGGTCCACACCATCGTACATAATAATTAAAATGTCAAAGGCTAAAGATAAAGAATTCTAACAGCAGCAAGAGAGAAATAAACAGTTACCTAGAATGGAAAACCCTGTAAGACTCTCAGATGATTTTTCAGCAGAAACTTTCTAAGTCAGAAGATAATGGCATGATCTCTCCAAAGTGCTGAAAGGAAAAAACCTACAACCAAGAATGGTTATCATTCAGATTTAAAGGAGATATAAAGAGCTTCGCAAACAAAAGAAAGAGAAAGGGATTTATGACCACTAAACTAGCCTTAAAAGAAATGTTAAAGGAACTTCTTTAAATGGAAAAAAAATGGCCATAATGAGACATAAGAAAAATATGAATAAAAAGACAAAAATTTGACCACTTAAATAAAATGTGAATAGGGGAGTAAAAAGGGAAGAGACGGGGAAGGAAAAGAAAAAATTTTTTGTTTTTTGGGGTATTTTTAGAATGTATTTGAACTTAACATGACCATCAAATTAATATGGACTGCTACCTAATTAGGATGTTATATATGAATCTCATGGAAACCACAAACCCAAAACCTTTGATAGACACACAAAAAATAAAGAGAAAGTCAGATAAAACACTGTATATAGCTCACTGATGACAAAGAAAGAGAGCAAGAAAAGAAAAAAGGAATAAAGAACTTTACAAAAACAACCAGAAAACAAATTATAAATATGTCAATATGTACATACCTATCAATAATCAAGTGTACATGGCCTAAATGCTTCAACCAAAAGACACAGAATGACACATGTTATATATGAATCTCATGGTAAACACAAACCCAAACCCTATGACAGACACACAAAAAATAAAGAGAAAGTCAGATAAAACACTATAGACACTCATTGATGACAAAAAAGAGAGCAAGAAAAGAAAAAAAGGAATAAAGAAGAAATATAAAAACAACCAGGAACAAATTATGAAAATGTTAATACATACATACATACATGTATTAATACTGTTATTATTATGTATTAATATCAATACATAATATTAACACATATATGTATTAATATCAATATTAATATGTATATGTAAATAATACATATACATATGTATAAATTATTATGTATTAATATTAATAATATTAATATGTATATGTAAATAATACATAAACATACATATAAATAATTAGTTTAAGTGTAAATGGCCTAAATGCTTCAATCAAGAGACACAGAGTGACAGAATGGGTTAAAAAACCAGACCTATCTATATGCTGCCTACAAGAGATTTACCTGAGACCTAAAGACACATACAGTCTGAAAGTGAAATTCAGGATGGTAAAGCCTTTGCCATGCAAATGGAAGTGAAAAAAAAGCTGGGGTAGCAATTCTTAATCATACAAAACTAACTTTAAAACAAAGACTGTAGGGGCGCCTGGGTGGCTCAGTCGTTAAGCGTCTGCCTTCGGCTTGGGTCATGATCCCAGAGTCCTGGGATCGAGCCCCGCATCGGGCTCCTTGCTCGGCAGGAGGCCTGCTTCTCCCGCTACTATTCCCTCTCTCGCTGTGTTTCTCGCTGTCAAATAAATAAAATCTTTAAAAAAAAAAAAAAAAAAAAGACTGTAACAAGAGACAAAGAAAGCCATTACATAATGATAAAGGGATCAATCCAACAAGGGGTTATAATACCCAACACTGGAGTGCCTAAATATGTAAAGTAAAAATTAAATGACATAAAGAGAGAAACTGATGGTAATACAATAATATTAGGTAACTTTAGCACTCTAAGTACATCAATGGATAGATTATCCAGACAGGAAATCAATAAGGAAACAATGTTTTTGAACAACACATTGGACCAGATGAACATAACAGGTATATATAGAACATTCCATCCAAAAACAACAGAATAAACATTCTTTTCAAGTGCACATGAAACATTCTCCAGAGTAGATCACAAGCTAGGACATAAAAGAAGCCTCAATAAATTTAAGCAGACTGAAATCATACCATGTATCTTTTCTGACCACAACAATATGAAATGAGAAATAAATCACCAAAAAAAAAAAAAAACTGGGAAAAGCACAAACACATGGAGACTAAACAACATAACATTAAACATAAATAGAATAATAAGCAACCAAAGAAAGAAAAAATACATGGAACAAATGAAAATGAAAATTCAACAATCCAAAATCTCCGGGACACAGCAAAAGCAGTTCTAAGAGAGAAGTATACAGCAATATAGAACTACGTCAGAAGAAAGAAAAAACTCAAATAAACAATCTAACTTTACCCCCAAAAGAAATGAGAAAAAGAAATACAAACAAAATTCAAGGTGAGAGGGGCGCCTGGGTGGCTCAGTCGTTGGGTGTCTGCCTTCGGCTCGGGTCATGATCCCGGGGTCCTAGGATAGGGCCCCGCATCGGCCTCCTTGCTCGGCGGGGAGCCTGCTTCTCCCGCTACCATTCCCTCTGCTTGTGTTCCCTCTCTCGTTGTCAAATAAATAAAATCTTTAAAAAAAAATTCAAGGTGAGGAGAAGAAAGAAAATAATAAAGATCAGAGCAGAAATAAATGATTTAGAGACTAAAAGGACATTAGGGAAAAAAAAAAAATCGATGAAACTAAGAGCTGGTTCTTTGAAAAGATAAACAAAATTGACACACTGTTAGACTCACCAAGAAAAAAAGAGAAAGGATCCCAATAAGTAAAATTAGAAAATAAAAGAGAAGCAACAATTGATATCACAGAAATACAAAAGATGGTAGGAGAATACTATGAAAGATAATATGCCAACAAACTGGACAACCTAGAAGAAATGGATAAATTCCTAGAAACATACAACCCTCCAGAACTGAACCATGAATAGAAAATCTCAATGGACTGATTACAAATAACAGCTAATGAACAGCTAATAAAAAACACTAACAAAAAATAAAAGTCCAGGACCAGATAGATTCACAAGTGAATCCTACCAGACATTTAAAGAAGAGTTAATACCTATTCTCCTTAAACTATTCAAAAAAATAGGAGAGGAAGGACAGCTTCCAAAATACATTCTACGAAGCCAGCATTAGCCTGATATCAAGGCCAGACAAAGACACCACAACAAAAGAAAACTACAGGCCAACATCCCTAATAAACATAGATGAAAAAATCCTCTACAAAGTATTAGCAAACTGTATACAGCAATACATTTAAAAGATCATTCACTACAATCAGGTAGGATTTATTCCTAGGATGCAAGGATGGCTAAATATTCACAAATCAACATCAAATACCACATGAACAAAACGAGGGATAAAAAGCATATGATCATCTCAGTAATGCAGATAAAGCACTTGACAAAATTCAACATATAAAAACGCTAAACAAAACGGAGTTAGAGGGAACATACCTCAACATAATAAAGGCCATATATAAAAAATCCATACTAACATCAATCCCAGTGGTGAAAAACTGAGAGCTCTCCTTCTAAAGTCAGTAACAAGACAAAGATGTCCACTCTCATCACTTTTATTCAACATAGTATTAGAAGTACTAGACATACAAGATATAAAATCAATGCACAGAAGTCAGTTGCATTTCCATACACTAACAATGAGGAAGAAGAAAGAGAAATCAAGGAATCGATTCCATTTACAATTGCACCCAAAACCGTAAGATACCTAGGAATAAACCTAACCAAAGAGGTAAAGGATCTGTACTCTGAAAAGTATAGAAAACTGATGAAAGAAATTGAGGAAGACACAAAGAAATGGATTATCATCCCATGTTCAGGGTTTGAAGAACAAATATTGTTAAAACGTCTATGCTACCCAAAGCAATCTACATATTCAATGCAATCCCTATCAAAATACCATTGACATTTTTCACAGAGCTAAAGCAAACAAACCTAAAATTTGTATGCAACCAGAGAAGACCCCAAATAGCTGAAGGAATGCTGAAAAAGAAAACCAAAGCTAGAGGCTTCAAAATCTGAACTTCAAGCTGTATAACAAACCTCTAATCATCAAGACAGTATGGTACTGGCACAAAAACAATCATATAGATCAATGGAACAGAATAGAGAACCCAGAAATGGACCCATACCTTTATGGTCAACTAATTTTCAACAAAGCAAGAAAGAATATCCAATGAAATAAAGACAGTCTCTTCAACAAATGGTGTTGGGAAAATTGACAGCCACATGAGGAGGAATGAAACTGGACATTTTCTTACATCATACACAAAAATAAACTAAAAATGGGTGAAAGATCTAAATGTAAGACAGGAATCCATCAAAATCCTAGAGAAGAACACAGCAGCAACCTCTTCAATCTCAGCCACAGCAACTTCCTGCTACACATGTCACCAAAGGCAAGAGAAACAAAAGCAAAAATGAACTACTGGGACTTCATCAAGATAAAAAGCTTTTGCACAGCAAAGGAAACAATCAACAAAACTAAAAGGCAACCTGCAGAATGGGAGAAGATACTTGCAAATGACATAAAAGATAAAGGGCTAGTATTCAAAATCTATAAAGAACTTATCAAACTCAACACCCAAAAAACAAAGAGTCCAGTAAAGAAATGGGCAGAAGACATGAACAGACATTTCTGCAAAGAAGACATAGAAATGGCCAACAGACACATGAAAACATGCTAAACATCACTCGGTATCAGGGAAATACAAATCAAAACCACAATGAAATATCACTTCACACCACTCAGAATGGCTAAAATTAACAAGTCAGGAAACGACAGATGTTGATGAACATGGTGAGAAAGGGGAACACTCTTACACTGTTGGTGGGAATGCAAGCTGGTGCAGCCACTCTGGAAAACAGTATGGAGGTTTCTCAAAAAGTTAAAAATAGAACTACCCTACAACCCAGCAAATTGCACTACTAGGTATTTATCCAAAGGATATAAACATGGTGATTCAAACGGGCACATGCACCCCAATGTTTATAGCAGCAATGTCCACTAGAGCAAAACTATGGAAAGAGCCCAGATGCCCATCAACAGATGAACGGATAAAGAAGATGTGTGTATATATACATACACACACAATGGAATATTAGTCATCAAAAGGAATGAAATCTTGCCATTTGCAATGATGGGGATGGAACTAGAGGGTATTATGCTATGGGAAATAAGTCAGAGAAAGACAAATATATGATTTCACTCATTTAGAATTTAAGAAACAAAACAGATGAACATAGGGGAAGGGAAGGAAAAACAAAATAAGACAAAAACAGAAAGAGAGGCAAACCATAAGAGATGCTGAACTACAGGGAGCTGAAAGTTACTGAAAGGGAGGTGGGTGGGGATATGGGGTAACTGGGTGATGGGCATTAAGGAGGGCACTTGAAGTAATGAGCACATCATTACAGTTAGAAAATAAACCAAAATTTAATCAGGACTTGGTTTGCTCGCTGTTTCTTACATTGCTTAGTGATCTCTGAGTGATCTGCTTCTCTAAACTTCTGCATCACTTTCTGTCTATTCCACCACTTAATCTTTGACTGTACACTATGGTTTGTTATTCTGTAATGGTTTTTTACGCGAGCCTTAGCTACTTAACAGAATTCAAAAATACCTGAAGGCCAAGAGTTCATTCATTCATTCATTAAATATGGGCAGTTCCAGGTATGCTGGTAGGAGAAACATTAATAAAAATTTGTCCTGCTCTCATAAGGTATTCCAGAGGATATAAAGTCTATTTTTTTTTTCAGTGAGCCATCTAAAAAATAAACTGCTTTTCTCTTTCTGTGATAAATGTGAGGGAAAACCTATCTGGATAATCCATATCTGGAAAAGCGGCTCTAAGAGCAAGAATAAAAGCCTTCTTTTAGGGGAAGAAAAAAAAAGTGGATAATGAAGTAAGACATGTTGTTAGGAAGACCGTAAATAAAGAGAAATAAGCATATACACTGAATAACTTCTAAGTACCAGGTCCTACACTAGGCAACTTTATATACATTATTTCACTTCATCTTCATAATAATCTTAAAAGGTCCAAACATTAGCCTTCTTATTCCTCAAAAAACAGGAAGGCATAATTTAAATAATTATTCAGTCACTCAGAAGATGAATATTAAGACTCAAAATATAGATTCAGCTGATCCCACAGCCTAATTTTTTCCCAACTGAGGAAGATTCATAACCAACAGCACAGAGTCCTGAAGTCAAATAATAACGAACAGTCTAGTTTGACTAACAATCAGGATATATGTGGGCAATTTTGGGAGAAGCAGCTATAAATCAAACTGGGTGCCTTGTGTTTTTCCTCAGAGATATTGACCAAAAATGATTTAACACTGTTAAGTGTAAGTGACCATTCATTAGCCCTAGTTTTCATCCAAAGCTATCCCATTGTGTCGCAGTTATCTGATAATTCGGCCAAAGCCTGATCAGAAAAAGTAAATGAAGAAATAGTTTCCCCATGTTCTCTACCCCTAGAAATCAATTTGTTTTTATATGGTCCCAAGGACTTGGACTGCTACTGAAAAAGATCAAGAAGTTCCCCCTCAAGTTCACACACGTCCCAGAAGATTTATGTTAATTCCTAGGAATATTTAAGGAAAAAGGCTGATTGTGGAATTATGGTAATCTGACTTGCTATCAAACTGAAGTAGACTAGTCAATAGAACCATGAATTAAGACCATCTATGTAGTTCTCGACTGGTCCATACATCCAAACACTGGTAATAGATCACCATGGTACATAAAATAATTTGCACCTGTATTTACCTTATTTAATCTCTCCTTTCTCACTACTTGAATAGCCAGGCACCTTCAAATCCAAATCTGTATTTTGCATAAGAGTTTCCTTAAAAATGTGAACTGAAAATGGCTAATCTAATTGAGGAACACATAACTCATGTGTTATGAATGACATGTACCATGTCATGAATGGTAAATATGCTAATAACATGTCAAAGGGTTTCACAGCCCATCTGATTCTGAGTGGCACTCTGACTATCAGTTCAATCAATGTCACTAAAATGTCTAATGAAAAATATTGGGTTAATAACTTAAGACTGATGATATCATATATTGAGAAAGGTATGTTTGGATGATTATATACGTACGAACCATTCTAAATTTGCTTCAGGCTACCCAATGGATCTTCTGATTAGCAGCTAATGAGCCTATTATTAAGATCTCAAGTTCATTAGCAAACATGATACAACATAAAGTGCCTTAATTTAGGAATCAGAATTCAAGTCCTGGTTATCACTTATTAGCTATGTCAGCTAGCCTCTATGAACCTGTTCCCTCATTATAACTACAACTTCATAAAACTGCTTTGAGGGTAAAGTGACATAATTGAAGTAAAAGAACTCTGATAACCAGAGAACTATGCCAACAGCGCCATGGTGCTTCCTAGGGTGTGGTAGGCCAGTGGTGCATGATATGAGTCAAATGAGGTGAACTGGTGAGCATCTTCAAGGAAGAGAAGGCCCTTTAATGTGATTATAATCCTCCTCTGAACCACTATCAGTGGAAAACCCAAAGTCTCACTGAAGTTGAATATATAAAAATTCACTGAAGATATGTCTCTATGGTATCAAATCTAAAAAGGTGAATTTGGGGTTCTGATAAGAATGAGTTTGAGTCACAGAATTTGGAGGACTAGAAAAGGACAAGGTAGATACAGCCTACCGCAAGTACAGAGCAAGGTAGCAATTAAAGCCAGGCCCAGACCTGAGTCATGGACTAATCTCTCTCTCCTCCTTCAAGAACACAAACAGCCCACAGTGACACTGGCTTTTTTGAGGGAGCTCAAATGTTGACACCCAAGAAGAAAACCTATTCTAACTTTCAGACCATCCAAAGAAAAAGGCCTTATTTACTTGGTAGGTATCTTATCAACAAGAAAATTCCTTTGATGGCTGTCTCAGTCAGTTCCAGGCTACTATAAAAATTACCATAGGGGCGCCTGGGTGGCCCAGTGGGTTAAAGCCTCTGCCTTCGGCTCAGGTGGTGATCTCAGGGTCCTAGGATCAAGCCCTGCATTAGGCTTTCTGCTCAGCGGGGAGCCTGCTTCCCCCCTCTCTCTCTGCCTGCCTCTGATCTCTGTCAAATAAATAAATAAAATCTTTAAAAATAAAAAATAAAAATTACCATAGACTGGATGGCTCACATAATAAACATTTATTCTTTGGTGTTCAAGAGGTTGAAAGTTCAAGATCAGGTGTCAGCATGGTCAGGTTCCCCGTAAGAGCCATCTTCCCGGTTATGTTCTCACCTGACCTTTTGTTAGTGCTTGCCTGCAGAGAGTGAGGTCCCATGTTTCTTTTTATAAGGCTAATTAATCCTATAATGAGGGCCTCACGCTGATGACCTAATCTAACCCTAATTGCCTCCCAAAGGCCCCACCCCTAAATATTATCACATTGAGGGTTAGAGTTTCAGCATGTGAATTTTGGGAGGGTACAAACATTCAGTCCACAGTTGCTGCGTGTAAAAGTCAAGGTCCTGTAAGTGTAACAAATCTATTTTGAACCAAAATTAAAGTTTCTGAATATAGAAGAAATATTAGGCCATCAACTAACCAGTTATGGAAGTCATCAAAGAACAAATACAGTAACTATAAAGTTCAGTGTCATGAGTTGAAGCCCAAAAGCTACATGTGGCCTTGTTTTCTTTTATTTTAATTACTTGTTTCTAGGCAGGACCATAATGGAAATGAAGGATTTCAAAGTTTCCTCATATATGAAACCAGGTGCAAGCTAGAAATTTCTGATCGCAAGAAAAAGATCAAGAAAATATGATGTTTAGACAGAAAAACCCTATGGGCAGTGTTCAGATGAATCCCCTGAACTGGAATACAGACTGTGAAAGAAAACCTTTTTGACCTGAAACTAAAAAATATGTGATGAGTTCAATTGCTGATTGCTTAAAATATTCCAAGTACAGTTCTAAGTGCCTTACATGTGTTAACTCATTTAATCCTCATCCAATCCTCATTTGAATCCTCACCCAATCCTCATTTGAATCCTCACCCAATCCTTAAAACAATTTAAGAGATAAGTATTATTTCCCATTTCTGAGGAAGGAAGACAGAAAGGACCAAGTTAAAGAGGATCTGCTCCCAAAAGAGTAGTTACATGCTCTGTGATTTTACTCTAATGGACCCTGAATGGGAAGGTGAATGTTCGAGAGTCAAGAGAAAGGCCATGAATTCTAAGGATACAATCTTATGAGGCACGATTCCCCAAAGTTTCTCGAGTGTGGAGTCCACTCTTAACCATGTGCAGGTGAAATGGCTTTTTGTGTGGTTGCTCAGGATGCCAACTGTGATTGCATGGCCTCCAGGTAAGTCCAAATCAAACAAAACT
>CM053616.1:64132174-64146466 GCA_028646535.1 Procyon lotor
AAAAAAAAAAAAAGCATAGCAAAGAGTAACACACACTACTCAACAAACATTAGCTCTATCCCTTTGTCTAAACATTTCTAAGAGTCCTAAAGGAATATGACAAAAAATAAAATCCTTACAGTTTTAAAAGCAATATAAAAATTTCTGACTGAAGATATAACATTAAACAAAAAATAAAGTTCATTAGGTCAGTTGGCTAAAACTCAGTGGTAATGAAGTCAAAGTTCAATACTCTTACTCTGGCCTTTTTGATCTCACAAGGTTGTTATTGTTCCATTTTCCAGAATCATCCTTTGTTCAAAAAAGAGCCCAATAATTAAACAGGCATTACAAACAAGGCCCACAGGTTGTATAATTTAGGAGCAGAGTTAGGACTACAACTTGTGCCTAAAAAAAACCTCTGTGTCTTGAATACCACATTCAACGAATAAAATTCTTTTTCCCTCAAGTATCAGTATTTGTGGTGCAAAAATAAGAATCCAAAACCTTGGTGAGGATAAAATGTTTCCATAAATTATATAAAATCTATAAATACTACAAGAGGCTGGAGTTTCAAATGAGGTTGTGAAATGTTTGCTTCATGTTTAATACTTTTTTAATTTCAATAACAAGTTAGAATACCCCTATAAATATAAAGTTAAGCCTATAATACTATATCACACACTGAAAGAATGAATAAACTTTAAAAATAACATTTTTCATTGACAAAATCAGTAAACATTGGCAACTGTGTCAGATAACCATTTCAATCTAATATTTTATTTAGCAGATAACTATTTGTAGAAAAGCTGTAAATTATATAAATACTTTTGTCAAAATGCTAAGTGAAAGAAGCCAGATACAATAAATTAAGTATTCTATGATTCTCTTTATACGAAATTCTAAAAAAGCAAAACTAATGATAGGAAACAAATCATTGTTCACCAAAGGCCAAGGGTGGTAGGAAGGGACTGACTATTATTGGACACATGAGTTCTGGAGGTGAAGAAAATGTTCTATATCATGACTATGGTGGTAGTCAGATATATATGTTTTCTAAACTCATTGAACCCTATAGTAAAAATTGGAGAATTTTATGTGAAATTGTATCTCAATTTAAAAAAAGCTTATACACAATAAATCAGCATGCTTTTCAAAGAATCATTTCAGTAAAAATTTTTTACTTAGTAAAAAAATATTTGTGGAGATCTGTAATACAAATACCTTTTAAATCATAAGCAGTGTTACCTTCTGACATTTTTATAAGAAATACGTTTTAAATCTCTAGAAAACCAAGCAAAACTAAGAAGTACTTGAAGAGTGACCTTGAATGCAATTTAAAACCCTCCAAAAAGGTTTCATAAGTTCAATGATGAGGTACTTGGCAGGTCTCTCACTATTTTTACAGAATGTAACCGTACACCAGAGGTCATCAATTTGGGTTGCACAGGGGCCAAGTAGAACACACAGGAGCAACTGTTACTATGGTAAACTGCAGAGCCCATGTCCCTTCAAGTGAGCCGCTACCACTGGATCATGCTGACTGATGCCAGGAAAGAATAAAGACTGCCGTGCAGCCAGAGCTTCTGATGTTTAAAGAAAAGCAAAAATCTATACTTTATGTGAAATTTCCTGATTTTTCAGAATGGTGGTTCAAATTTTTTTTACAATACCATATGAGCCAAATAAAACACATCCATAGGCAGAATTATGACCTCTGAAAGTGCATACTTTCTGAATTTTTCGATAACAAAGTCTCATCATTTTTCTAACTGTTTACCTCTTTATTTGCAGTGAACCTGGAATAATGGGGAATACTAGTGCAACTGAAGCAAATTCATCTCAAAAGTACATAAAGACTAGTTACTGCCGGTCTTCTGCAGAAAAAACAAGTCCTATTTACATTTCTAAGCATACTGGTTGGTAAGAAAAGGAAATACCCATTAGAATGAAGGAAAAAGGGATGAGGATAAACTGAAGAAAATCACAACTTTAAGATCATTGTCAGCTTCTAGACTGCAGAGCAACAAAATAATCCATGTGTTGAAATTTGAGAACTTCATTGCCCCAACTAGTCCAACCTGGCTGTAAATTTCGAGCAAACAATTCCAAACATTCCCCATCTGGCTTGATATAGTCTTTTAGAACCTCTGTCCAAAAAAGAGAAAAAAAAACACAAAATTATTAAGAAAGGAATCAATTTCCTTTTAGCAGCTTAAAGCAGAAAAGCGAGAGTGTTTCCTTAAAAAAAGGTGGGGGACAGCTAATTAATTTCAAGGATTTCATCACAGGCTTTACTATGTATAGTTAGAAATCATTTGAAATAAGCACTCCTGAGAATGGAAAAACAGTATCAGAAATTTCAAGAGTCCTGATTAGTCAGTTTTCATTTGTAAATTAGAAATGAGAATTTTAATACCCTCACAGGTGACTTTTCAGTTTTCCAATACTGTTGACACATCTCCTGAGTACTAACTTTATTTTTTAATAAATGTAATCTGTGCATGAAAAAGAAGTATATAGGAACAACACAAAAATAACCCACTTAAAAAACTGAGACAAAATATAAGTCTCTGCAAGCATATATATTAGCAAAAGAGCAATAAATGAAGAACTGGATACCGATAAAAATATTGAACACATATAACAAATAAAATACCCTCATAGCTCTAACTTGGTAGCACATTGCATCATTTCCAAGTTATAGATCCTTTTTACCTAAAATTTCACCATATTATTTCCACAAGTCAGTAGTCTACTAAATATTATATTTTATGAGGAAAAAAGTACCTCACACATATGTTGACTAAATGCTATGATACATAGTAACAGAAAGAAAATACCATAGAAGCTTTTTTTTAAAGCACATGTTCATTTGGATTACAAATATTTAAATCAATTTAACCTTGATTGTTGTTGGTTAGCTACATTAACCATTACAGGAACTGGGTATGAAAATAACAATTCAGGGATGGAAAGTCCTAGAAGAGCATTTTTAAAATGTAGTTCTTAATTACTATACAAGATTGAGCTTGGAAAAAAAAAAAAGATTGAGCTTGGAAGAAATTTATCAAATTCCCTTTAGGAACAGTAAGTATTCCTTAGGAGTACTTGACATAAAGTTTAAAAGAAAATATATATCCAATTTTATGTTCATAATGTTCTCCAATCACTCTCACAGCAAAATAACTGTTTATAAAAGTATTGGTCCTGTTTATAAAAAATCAAAGAATTTAAAGCATTCATTGTCTGTAATCCAACCGAAGTCAAATTTGGGCTTCGACATCTTTTAGGAGATGCTAACACAAGAGTTCTAGTTCTCTCATAAGTGTATAATTAAATGTTATTAAACCTGAAAGAGAAAGATTCCCCCAGAGTCTTAGAGGACAATAAACTTATATCACTTTTCCATTTTTTCTCCATGAATTCAATGCCTTATCAACCTCAATTCACTTTTAATGTGGTCTGAGGTTATACTCAAGCAAGGGTTTTTTTTTGTTTTTACTTGTTTGTTCAGTATTTTGGTACAATACATTAGCAACTCTATTCTGGAACCATAATCTGGAGTCTAAATGGGCAGGAGTTATCCAGTCAAAAATGTTTACTATTCTGAACATCCAGTGTAATCAGTGCTACAGAATTTAACAGATACCCATGTTTTCTAAGAGTACACAATCTAGTAGAAAAAGATGGCCAGGCACTTGGGAGTTGACAAATACAGTACATAAAACCTAAACCCATTTACTACCTCCTACTTTCTCAATGTAAAACATTTCTGTATGTTTTTTTTTTTTCCTTTCTGGTTGAGAAAAATAGAAAGTCAAGGAATAATATTTTTAAAATGTTAACCACATTTCAAAACAAAGCAAAATAAATAAAAGCAAATGAATGGAAATGTTTTATTCTTACTAATTTTAAATATCAGTTTAAAAGTAAACTCAAGATCTTAAAAGTTCTAATCCCAAAGAAAAAGTTTTGTAACAATGTGTGGTAATAGATGTTATCTATACATATTGTGATTGGTGATCATTTCTCTCTCTATATATATATACATCAAATCATTATGTTATACACTTGAAACTAGAAGAGTGGTATATGTCAATTATATTTCAATTTTTAAAAAATAAATTCAAATGTATAAAGTATGAATATGACATATGCATATACTTTAATTATATAACATCTGACATTAGCAAAACATACTTCTAATCAAAGAGGAAATAATCCATGCATAGCTAGTCAGTCTCCTTTTGCTCTGGGAACAAAGGGCAGGCCTAGGGGAGAAGGGGTTCAAACCAGTGCACAGAATCTCATCGAACTGTTCTACTCGTCAGACAGAACCTGTTAGTGAGTAAAGTAGTAAAAGGGGTAGAAATTCCTCTAAAGTAAAATATAAAAAACAATTTTGATCCAAATACTTTCAAATCTTTAAACTCTAGATACATTTATAATGCTAGATTACAAGCCATAGCTATTGATGGTTTATCTTTTAATCTGTAGCAGGAAACTTCAAAATCTAAAAACAGAGTAAATGTAGCAATAAATTAAAATTTTAAAAAAAATCTTGGTGCTTCTAGAAGAGAGAGAACATTTCATTTTATGAATTTGCATAAAACAGCTTAAGAACACTTACATGTAAAAGCTCTAAGCATTACATTTAGGACATGTATTATCCCAAATCCTAGAGTTATGATTTCAGAGTAAAATACAATGCAGAAATTGTTTTTTGACGGCTTTAATTTGTATAGCTCTATACCTAAAAATACATGCACTTGCTACATAATAACATAAACTCAAAAATACAGGATTACAAATACTTCTTATCTACCACTACCTAACCACAACACAAGGATTACATATCAAGTAATGTGGATTTTTCCTCCCAAAAATCTAACTTTTCTTTTTAAAGGGTCTCAAAACATTAAAAAAAAAAAAAAGTGTGTGTGGGGGGGGCACAACAGCATGTCATAGATAAGGGCTGTTAAGACTAATTTTTATTAGGATTAATAAGACTAATTTTTACTTACTATTTTAAAACCCTGTTTCTTAGATTAATCTTTAAACATAAATTTATCCTACATAAAAGGAATAAATAGTTGATAAATAATTGATAAATAGTTTAACTATAATTTGAGGATGAAAGGTTGGGTCTTAGGTTTTAGATTTTTAAAAGTAAAAAAAATAAGCCTTAAGACAAACACTAAATTATGCTTTGATCCTCACTGAATGATAAAGAAAACTCAAATGAGAAGAATACAAATTAGATTTCCTCCACTGAATACTGGTACCAAACATAATTTTTTCCTCGAAGAACAGTGCAATCTCACTTCTCATTTAAGTCACTAATACTTAAAAAAAAAAAAAAGTCACTAATATTTAATGCAATGAAGAGTCTATGACAGTACAAAGTTTAAAGATGATTATTCACTCAGCATGCATCTAAGTCAAAGAATGGACCATCAAGTACACATCTGAATATTTCTCAAATGAAGTAACACTACAAACTCTTCTGCATTTTAAGATAACAGAAATCCTAAGCGCAATCAATAAAAATTACCTTGGGAATCTGTATTCACTTTCCCATGTATTCTAGCTCATGAACTACCCCATATTCTACAAAATAATAGATAGATAAATAGATAGATCCCCAGCCTATCTATTCATTTAAGTGACAGCTTAAACGTTTTGGGCTTTTTAAGCAGGGATCACCAAATTAATAAAAAAGATATTCCTCAAAAAAATTTCTGAATAGGAAACAATCACAAATTGAGTATGTCTCAAGGACTCACATTCCTATTTTTTGGGGAGGGGGGAGGGCACAGAGAAAGGGAGAGAGAGAGAATATTACCGAGACTCCATGCCCAATGAGAAGCCTGACACGGACTTGATTTCATGACCCTGAGGATCATGACCTGAGCCAGAATCAAGAGTCGAACACTTAAGTCATGGAGTCACCCAGGTGCCCCTACATTATGATTTTTTTTAACGCTCACTTGAAAAATGTAGTATTTATGGAGCTTCTAGTGTATGCTATAGAATTTCAAATATAAGCAATCCTCACAACTCTAAAAGATTAAATACCATTAGTCTCTCTTTAAATGAGGACTTTGAGGTAAAAAATTGTTAGAGTGACTCATAAAGTAGCAGAGCCAGGACTCAAACTCATGCTAGTCAATCTCCAAAGCCAAAACTTTCCATTATTCCTTGCTGCTTAGTTTCACTGAATGATGAACATTATACTAAAGCATTAAGGCTAGTAAGAATTCTAGGCTGCAGCAATTACCTTTCCAATAGTTCAGAAAAGCAAAACTACCTCAACATAAAACTGAATCTCTACCAAGTATCAAGGGGATTGTAACTACCTCTCTCTGACTGTTATTTTGAGCTCCCGGTTTTAGAACAAGCAAGGGATAGAGACCTCACAGTGAAATAAAGCCCCTGGTAGAACTACAGTCCTTAGATGCCCCATCAGTCTTCAGTCTCTCAAGGACAGTGAGGGGGTAACAACCAATATTAAGGAGAACCTAAAAAAAGGGTATAAAAGGAAAAGCAGAAGTGAAATAAAACTAATCTACACAGCGCAGCTGGCAATCCCACAAACCTATCTCTAGCCTCAACAGTTCAAAAAACCTTGTTCAGTAGTCTCTGAATGGAACAGACCCAGGAACTCCCTTCTTCTAGTCTCTGATTACCCTCCGACCACCTTCCAATCTCCTTTCCAGATACAACCTCCAGGATCTGCCGACCCCATTTCTTGCAGTTAGCCCCTTATTGCTGACCAATGATGAGCTTCCAGATTCCTCCGAATTATCGTCCCAAGGTGGAGGCCACTGTCAACTGTCTGGTTAACCTGTATTTGCAGACCTCCTACATCCACCTCTCAGGGCTTCTATTTGGACTGTGACAATGTGACTCTGGAAAGCCTAAGCACTTCTTCAGGTTGGCCAGGCATCTCTTAGAAGATGCAAAACCAGGGCGGCAGCCATGCCATTTTCCAAAACATGAAGAAGCCCTCCCGAGATGAGTGAGGCAAAGCTGTGGATGCCACAGAAGCTGCATGGCCCTGAAGGAGAACCTGCACCAGGCCCTTCTGGATATGCACGCTCTGCGTTCTGCCCACACAAATCCCCATCTGTGGGACTTCTTGGAGAGCCACTCCCAGATGAGGGGGCAAAACTCATCGGGTGACCACCTGACTAACAGGTGGCTGGCGGCTGGCCTGGGGCTGGGCTGGGCCAGTGAAGCCTCTCCTCAAAAGGCTCACCCTCAAGCACAACTAGGAGCTTCGAGAGCCCAGCAGCCTTTGAGCAGCACCTCCACATCCCCCTGATGTCAGAGCTTCTGCCTGTGCCTCTCCCTGTAGTCACTAGGCAGCCCTTTAATCATCATAGAGTCGTCTCTCAAGTCAGGGACTAAATGAAAACAATAAAGCTTTTGTAACAAAATAAATAGAAAGTACATTCATAAATTCTGCTATGAAATTTTAGAATATTAATGAAAATAAAACATCCAATTTAGTTTCCAAATCTCTACACCACTCAAATAATAAATTCTTTTTTCAATTTGACAGATATCATAACAATTCTATTTTATAAAAACATACCAGCAAGAGGTGGCTTATGGGAATGAAGAGTACAGGGTACACTGACAATTAACTTGTGATCTGGAATGGGAAGAACTTTTACATCTTCATTCCTAATCAAGACAAAACAACAAAGTAAATTATATTTTAAAGGACAATTTTTCATATATAAGCCATAGTTGCTTTGATTTTTTTTTCACCTTTCAAATAGAATCTGAATTTAAAAATAAATTCAAGAATAGAAGCAATAATGGAAATCAGCAATTTAAGTACTGAGACATTACTGAAAATTTCCTTTTCTTCAATAATGACAGTTACGCACATTAGATAAAATAAAAGATAATATAAAATTTCATGTGCCATACCATTCATGCTTTTCTGGTCTGGGCCATTTTTAGACTTTCAAAAATGTAAAAATTAAGGAAAATTAATGATCTATACTATACCATTAATATTATAAAATATATAAATGTATACAATTTTGAAAAATCACCTTTCCTACCTTAATGGTACAGCAGTTTTTTCTCGAACTCTCCCCAGTATAAGACCTTCATAAGGCTTTTTGTGAGGAGAATCTAACGGGAACACAAACTCTCCTGAATTGGTGATCTGATAGGAAGAAGACAAAAAAACAAAACAAAATAAAACCATTCATCTGTAAATATCCAGGAAAGAGTTTGGCTTTTTTTCTATCACTATACAGTTTCTACCAAAGAAAAAGAAATTAAAACTCTAGGCTAGTGCTATCCAATAAAAATATAAGGTAAACCACAAAAACAAACCACATGTGTAATTTAAATTTTATACTAATATAAAGTAGAAAATTTAAATTTTCTACTAATATTAAACATTTAAAAAAGTAAGAAGAATGTGGGAATAATTTTAATTATGTATTTTAGCTTAGCCTCACATATCCAAAATACTATTTCAATATGTAATAAATTCAAAAAGTTATTGAGGCATATTACATTTTTTCTTTCATACTAAGTGTTTGAAAGCCAATGTATATTTTACACTTAACATCAATTCAATTTTGACAAGCCACATTTCAAGTGCTAAAGAGCCACATATGGCTAGTGAGCATCACTTGGACAGAGCAGCTACAAGAGACTAAAATATTTTAAATATCACTTTATCATCTTACACATAAAAATCTACTTTTCATTAAAATGTATTCCTGAAAGTATGTTATCATTAATTCATTTATTCATTCAAATAATATTTACTGATTATTGGCTATGTGACTAAGTGGATTATAATAAAGTATATCTTATTAAGCTTTATAGAATACAGTGTCATTAAATACTCTCAGAGCTAGAATTAGTAATTAAAAAAAAAGCTCAGGGACTGATAAGATAGACAATATTGTCTAATCCCTTGGCATTATAAATCCAAAAATTCAACTTTGTCATTTTACCCTGAAGTGATCATAGTCTCAAAGACTCACTTAAAGCTAATCAAACTGAAAACACAATTTATAATAGCAATACCAATTTATTAATTAACCACTGAAATACATATTTTCACCATCAGAATATTCATTGAAACTTTTACTCAATATCAAGATAACTAAGAAGCCAAATCAGTCAAGTCCTATTATCAATTCTCAGGCCCAGGAGAGATAGTATCTCTTCCACACTGTGTTATATAAATATAGGCAAATTCTTATTGCTTGGATATATTTTATATTCAATGTAAATTACTCTAAGAGTACATATAGTTATCTAACAATATTTCATATAATATACTGTATTTTTGTTTTAAACTCTGAGTTTATCATATAATCTCTTGTACTGATTAGGACTACAAATGAATAAAATAGTCTTAGATTTTATGTATTAACATTTACTGGTTTTGATTTCAGAAAGTACCCCTTTCCTGACTTTGGCCCCATCTCTGACAAAAAAAAAGAACTGTCATAATGTACAGGGTAGAATGGAGTTTTATATTCCCATCAATGTCCTATATACCAAATCAATCAAAGCTAAGTCCAAAGTATGCTAAAAAAGCAAAGATAAAACTACTAATGTTTGTTTGCTAAGTCCACTAAAACAGGTGCAAATAAACAATGTACACACCTTTTAGAAGATATTCTGGTAGACCACAAAATACATACAAAGTACATAAAAATAGAATTCTCTTGTCTAAAATGAATATATCAGCTATATAAATACTAAACATTCAATTGATAACAAGTTGGCTTATCTTTTTAAAATGTAAGAGGGCTTTTGCAAAATTCATCAAGTAGACAATGCATCTTCAAAAGAATGTCCAATGGACTCTGAACTGATGCCTTATTTTTCAGTATTTTTTTGTTCTTATAGTAAACAGAGATATTAAAGATCATTCAACCAATCCAAGAGTTGGAGTCATTTCTTTCAAAAACAGGCATAGCAGTATATAAGGCACTGAGGACTTAAGTTAAAATTTAAAGTATGTAAAGTAGTTGGTTCTTTCCACCTCTTCTATGCTGGATTACTTAGCTATTCTCCCTCCCATCCCCAGCAACATAAGAAAAAAGAAAAAGAAAAAAAAAAAAAAAAAACCAAAACCAGGAAAGAAGTCCAAAAGGGTGACTGAAATTGTGGATGTGTAAAGAGCAAGAAGATGCAAAACAACGCTATTTCTATGTTTACTGATAGATTCTCCAAAGTTTTTTTCTTTTGTTTTTTAAACTACAGACATCAGAGCTTTTTAGAATGTCATCCAGTTATCTCTCTCTGAATCAAATATTTCCTAAGGCCAACAGTTTGAGACTTTATTACAAAAAGACAGAGAACAAAAAGTAAAAAGCCTCTGAGAATAAGATGTAAGTATTTAGCATCAAAAAGAAGTGTTTAGTATCATCAAAGTTTTAAATAGACTGTTTTGAAGTAGTGACATGTTAAGTGTTAAAAATTAGATGCTACATTTATGTGACTTATATGTCACACTATACTGTGTGACAAATAAGTTAATTTTTCAACTTACTTTTACCCAGTGCCACTCAGCAACTATCTCAACAGACCAAGAAGGATAAAGTTCTTCCTTTACAAAACGTAGGTGCTTCTGTCTATTGGTCACCCAAGTAATAATAAGACAGTTTGGAGCCGCCAGTTTAGGGATAGGTATCTGCTTTATTTGCAGTGGTGATAAATAGCTGTACCTAAAAATAAACATAAAGTGATATCAGCAAAATTCACTGCAAAAAGAAAAGATAAGCAGACAACAGATCCATGTAATATTGACTCCACAAATACAAAGTCCCTATTCCTAGTTATTTGAATAACTAAACATGAAGCCACAGTGACACCCAGTGGACACCTGCAAGTCAGAATTAACCATTTTTCATTTTTAATAATATAAAATGGTCAGGCTATCTTTATCATTTCTAAACGTATTACATTTCAGTAATTTCACTAATATGCTTCTTTCCCATTCAAAATTAAGCAAATACCATCGTTTGGTTTCCAAAATCTGTATTTTACACAGGGACCCCCATCACAGTGAATCTTCAAACTGCTATCTCAATGTTCTACTATATTTTTCAAGCCTCAATTTATCATCTTCCTTCTTTCTTATTCCAATCAATTCCACTAGGATCTTTGAAATCCTCATGCTTTCAAAAGGTAACTAGGTGGCTCAGTCGGTTAAGTGTCTGCCTTGGGCTCAGGTCGTGGAACTCCCTGCTCAGAAGGGAACCTGCTTTCTCTCCCTCTGCCACTCTCCCTGCTTATGCTCCCTCCTCTCTCCATCTCTCAAATAAATAAATAAAATCTTTTAGAAAGAAAAGAAACCCTCATGCTTTCATTTAAAAAAAAGTTCTATAGTCTTGCACTCCCCCCCAGTCATTAATAGTATAAAATTTAGTTTCTCTTGCTGGAACTACTTGCTCCATAAAATCCAATCTAATGAATGTGGGCCATTCTCTAACACCCAACACACATAACAGAGAGAGGAGAATCTATATTCTCCTAGATCCCCTATTAGCTGCTTCCAGGCTAAAACTCTTTCACATTTGCATAAAATCCACTTCTCTTTGAGAGGTAGGCTATCTGGCTGTGCTAGAATGTAATGTTCTTTATTGAACCCATTTCTTCCTCACTCTCCATTATCAATGAAACCAAAAGCTCTAAGATCCTTTTACCTTACCAACACAAATCTTGTCGTTACCCTGGGCAATTTCAAGGCACAATCTATATGATGTGCATACCTCAACTATTCTTCCCCTAAACAAATACAATTGCATTCATCCCACTAATCCATTCCAGTGACCCTCACCTGGACCTCATGATCATTCACATTCATTCCATCTCTGAAACTAAACATCAATCTGTCTCCGGCTATAACCTTCTATCCCTCATCTATTCTTTGACCTTATCAAATCAAACCATGCCCATCCCTCTACTTTATTGAGTCTATCATTTCTTCCTGCACACATGCTCCTCTTCTCCACAGACTACCAATCATTTCACTGCCTTCTTGTTAGCATCCTAAATTCCCATCCCCCTTTTACTTTTCACCCCACAGCTCCTTCAAACCTCTAATCTTCACAGACATGTATCGTGGGGCAAATAATACATTATGTGTTGATAAAAAAGGAATTTAAAAAAAAAAACCTCTAATCTTCAGTTCAACCCCACTTCCACACAATTCAATTCAACCTCTTCATATGGCGAAAATCAGGTAGAGAAAAATGCAGAAGTGAAGAATTGGGTCAATTAAACCCATTCTCAGGCTATCAAAAGGACTCATCAATTCTTTTACTTATCCTTGGTCAACTACAAACCCTCATCTCTTTTCAAATTTCTTACCTAAACTCACTCTTGACAGATGAAATTAATTCACATATCAGTAAAAATAAAGGCCACCTGACTCCTTCAAGTACCTAACCCTCTCTCTCTCCTTATATACCTTCACTTATCTACTTGTATACATTTCCTCTTAAATCAAACAGTATGTCTTCACCTATCTAATGCTTATCCCTCCACCTGTGTTCTCTTATTCCCATTTTCCAGTATCTTACAATGCTACTTGTTTCTCTCCTTTTGGGTTTCAACCTCTCTAACAGTTCCTTAACATCAGCCTAGGTTTTAAAGGAAGAAAGAAAAAAGAAACAGGGGAGGTGGGGAAGGAAAGAAAAAAGAAAAGAGAAATTCCCTCAATTCTACAACTAAGCTAATGACTGGTATGAATTTAGTGTTACTACTTTTTCTCCTTTATTTTATTCCTCAATTGACTATAATGAGGTTTCTACTACCTCATTTCTACTACTGTATAGTAGTTTCTACTATTATACTATACATTTAAAAAGTAAATGACAACCTAATTGCCAAATGCAATAAATACTGGAATCTAGTTCTCACACACAGTAACTGTATGATGTGAGGAAGTGATCAACAGCATTTCCTAAATAAACAAATGAGTAAAACAATTCACATCTCATGCACCCATTTCCTACCAACCAGACTGGTGCTCCTCTAGCAGACTAGCATTTCTTATAATCAAAGTTATAACTTAAAAAGCTAAGTTTGCCAAAGTATGAAAAACATCAGGTCAAAATTTTGAAGTTTGATGTTCCCAATAATTGCATTCTTTGATTGCCTCGATTTTATTTAATTGGGTTGATGTGGGGTAAGGAAGGAGGAATGAAATATTCCATTTTTTGTTCAATCTCCTAGAAATCACTGAGCAAATTCCAAAAAATGCATCTTTATCACCAAGGTATCATTATTACCAAAATCATTTAACCTGAATCTAATTATGAAGAAACAATCAAACAAATCCAAATGGTAGGAAATCTACAAAAAAGGGACATGAGATCTTAAAAAGAGCCAATATCCTGAAAAGTAAAAAATGGCCAGGAAACTATTCTGCATTAAAGGAAGAAAAGAAAAAGAAAGACTAAATATAATGTGTGATCCCTGACTAGAGCTTAAATCTGAAAATTAAAAAGAAAAATATAGCCATAATATATCATGTATATTTGATATTATTAATGGCAGCATTAACTTTATTGGGAATAATAGTGGTATCATAGTTATGTAGAAGAATGTGGAATAAAGCAGAGAGATTGAGAAAGAGAAAATATACATCAAATGTGGTAGAACATTAAAAACTGGTGAATCTAGAGGAAAGGTAATTTGATATTCATGTACTATTCTCTCAACTTTCTCAAAGTTTGGAATTTTTAAAATGAAAAGTTGAAGTAAAGAAACAATACAATAAATCATTACAAAAAAGATCATAAAGATACATTTACGAGCTGAAAATTCAAAAAATTTCAAAAAAGTTTTTTGAAAAAAATTTCAAAATGTGCTATATAAAAGTATCATGAAATATTATAAAAGGAATGAGTCTATTTTTCAGAACTATAAAAGCTGCCTCCAAAGATATTGCTAATTATGATCAAGCATGTTTTATTTTTTAAAACTTCTAGAGTATTCAAGAATAAGATATAAAAAAACTATCAATTTTCATTAAGATAAAAGGCAAATGAAACTTAAAGTTAGTGTTTTAAAAAATAATTCTTAGAGAAAACTAGAACACATTACCAAAGAATATTACAAAACTGAACTCTTTGATTCTTTTTAACACTTAACTCTAATAATGAGAAGTAATTGGGAACAGTCTTTTCAACAAATGATGCTGGGACGACTGGATATCCAAACACAAAAGGATAAAATTGTGATTCCACCTCACATCATATATAAAATTAAACTTAAAATGGATCAAAGACTTAAACATGAGAC
>CM053616.1:64146966-64201396 GCA_028646535.1 Procyon lotor
TACTTGTGACATTCTTATACCTATGTGTCATTTTAGTGCAAGAGAATTATCTAATTAGGGGAATGAAAAATTGAAGTGAAAATATTTCAGTAGTTTCAGACAACCTACATCTCAAAGTAATGCTTTTAGCAATGTGACCAGAATGTAAACAGGAAAATTAGCTCTTAGAAAAGTATGGGTGCCTGGGAGGCTCAGTCAGTTAAGCACATGACTCTTGGTCTCAGCTCAGGTCTTGATCTCAGGATTGTGAATTCAGGCCCCACATTAGGGTCCATGCTGGAAATTTAAAAAAAAACAAAAACGCAAGGCATATCTAATAGACAATTTATTTACACTTACCTGTTACTCCTTTTAACTGATTTGTTTTGCCATGGTGGATCTATCACAATTACATCATATGTTTTCCTACCTGAAAAGAAATACACAACTTCAGAAAATACCTACCTTCTGTAGGTGATCACTTTAAAAACTAAAGTGCGTTGACTATAAACACAAATATATTGGAATGCAACAAAAGGACTTGGAACATTTATTCAAACAGAATAATTTAATCTAAAAAAACTGAGATTTCCCTTATAATTTAGTACCACTGGGATATTAACCTAAGTTCACCTACTGCTATTTTTGCAATGACCACCTGAAAATAACTACAGCTCACTTAGCTGGACACCAATCATTTGTAAATGTCCTTTATGACTTGACAGCCATATTAATATGGTCATTTCAAACCAAAATAGGGTTTTTTTTGTTGTTTTGTTTTTTTCGTTATTTTGCTTTAATTTTTTTAAGCTTCATTTTGAAATAATTTATCTTAAAACTGAAATACTGACCATAATAAAAATTCCTCAACCGTCTACAGGTGTCTTTTTTTCTGGCTCAGGATCCAAAGTAGGATCACACACTGCATCTAATTGCCATGTCTTCTCAATCTCTTCCAATCTGGGAAAGTTCCTCAGTCTTTCTTTGTCACTTATGGCCTTGACACTTTGAAGGCTACTGGCCAGTTATTTTATAGAATGTTTCTTAATTTAGGTTTCGTATTTCCTCATGATTAAATTTGGATTATTACTTTTTGGCAAGAATACTACCAAGTAATCAGGAAGTACAAGATGTCAAAATGTCTCATTATTGGTGATATTACCTTTAATCACTTGGTTAAAGGGTTGTCTACCAGGTTTCTCCAGTTTTCACTTTGTAATTAATAAGTATCTTGTAAGGAAATACTTTAAGACTATGCAAATATCCTGTGTCTCTTCTTTTCACCTACTATTTTGACATCTTAATTACTATGATGTTTGCCAAATAGAAACTTTCTAGTTCTTTCATTCCACCCACATTTATTAACTGGAATTTTACTGTAAGGAAGAGCTGTCCCTTCTGCTTTTATAAACATAGGTATATTTTGGTATATGTACAATTTCACCAGTAATCAAAACAGTGCAAGTTAAAATAAGGAAGTAATGGTTTTTAAATTATTAAAGTGACAAAAATCAAAAAGAACAGAAAACAATGTTCAAACATAATTTTCCCACTAATTTATTATCCCATCATTTACCCTAAAGAATTTATGACACTGTGACATGAGCAACCACTCATGTGTAACATGGCTTGACAGCAATTAAAAGCAGCTTTTCCTTAATGAACTATGTCATGTAATAAATTAAAATTTTTATATTAAATATCCAAATAACAATAGCATATTAAGTTAAACTTCATCAATACATTTCTTTCCTACTTTATCTTTTAGAATGTTATGACTTATTAAATACATACAAATCCCTGAGATAAGCAATTGATGCAGATTAATTCATTTAATCTTCAAAATGACCTTCAGAAGCAGATTATTATCATAACCATTTTATAAACTAGGAAACTGAGTTTTGTGAAGTGAATAGCTCAAAGATTAACAGTTAAGCTTTAGAATCTAAATTCAAATTCAGGTATATATCACTGTGAACTTCAATCTTTAAATTTTGTTGACATTATATAAGAAAATATTTCAAGAAATTTTAGACAATAAACAGAAACACTGGCTTAAAATGTAACCTAAAAGGCTACAGTGTTAATATTCATATTTGAAGTGTTCTTACTTTGCTATAAAGAAATGTTAAATAAAATTGTTTGGCTAAGCCCAACTGTATCATGAATTCTTAAATACAGAGCAGCAACTACATTTGCTTTCACAGTGACCAATTACTTTCTGACTCTTTCTTCATTAGTCTTTTTTTTAGTTTTTTCAAATTTTAAAATGTTTTTAAATCAAAAGAACTTTAAAATTAAATTTAAAAGAAAAAATCACACAGAGAAAATTAAGCATGTATTCTATCCTCATACTGTTGACCCACATTTAGCATTCAGACTAGCTCTTGACTTCTGAGGCCACAAAAAAATTGTATTTTTCTAATAACATAGTAGTTACTTACAGTTCAGAAGTGGATGCATGCAAGAAATGTCAGACAAAAGAAAACTGCTTTTTGGTGGCACCAGGTATTTCTGTCCCATTAACGTAATCATTTTTGTAAAGCTAGAGCTGTTTTCAACAACCCGTGAAAATAAATCCTGTTCTGTAACAGACGTATCTTCATCCATCAATTGTAACACCTGAAGTTCCATTTCATTCAGAGAAGGCAAATGCTTTGCTATTGCACATAATTCTGACAAATTGCAGGTATCAAGTGGTAAAGTAATGGACTCACTACACTTGTCCCATTTTTCAGAAAGTGGATGAAGAAAGCCACTTTTGAGACCTTCTTGGATTAACTCTGAAGAGCCATCCAAAATCAGTTCCCTGATCTGTAAGAAAAATTTGTTAAGGTACATTAAAAGGTCATTTATATTAAGACAATTCTCTGAATAATGAAATTCAACTATGCTTTGAATATCTGAACTTATTTGAAGTTGAAATCAATATTTTAAAACTTACATTAAAATAATTTTATGATAAAATGTAAAGGCAAGAATGTGTGAGTATACCTTTGAATTGCTGTTTCCTAAATGTGGAATAAAATAAACCTCATGAATTTACTTACAATTAAATAACCAAACAATACACATAAAAAAACGGATTCTTAAAAATGTATTAAGATGAATGTGAAATAAATAAAGATAAATTTGGTAACATGGATGTTTCTAGAAGAAAGCAGAATTTCTATCCTATAAAGCAAACTAAGTTTAAATCACATTTAATATTACTTTTTCTAGTGATCTAATTTTAAAATAAAGTTACCTTTGAATTTATTTTTCCTAAATTGTAAAGAAAAAAAGTAACTATTAAATGAACATATAAACAAAGTTTTACAAAAATACAACTACAATAATTAGAAAATTAAAATCTAAGTTCCAATTCTGGGCAAGATGCAAAAGAGGTCAGATTTAACTTTTCATCTGAAATTACTTTTTTAAAAAAGTATAAAGTGTAATTTTTTTAAAAAGCATTCAAACCTTAGATGGACGTCAAGTATTGAAAAATACTGGTCCCTGAAAAAGGAGAAACGAGTGATTGTTCCAGCTTACTGCCTTGAGGAAGTTTCCAGGCAGCAGCACAGCGAAGGAGACCCATTCAGAGTCCAACAGTCTCTGAGTAGAGAAGATGCAGCTGGAAGTCTGAGAAGGTCAAAGCAGCTAGAGTTTGCAGGGCAGGATACCAAAGAAGGGAGAGGTGCACAGAGAGAGAGTTCTTAAAAGCTGCAGAAGGTCCACTCAAGTTTCCCCAAGGTCAAGGAAAGAAATGATGTCACATGATCAGAGGGAAAAATCCACAGAGCTTACACGGAGCTGGAAACAGTGCTCCCACCAGCCAGACAGGAAACTCTCCTAATTTACAAGCCATCAGGCAGACTTCTCAAAAGGGTATTGCCTCATGAGTGGGGAAAAAAATAGCTCTAAAGACTGCTTTGATCTTAACTAAAAAAACCTTAAAACAAGCTTCACAACTTAAAAAGTCACAAAAGGATCAACCTTTTTCAAAATAATTTTCTCCAAGAACAAAGTTCAAGTTTATAGGAATATGAAAATATCTAGTACCCAAGAAGCTAAAACTGAAACGTTATACAAAAAAATAAAAAATTACCAGATACATAAAGAAGCAGGAAAATTCAACACATTATGGAGGAATAATCACTCAATAGAAACACACGCAAATAACACAGATGAACAAACAATAGAAAAGGCCGGATAGGCTTACTTGCAGCCCATTAAAAGATTTGGAACAAAAGTAGAGTATAATAAGGCTCTTATCATAACCATACTCATATGTTCAAAAAATGTACAGAAAAAATGAGAATGTTAAAGAGAAACAAAACTACTAAAAAATATCAAGGACGTTCAGAGGAAAAAACTGCATACCACAGAAATACTATGGATTGAATTCCAGACCACTAGAATAAAGCCAAGTTATTGCAATAAAGTCAATCATGTGAAGCTGCAAAAGATTCACCTGTATTTTATAAATCAGATTATATATTCTTTTCCATAATCATTACCCTTTTGTCTCCCTTGGTGCAGTCCTTCCCAAAATATAGTTTTGGACTACCTCCATTGGCATCACCTAGAAGTTGTTGAAAATAAAAATTCCTATTCCCATATAGGAGATATTGGGGGTTTAGTTTCAGGCCACCACAATAAAGTGACTATAGCAATAAAGTGAGTCAAATTAATTTTTTGGATTCCAGTGCATATAAAAGTTATATTTATACTGTGGCATAGTCTATTAAGGATTCAACAGCATTAGAGCCTTAAAAACAATGTATATACCTTAACTTAAAAATACCTTATTGCTAAAAAATGAAAACTAGTATCTGAAATTACAGCAAGTAATATTCTTTTTGTGGTGGACAGTCTTGCCTCCATGTTGATAACTGATGACTTATTAGAATGGTGGTTTTTGAAGGTTGAGGGAGCTGTGGCGATTTTTTGAAATAAGACAACAATGAAGTTTGTTGCATCAGTTGACTCTTCATGAATGCTGTTTGATAGCATTTTACTTACAGTAGAACTTCCTCTCAATTTGGGAGTCAATCCTCTCAAATCTTGTTGCTGCTTTTCTTCAATAATAAGACTTGAGTCAAAATTACTCCTTGATCCATGGATTGACTGGATGGATTTTGTGTTAGCAGGCATGAAAACAACATACATCTAAGTGCACATCTCCATCAGAGCTCTTGAGTCACTAGGTGCATTATTAATAAGGACTATTTTGAAAAGAATCTTTTTTTCTGAGCAGTGGGTCTCAACAGTGGGTTTCAAAGATTCAGGAAGCCATGCTGTAAACAGATGTGCTGTCATCCAGGCTGTGTTTCTCCACTTAGAGAGCAAACACATAGTACATTTAGCATAATTTTTTTTTTAAACTTTAAACGATCAAATGTTTCTTTTTTTCTTTTTTTATATGTTTATTTTATTTTTTCAGTGTTACAAGATTTATTCTTCATGCACCACACTAATTCTTTTTTTCTAAAGATTTATTTATTTATTTTAGAGAAAGAGAGCAAGCATGAGCAGGGGGAGAGGCAGAGGGAGAAGAGAAGATCCTCAAGCAGACTCCCTGCTGATTATGGAACCTGATACAGGGCTTGATCCCAGGACCTGAAGCTCATGACCCAAGCTGAAATCAAGAGTCAGACGCTTAACCAACTGAGCCACCAGGTGCCCTAACTTATCATAGTTCTTAAGAGACCGAAAATTTTCGGAATGGTAAATGAGCGTTGACTTCAACTTACAATCACCAGCATCAGTAGCCCCTAGCAGGAGAGTCAGCCTGTTCTTTCAAACTTTGAAGTTAGGCATTCTCCAGTCTAGTTATGAAATTCCTAGATGGCATCTCCTTCCAGCAGAAGGCTGTTTCGTCTACACTGAGAATCTGTTTAGTGTAGCCACCTTCAGTAATGGTCTTAGCTACATTGTCTGGATCACTTGCTACAGTTTCTCCATCAGCACTTGCTGCTTCACCTTGCACTTTGATGTTAGGGAGACTGCTTCTTAAACCTCATGAACCTCTGCCGACTTCGAACTCTTCTTCTACAACTTCCTCACATATCTTCTCAGGCTTCATAGAACTGAAAGAGTTAGGGCCTTACTCTGGATTAGGCTTCGGCTTAAGGGAATGTTGTGGCTAGTTCAATCTTCTAACCAGACCACTCAAACTCTCTCCATATCAGCAATAAGGCTGATTTCACTTATCATTCATATGTTCACTGGGTTAATACTTTAGATTTCCTTCAAGAACTTTTGCTTTGTATTCACAGTTTCACTAACACTTTGGTGCAAGGAGCCTAGTTTTCAGCATATCTCAGCTTTTGATCTGCCTTCTTCACTGAACTTAATCATTTCCAGCTTTTGATTTAAAGCATAAGACATATTGGAGTTCCTGGGTGGCTCAGTTAGTTAAGCATCCAACTCTTGATTTCAGCTCAGGTCATGATCCCAGGGTCATGAGATCGAGGGCCAAATCATGCTCTGCGCTGGTTTTGAAGCCTGTTTAAGATTCTCTCTCTCCCTCTCCCTCTGCCCTTCCCCTTCCCCAACCCACACTCTCATTAAAAAAAAAAGGGGGGCACCTGGGTGGCTCAGTCAGTTAAGAACCTGCCTTCAGCTCAATTCATGATCCCAGGGTCCCATGTGACAGAGAAACAAAGTGAGCAAACGCTGTTAGAAAAACAGCACTGACAGACTTGCTCAATGCAGGGTTGCCACAAACTTTCATTTTTTAAGAAGTGTGATATCTGCAAAGTGCAATAAAGCAAAGCACAATAAAACAAGGTATGCCTGTTCAATGCAAAAAAATATATATATACCAGATTGTATTAACAGCAGGTATTGAAGAAAAGATTAGTGCACTTGAAAACAACACAATAAGGTGTCCAAAATGAAGATGCAGAAAAAATATTTGAGGAGGTAATGGCCAAAAAAATTTCTAAATCTGCTAAAACTATTAATTCATAGATTTAAGCTCAACGAACAGAGGAGGAGGGGAAAACTACATTAAGGACATCATAATCAATTGCTAAAAAATCAATGATAAAGAAAAAGTATTCAAATCAGCAAAAGACTTCTACTTTCAACTAAGATGGAGTCTCAGGAACAACAGCTTTCAAGACACAGGACATTAGGCAATAAAGACAATGAAAGAAATCATAGGTAAGACCTATGATTGCCCCAGCTAACTTCCTGGGAAGTTTCCAGGCCAAAAGAAAGATTAATCTGCACAGAGCCTAGGAAAAATCCAGAGCTGAGTAGACAGAGAATACAGGGAGGTCAAGACAAGAATTCACAGGACAGAGTACCAGACAGGAAAGAGCTACAAGAGACAGAACTATGTAGATCTGTAGGTAGTCACACTGGAGAAATTCCCCTAAGTATTAATGTGCTTAAGTGTATGAGGGAATTATCCAAGGCCAGGAATAGAACCATCCAAAGGACAGAAGAAATAGTGCCAGGAGTTCCCACAGGGCCAAGAATGGTGCCTATTTCCAATATTCAGACTGAGAAACCTCATAATTCACCAGGCAAATGGGAGACAATTTATCTCTGAGGGAGGAGAGGCACTGATAGCTGGTCATTTGGAATATATACTACAAACACGAGGATGGTTACACATGAGGAAAAAATCAAAGGGAAATATTAGAAAAATCATTTATTCAATCTCCACACGTGCTTAAAAAACATTTCACAAAATTCAATAACCTTGTTTGATAATAATAGTAAATAAGAACAGATGGAAGGGCGCCTGGGTGGTTCAGTCAGTTAAGCGTCTGTCCTTGGCTCGGGTCATGGTCCCAGGTCCCAGGTCCTGGGATTGAACCCTGCGCATCAGGCTCCCTCTATCTTCCCCTTTGCTCCTCTCTCCCTATGCCCACCCTCCCCTCCCGCCCTGCCATACTCAGTCTCCTCACTCTCTCTCAAATAAATCAATAAAATCTTCTAAAAAAAAAAATTAAAAAGTAACAAAATGAACAAATGGAAACCTCCTTAACATGCTATTTGCAGATCAGTCCAAAAGCGAGTATTATACATCTGTAATAAGCAAATGCAAAATACAGAAGGTAGAATAGAGGTTATCAAGAGCTGTGGGAAGAAGAGGAAAATGGGGAGCTATTCAACTAGTGTAGATTCTATGTGGGATGATGAAAAATTTCTGGAGATGGCTGCATGGTGATTATGGCACAATATTGTGAATGTACTTAATGCCACTGAATTAGAATTATATAAGAATGGTAAAACAGCAAATTTTATTATGTGTATTTTCCCAAAAAAACAGAAAAAAATCTTAAGTCCTATCATTAAATTAACTCAACATGTCCAAGAATGCATTTACTATCATCCCTCCTATGCCAAATTCCAACTCCAATTTTCCCATTTCAATCAAAGGGGTTCCTTAGAGAGAAAGCTTAAAATACTTGGGTACGCTCTGCTTCCTCTCATTTCTTTACTAGATCCCCTTTATCTCTATGTTCTAAAAATATATCCTTCACATTGTTCATGCTTTCTTCTGCAACTATCTTATTAAGTCGTTTTACCTATGGACAAGAGACTTTAAAACTTATCAAATTTCTAAACTTAACCAATACAGTATAAGTTTACTTGTGTTAAATAGTAAAACTAATAGAAGTATATAAACTTTTAATAAAAATTGAACTGTTTATTACTATAAAAAGTAAAAATAGCCACTCCACTATTAAATTCTAACTTTGATCAAAATAATTGCTTAATTTTTAAGAACATCCTTATTTATATTGGTTATTTATACTATTTCACATTAATCTTCCAACGTCATCAACGAACATTTTACACCTTACCTTTGTATGATATTCCATAGCATCCAATTCACCTTGATTGAAAACGACACATCTTTTACGCTTCTAAAGAGTAAATTACGGGGAGAAAATTATGTTGCCATCTGTCACAATACTGATATTTTGAAATATATTAGTATGTCTTTGTTATCACATTTCCCATAGTGTGTATTTCAGTCTTAATAATCGATTAATCGACCGGTTAATCGGTTAATTGGTTAATAACCTGGTTAATTGACCAGGAAGGTCAAAATCAGTGAAAAGTGTATGGACTAAGGAAATAAGCTTTCCCAAATAAAAAATTACTATTTTTTTATTACTACTACTACTACTACTACTTCTACTACTACTACTACAAGCTTAATGAGTGATATAAAGTCACCTACTACTACAAGCGTGTTTTTTTTTTTGGCTAATCTCAGCTGCACCAACAGAATGACTACTACTATAAGCTTAATGAGTGATATAAGGTCACCTAAGCTGTATCTTCTATTAATAAAAACTAGTACCAACGATAAGATGTAGCACAGACATCCATAGAACATGAGAAAACAGTGACACCATATAATGTTACTAGTGTCATCTATCAGTTGATATATATCATGCAATTATCAACTTCCTTTCTGAGGAAAGAACTATTCATACACTATCATTAAGAAAAAATCCAGGGGCGCCTGGGTGGCTCAGTCGTTAAGCATCTGCCTTCGGCTCAGGTTATGATCCTAGGGTCGTGGGATCGGGCCCCACATTGGGCTCTTTGCTCAGCAGGGAGCCTGCTTCTCCCGCTACCATTCCCTCTGCTTGTGTTCCCTCTCCAGCTGTGTTTCTCTCTGTCAAATAAATAAAATCTTTAAAAAGAAAGAAAGAAAGAAAGAAAGAAAGAAAGAAAGAAAGAAAGAAAGAAAGAAAGAAAGAAAGAAAGAAAGAAAGAAAGAAAGAAAGAAAGAATCCAGCATACTTTCAATAGCTTTTTATGACTGATCTGAGGGCTAGGTACAAATCAGATATACTAACACTGTTCCGTATCTTAACAACTCCATAGAAAAGAACATGTAAGACAGTGCAAATAGAGCAGGGACTTTACACCTCTTATTGCTCAAACACCAGTGCTTACATGGTAGCATAATCCCAGTAGGCTAATAATAAATGTTTCCCAGCTGAATAAACGGACTGAAGATTAAGCTAATTGTACAATTTGCCTTAGCATATCACAATTAAGGTAAGTTTTTGTTAAGATAATTCATTACATACACTTATTTATATTTTCCCATATTAAAATGAGAAATTTATCCAACAATGAAAACATTAAAAGATGCCCATACTTAGTAAGCTGTAAATGCTTATTTTTCTGTATTAGTAATAGTATTGACAAATAATCTATAAACTATTTTACTGAAATCTCAGACGCTATATATTTTCTTTCCTATGCTTGACACACAGCAAATAGTCAATAAATATCTGTCCAAAGGGAAAAAAAAGACAGGAGAAATTACGAGAATATTAAAAGCCCTATTTCAGGAAAAGAACAATGTAATAAATTATCCCTATTACTTTCCTTATTCTAATTCTCAACATGCTTTCTTATTTAATATCTTTCTTCATGGACCTCAGTCATAAAATCCATGAAGGTACCAATTGTGTTTATCTTGTTTCATCCCTGTATGTGCAACAGCACATAGATCTCAAATATTTGTGGGTGCGTAATAAAGTTATTCCTATCAAAGAAAATGTTCGCATAATCTATCTGAAACGGACTTTGTATAATCACCTCTGAACTCTTCAGAAACATAAAAAGTATTAAAGCATAATTAATTTGATCCTGTATAGCATTCTTGAAACTTCACCAAAAGACTACACCAGTGTATATACAAATACATATGCTTGAAGAACATACATTTTCTATAGTAGCTTTCTACTTTTATTATTAAAAACTTTATGAATTATCACCCTTCTTGCAAACTTCATTATGTGAGCTTATCCCCAATGGAGAGGTCTCTAAAAATCTCGAAAATCCATAAACTGCTTTAGGATTTTGCAGACAAAGCAGCACGTTGTTGAACAAAAACAGTTGTAAAAACATGCAGTTAATACAAATGACTAGCAGAAAGGGTTTTTGTTATTGTTTAGTTTTGTTTAATTTACAGAGCATTCACTTTTGAGCAAACTTTGCTTACTTTTGAAATATGCAAATTTGGTCTTCTAAGAATGGCAGAACATTAAGAAAGAGTTAAAAATTACAATGGCTGTAACTAAAACCTTCCTACACTTTATGGATCGTTTTTTAGACTTAGTAAGTTATAAGATATTTAAGATATTGGAATAATAAACTTCTGCTTTGTTCTGTAGAAAAATAAAATGTATTAAAACTTTCTACCTTCCCAATAGAAATGCGGTTTTCTTCTTTAACACCATCCACTGGATCTTCCTTTTCATTCCTTTGTTGGCATTCTTTGTGAACAGCTGGAGTTATATAAGGTTTGGTGACATTAAATAGCTCAGATCGAAAAACGTATCTCTGTATGAAGATTTCACAATTTCCTCCGGCATCATTATCTGGCTTAGTGGTAGAGTCAAAAGCACTAAATGTAGCAGAGGTTCCCAAAGAGATCAAAGAATCCATTTGAAGAGAATCAAAGTGGACAGATGAAGTGGGCTCATTTTTACTGCAACAAGGCTCACGATGTTGGTGAAGTTGATAGTTTATGTTGTTAATGAAAGAAAGATGATCTAATAGCCATCCTGGTGACAGTTGATGCACTACTGACATTCTCTTAAAAAAGAAAGAAAAGAAAAAAAAAAACACAACTCTGGAAATGAGGATCTAGATGTAAAATCCAATTTTCCAGATTAACTTCTTAAATGTCCTGCATTTCAATAAAAATATACTTCACAGCCACAGGTAGATTTCATGTGCATATATATAAATTTAACATATACACAAAAGAGAACTTGACATTCATGATGTGTTAAGGAAAAATGTAATGTTTTAATATAAATATTTAATTACAGGGTTGCTAATACAAGTTTTTCAGCCAATTTAGCAAATGAGAATTAAAACGTGATCTTATTTCTGGAATCCCAACTGAATCCTCCTATCCTCCTGCGCCCTCCATACAATTTACTGTTCTGTCCTTGAATCTAGCCACTAGGTCCACACCCTCCAAGTCACGAAGTCTTTCAATTCTTAAAGGTGATTCCGTCAAAGCAAAGAATACTACATTACCTATGTGAATTCACCATTTTTAATGAGATGAACCTAGAGAGGTCACATAATTTCAAGAGGAGTTGTTAGCAGGTCAGTGCTTGCTTTTTCAAAGCACATTTGCCATAACAAGTCAGCCCCTTAACACTGCCATACTTAACCATTGCTACCAAAGCAGTGCAGAAAACAAAATGAAAGACGGTCTAGGCAGAGCATAATGCAATTTTAACAGATATCATAAGTACCCAACGCTAATAAAATTGCAAGGTTATTGGTTCTGAGCAGTCCTCCTTCAGCAACTAAGTTTTTTCAAAACTTCCTCATCTTTTTACCAAAAAAAAGGTAAAGTTCTGGGTATTGCCTACTAAATCTAGTATAAAGAACTTAAGAGGGGGACAGAATAAGTGTTTTAACAGCACAGTTAGTACTAGCAGCATTTAGATCCAAACTCCTAACTCCATGTAGTGTTAGCAGTGTGACCATGGCCAAGTTATTTAATCTTACTGAGTCTCAAATTCATCATTTTTTATGACATCTCAGAAGGCAGTTTAGAGAATTAAATGAGATAATCTACATGAAGTGCTGCCCAGTGCCTGACGCATAGCACCTGTTCAAACAAATGCTATTAGTGATGGTAATCCTGGTATTGGTCCTCCCTTCCGAGTTACCACATGCGGTGAGGAGGTAATGTAATGGCTAGTGAAAGCAAGAAATTCAGTCAAGAAGACTGAAACTCAGAAAAAGTGACATGCCCAAGATTACACTTCTAGTTAACTGCAAATCTGCTCCAAGAATCAGAAGGCGGACTTTGGCTCAAAGCTTTTCTCCCACCGCCACCACTCTCCAGGTATTGAGCAGTACACGTCTCTGAGTTCAAACTGAGGGAAGCAGGGAAGTCCTATTTTAGCAAAGTAAGCTACTGTGCTTGAACTCTCTCTTTTCCTACCTCTCTCCTTCACACCCAAACTCACCCCCTACTCCTTGGGTTCCTCGCAGCTTCACTCGCTGGCCACCACTAGAGGACGGTGAAACCCTGGCAAGCGAACTGCGAACCCGAACCCTAGCTGCCGCCAGCCCCGCTAGGTCCTCGAAGCAGGCGACACGCACCCTCAGCAGTCACCATCTCCTACCTCACCGCATCTCCTGTCAGAAAACCTGCACGACGTCTGCCAGACTTGCATCATGAAAGAAGCTAGCCCCTAAACAGTGGTCATGAAAGAAGCCACTTTCATAGCAAAGGAAAGAAATTTCTTTTTCTAAGAGCCAATGGGCGCGGCCATGTTGCTGTACGGAAAAAGCGTTTCCAGGGCGATTTGGAGCGCTCTGTCGGCTCCTCAGAGACAAACAGTGCCCGTATCTTCAGCGCTAACTTTAGAAATCGGACCAGACTTTGTAGGGGACCTTGCACTTACCAGAGACGCCAGTGCGGTGAGCGAGGCGGCGGGCGGCCAGCAATACGCAAAATTCCCGCGACGGCGGGCGGTGCGTAAGAGTTGTGCACGTGTTCGACGTACGTGATGACGTAACGCCAGCGGAGATTTTAAAATTCGAACTGCGCGGGCGGGTGGAGGAAGGAGTTGGGTGTTTTGGCGGCTGCTGTCCTGCTCCGTAAGTAGTTGCACGGGTTACAGGAATTCGGTCCCTGGGTTGTGTCACGAAACTGGAAGAAAGGTAATCAATGACTTTGAGTTAATTTTGTGCCGCCAGAACTGTTCTAAGAGAGAAACCGATGGCGCCAACGACCTAGATTTAGAGGCCCTGAGGGACAACGTTTTAGTGTCTGCTATTGTGAGAGGGCAAGCCTGTACCGGGCGCAAGTTTCCCGGAGTCCAATAAATTTCAACTGACAGTGACTTCCAAGGGAAAAGAGGGAGGCCTAGGAGCACACTGGTGGGGAGCAGAGAATCTGGAGGAAGGAAAGGGGAAGAATTGGTGGGAGCAGGGACAGGAGGGACAAGATGAACTGTTTGAGGTGTTGCGTTTGAGATACTAACGTAACGTCCTAGTGGGTGTGTTGGGAAGTCTTAATCTTAAATTACATTTTAAGTGAAGATTTGGATGCGCATGTAAGTGAGTGGGAAATTTGAATGGATAACAGAAATGTATAACGATATGAAAGAAATAGGTGGCCGAACCGAGAAGGAAAAAGTGTAATCCGTTTAAAAGACAAAGGAGAGCCTAGATAAGGGACCGGATAACCACAAATGTCCACTTCGCTGGAAATGAGGACAGGACCTGGGAAATCTAAGTGTATAGTGTCTAATGCCACAGAGATGAGGTAGGATCAAAAGATTTGCAGTCATGAGTATTCTAGGAGGCAAGTGCTTCAGTAGAGATGAAGGAAATGAAATGTTAATTTTCTGAGAAATAAGCAGCCTGTAGACCCTTTTGTGGACCAGATAATTGATCCTTGTTGGAAGGGAGATTGAAGTAAGAGGGGCACTAATTAAATATAAATGGGAAACAGTGGGTTAAGGACAGAGCAAGAGAGATGGACATTAGGAAAAGAAAACAGAACAGCTGTGTTCTCTAATACCAAAGTAAACATCTTGAGGTAGTTCTTCTCTAGAAGCCTCTGACTTTCCCAATGAACTGGTGCAGCCAATAGCATTAAGGTGATCTGAGTTAGGCTTCAGGGCTTTTAACTACCATAGATATGTGAAGGCAGGAATTATGCCTTATTTATCATTGTGTCATTTCAGTTGCCTTGCACACTCGGGTGTACATTGTAGGCAGTAAATATTCGTATGTGTTAAATATTTTTAAATGAAGTTAAATACACATTCCCTGCAAATGAGGACTTCACCTTATATGAACAAGAGGGCCCAGGAAAAGATTATCTTGAAGAAACAATGCTTGACTGCACTGTTTGAGCATGAGGATAACAGTTGGTGCTTAATGTAACATCTATATCTGGAAAGATTTTTTTAATACTGAATTCATGAATGCAGGTAGTAAGCATGAAGCGCAGTTCAGTTTCCACCGGTGGTGCTGGCCGCCTCTCCATGCAGGATTTAAGGTCTCAGGATTTCAATAAACAAGGCCTCCATACACCTCAAACGTAAGTCCTGATGCCTTACTGTCTTGGACAAAAAAGTCTGTAAAGATGATTAATACAAAAATGTATTATGATCTGATGAATCTTGTTTATTCACAGTGGTACCTAATTTGGGTTAATGAAGGCTAAAAATTGGCATATTATTAAGTGTGTTTTATCTCATATATTCCTTGAATTTCCAAAGCTACATCCTTTGCACAGTAAGTCCCTAAAAGGACTGTTAATTCCTTTTCAGCACTTTTTCTTATTTTCCTCCTATATTCTAGACCTGCTTAATTCAAGCTTATTGCTAGAAATTTGAATTTACTGAAGTATATCCAACTGGCAAAATTATCAGTTATTACTTATTTGCTCAATGATAAGCTGCAGTTTAGAAGAGCCTACAAAACCACTTCTCCAAACTGTTTTCTCAATATTCACTGAAAAGTGGTATATAATTAAGCTATCATAAACTACTTTTTCTCTATAAGTAAGTTCTAATTAAGAGAAGGCTGTAAGCCACTCAGGGCTATATCAACCCTCTGAAACCAAGGTACAAGTTACTTGTTAACTGTACTTAAATTATTTAGGTTTACATTGTATAAGCCTCAGCTACTTTTAGAAATTTGAATTATTTATATCTTTAACTTCCGAAATCAGGAATTTTTTGTATTATCACACATCACATACACTAAAAGATTTATGCCTTGAATTATATTAAAAACTAAATGGCTGCCATTGGTAATGTTTGGGTTTGTTCTTTACAAATCGTATATTCTTAAGTGTACCTGTATTCTGATACAGTAGGCCTTAAAAGAAAAATGTTAAATGTAGCTATCATCCTATGATTGAATATAGCTATCCTTAAATTTTTTTCCTTTAGGGTTATCCATAAATGTACATTCATTAAAATGATTGAAATGAGAATGTACTATTCTGCTTTCTTCTTAACATTTTGGCATTATTACTTGTGCATGTTGTTAGCCTATCCCATTTTTAACAGCCATGATTGCTACTAAAAATTTTCATGATTCTGAATTATTTTTATAGAAAAAGGTGCTAGTTCCAACATATTTCCAAAAATTTCTTAAACTAAAATTTTTTTATATTTATTTTTTAAAGTTTGTCTTTTTCATTTTGTTAAAGCAAAGAGAAACCAGCCTTTGGAAAGTTGAATATAAACAAACCCACATCTGAAAGAAAAGTCTCTGTGTTTGGTAAAAGGTAATGATATTTTTTATTAATTTTAATGAAGGGATTCTTAAAAAAATTGGATGGCATGATCGCTTACAAAAGAAAGTTATAAGCTAGCTTTCTTCCGATTTAAATGATGAAATGGTTGTATCTGTTTTAGATTGTGCCAAGAGATATATCAGTATATTCAGACCACTATTTCATGTTATAAGTGAATAGTTGATTAAAAATTCTATGCCTAGCTTTCAGATAGTATGGAATCATAGCATTTTAAAATTGGGAGGAACCGGGGCACCTGGGTGGCTCAGTTGGTTGGGTGACTGCCTTCGGCTCAGGTCATGATCCTGGAGTCCTGGAATCGAGTCCTGCATTGGGCTTCCAGCAACATAGGGAGTCTGCTTCTCCCTCTGACCTTCTCCCCTCTCATGTTCTCTCTCACTCTCTCTCTCTCTCAAGTAAATAAATAAAATCTTTAAAAAAAAAAAAAAAAAAAATTGGGAGGAACTATCATCTAGTTCAACATTTTAGTCCCAGGCTTTTTTATACTCTTAAATATTAATATTCCAAAGAACTTTTTTTATTTTGTGGGCTGTATTTACATATATTAACCATATTAGAAATTTAAACTGAAGCATTTTTAATTATGCATTCATTGAATGTAAAATAATAATAACCCCTTACATGTTAACAAAAATACCATAAGTATATTTTTTTTTCCAAAAACAAATCTATTTCCATTAGAAAAGTGATGTTGTTTTACAACTTTGCAAATCTCTTTAATGTCTGGCTAAATAGAAGATCACTAGCTTCTCACATTAGCTTCCACATTGTTAAAATATCATACATCATATAGTCAACCTCTGAAAAATTCCAGAGTACACTGATGAGAAAATAAGAATGAAAGGGGCAAAGAACATCTTAGTTTTTCAGTATGAAAATAGCTTTGACTTCTCAGATCCCTGAGAGATCACACTTTGAGAACCACTATCTGATGTAGATCAGTGGTTGCCTATGCCGAAGGTAGGGCAAGGGTTGATTGTTAAGGAGTAAAAAAAACTTTTGCGATGATGGAAGTGGTCAGTATCCTCATATCTTCATTGTGGCAGAAATTACACAGGTGTATACATTGTCAAACCTCATCATACTGGACACTTTAAACAAGTACATTTTACTCTAAGCAAATTATACCTCAATAAAATTGATCTATTTTTTAAGGAATGATCAGCCCCAAAATTGAAAAGATAATCTGTTGTTTTATTTTTATTTTTTTTTAAACCCTCCATTTCTTTTTATTTTTTTTTTACTTATTTATTTTCACACAGAGAGAGATCAAAAGTAGGCAGAGAGGGAGGGGGAAGCAGGCTCCCCCCTGAGCAGAGAGCCTGATGCAGGGCTTGATCCCAGGACCCTGTTCTTCTATTTTTAATAAAATATAACTGTTTTAAGGCAAACCTGTTCAGCTGTTTTGAAAATACTCAGAGATGAAATGTTTGTTACCTTATGAAAAGTCTGTTTTGAAAATACTCAGAGATGAAATGTTTGTTACTTTATGAAAAGTCTTTGCCTTGAAACCAAATTAAGCTCTTTCTGGTATTCATTCCAGTTGATGAAAAATTTTAAGGCATTTTTGTAATGTAACTTTTCTTTCAGTGGTGAACCTCAGAGATAATGATAATTATCATAAAATCTAACATTTTCTGAGCCAGACATTGTTTTAAGTGCTTTGTCTGTATTAACTCTTTTAATCAATCCTCAGAACTGCCCTATGAATAGATACTGTATTGTATCCATTTTATAGAAAAGGAAATTGAAGCACAGAGAGATTACCCAGGGTCAAACAACTAGTAACAGAGGCAGAATTTGAAACCACAGACTCTGGTTCTAGACCTTGTGCTCTTAAGCCATAAGTTGAATGAATCAGTATTTTGATGGGTTAGGGAATTCTCTTATAACTTAAAAAGATACCTAAGAGTGCAGCTTTGTGTAGAATAAGAGCTGAGTCTATACATGTACTCCTTTTGGGTTAAAAAAAAAAAAGTAAGAGTATGTAGAAAAGTGGTCCCCAAATTAGCAAATTCTCAGGGGAAAAAATAGCTAATCTGGGCTGTGGAATGAGAAGGCCCAAGCTAAAGAACCTTGAGAGCATTGGCAGGAGAGTAGTTGAAAGCAGTAAGCAAACTTGCGGGGAAAAATAGATCTCTGATGAACAGAGTTCAAATAGCAGAGCACTGTTCATTGCATCTCAGTTTTGTGGCATCTGTTCAATAAAGAAAATTATTATTCTAAGGATATTTAATAAACTACAGTTGTTAGCTAAATCAGGCCACAAAGTTAGGCAAAAGGAACCATTATAAAAATATAAAGTTTTGTTTTGTGAGGAAGGGCTTAGAAAGGAACACATATGTTGTATCCATTAATGACTAAAAAGTTGCACCATGTAAATTTATGGTAAATAATAATCAGATACATAATATTGCATGACACAAAAATATTCAAAAGAAAAAGCATACACAACCTATTTTAACGTCTCAAAAGCAATTTTCCCACAAGAAATGATGGCAAGTGAAGGGGTTAGTAGTGAAGGAGCAATCATGAGAGGCTAGGGTTACTGGGGTAACCTAGTCACTAGGGTTACTAGGATGGTGAAAGGACTTGGGTTACTGAATAGACTTGGAGAATGGTTGTACAGAAGATCTAATGGACTCAAAATGCACATTCTTAGGTGGTGGTGTTAGGAATGCAAAGCACCACAGTGCATTTTTCTTCCCACCTCATTTTATACTTCTCATGATTTGCTCTTTTTCTCTGCTTTGAATAAGAGAAAAGAATTGAACTTTGATGTTGTTGCTGCTAGTAAAATACAAGATCACCTTGAAATAATTTAGACTTGACCACAGACAGAAATAGTTTTGACTGACTGTTTATGTTTTCAGAACTAGTGGACATGGATCCCGGAATAGTCAGTTTGGTATATTTTCCAGCTCTGAAAAAATCAAGGACCCACGACCACTTAATGACAAAGCATTCATTCAGCAGTGTATTCGACAACTCTGTGAGGTATTTTATATTCTCTTAAGTATTTTCCAATAATTTTTCTATTATAAAATGTTTGATGTTTCATAAAAACTATTGTAGTTTCTTACAGAAAATGGTTATGCATATAGCGTATCCATGAAATCGCTACAAGCTCCTTCAGTTAAAGACTTCCTAAAGATCTTCACTTTTCTTTATGGCTTCCTGTGCCCTTCGTATGAACTTCCTGACACAAAGTTTGAAGAAGAGGTTCCAAGAATCTTTAAAGATCTTGGGTTTGTATGTTATATTTATTAGCCTAGAGAGATTGTTGGAACACAAAGAAGAATCAGATTCAGTTGATTTGTAAAAATTCTGAGTTAGAAAAATCATATATTCTAAGATCAGTGTGAGCAGTATATCTTAGGATAAGTTTAAAAGGCAAGAAAAACCACTGTTTCAAGGTTATTACGAAACTATAGAGATAGTTCATAAGGCCTTCCAAATTCTGAAGTGACGAGGAATAGATAGGATGGGCTGGATATCACAGATTTTATAGAAGCAAAAAAGACAGGATAGGAGTACTGGAGAAAATGGGGTGGGTGAAGTCAAGAATCGCTGTGTAGAGTGAACATGGGGAGGAATGAATTTAAGGATGAAGAGTATACACATGTGACTTATTTGGAGTACAGTGAATTTGAGAGAACAATCTTTTAGGAGAGAGGTCCAGCATACTAGTTATAAATTAAGTTCTGCAGTGTTAGGAATATATGTACAAAATAATCTGCAGAAAAGAAACCAAAAAATACACAAAATCATTTCAAAATAAGATGACAAATGATGAAATCTTAATAAATATCTTACCTCTAAACAAGTCAAGACTGTGGGTATATATGTGGAATTTTTCTAATGTAACTTCTTGCCAAATCTAGCCTTATTTTCACAAAATTAACATTGTTGGCCTCTATTTTTTTTTCTCATTTTTCATAGGTATCCTTTTGCATTATCCAAAAGCTCCATGTATACAGTGGGGGCCCCTCATACATGGCCACACATTGTGGCAGCCTTGGTTTGGCTGATAGACTGCATCAAGGTATTTGATTTTTCATTCTAAAATGTATATGGAGGAAAGATTTTTTTTTTCTCAAGATAGTGTTATTTCTGTCTTTTGCCAGTTATCTCAAAGTCTGCAACTGTTTTCATTTTTCAAAGCACATTTGATTTTAAGTTCTTCAGACTTCATAAATGCTTCTAGAGGTGAGAGTAAGTAAGTAACACGTTGACAAGGAAATTATTTGTTTTCATGAGGTTTTAAAGCTTTAAAAAAGTAGGAAATTATTTTCCTCATTATATACATAACATTACTTTGGTTTTTTTCCCCTTTATTAATTAAAACTCATATTCATTGCAAAAAATTTTGGAAAATACAGAAATACACAGAAAGTAATATACCCATAATCCCACAACTCAGAAACAACAATTTATAACATTTCCTTGGGCTGTAGTTTTAAAGATGCATTTTTTTCTGCACAAAGGATGTGGTTTTTTCTTTTAACTTTTGATGTATATTGACAAATTTCCTTTCAGAAAACTTGCACCAGTTAAAAGCTCCTCAACAATGTATGAGCATGTGCATTTTCCCATGCCATTCACATCGTTTTAAAATATTTACCATTTGAAAGGTGAAAAAAATAGTATATATATGCTATTAAAGCAATTGTCTTTTTGTATGGTTTGTCATTGCTATTTCTTGTGGGCTTTTTGCCCTATTTTATATATATGTGTGTGTGTGTGTGTGTTTATATATATATATATATTTGCTGCTGTTAATTTTAACCTTTATAAATTAAATTATATATTAAGTTTATCAATATTTTAAATTAACAAGTGAAAACGTGATTTTTTCATATTTGCAATTTTTCTTCTCAACTTGAACATATTTCACACTTATCACAACTGCCTATTTGTGTCTTTTGCCATTTTTCTATTTCTTATTTATAGGCATACCATTTAGAACATCAAAAACAGTCAAATTGGGGTAATTAGCCCATATGAATATGGTACAGATATTTTTTCCTTTTTGATTTATGTGCTGTATTTTGACTGTTGAGAAATACAAATTGTTATCTAATCTAGTTCAGTCTCTTCCTTTTATAGTTTTTTTTTTTCCTTTTATAGTTTGAGTTTCCTGTCTTTAGTGCTAGAATCCTTAAAACTAATACTGTCCTCCTGACATTCTCTTGGCCATTGACAATCCCTTAAAAAAATATAGGCAGGCACTAGGTGGTTGGATTTTGACCCAGAAAATATCTCAGTACTTTCAGCACCATTATTGTCAAGCTAGGAGTAGAAATCCAGTGCCATAGTCCGTAAATACAACTCACATTTTACTGAGCTTTATATATAAATCTGTTTATTCAATCTGTTGCTCCTCAGTGATATCCATGGACATTACATAACTATCTGTCTTTCCCAGTACCAAATACTCCTCTTGTCAATAGAGCACTTTACCCTTGTTTCACTAAGCAGCTTATGTCATTCATAAATGGTTAGGAGATAGCATTTTCCACAGTGATACAGGAGCTCGTGGAGTACCTGCTTTGGCTTCTGTTGAGGAGGGACCTCTGGAGATGCTTCCATATCTATAACTTGAAATTTCCTCCTTGCTATCTTGGTTTGCTGGAGGTGGTAGAACTGAACACTAGAAGAATCAATGAGAGATTATAAGAATCAATGAGACATCATATGTTTCTTGTTCTAATTATCTTTCCCACTTGATAGAATCCTAGAAATTTAGCCAGATTTAGGATTGCCTCCTTTAGTCTCTGATGTTAAATTTTTAAAAAGGGCGGGGGGGCGCCTGGGTGGTTCAGTCGTTAAGCATCTGCCTTCGGCTTGGGTCGTGATCCCAGGGTTCTGGGATCGAGCCCCACATCGGGCTCCCCGCTTTACGGGAAGCCTGCTTCTCCTGCTACCATTCCCCTCTGCTTGTGTTCCCTCTCGCTGTGTTTCTCTGTCAAATAAAATCTTTAAAAAAAAAAAAAATCCACTTTTTTCCCCTACCATTTTTATAACTTCTTTGTATTCAAATAATCTTTATTGTTTCCTTCCTTCTACTAACTTTGGACTTATTTTGGTATTCTCTTTCTAGTTCCTTGAGGTATAAAGTTAGGTTCCTGGGGTGCCTGGGTGGCTCAGATGGTTAAGCGTCTGCCTTCGGTTCAGGTCATGACCTCAGAGTCCTGGGATCAAGCCCTGCATCAGGCTCTCTGCTCAGCAGGGAGCCTGCTTCCCCCTCTCTCTCTGCCTGCCTCTCTGCCTATTTGTGATCTCTCTCTCTGTAAAATAAATAAATAAAATCTTTAAAAAAAAAAAAAGTTAGGTTCTTTATTTGGGATCTGTTTCCTTGATGTATGCATTTGTAGCTGTAAACTTACCTCTTTAAACTGCTTTCACTACATCCTGTAAGTTTGGTATATTTTGTTTCTATTTTGATTTGTCTCGAGATACTTTTTCATTTCCCCTTTAATTTCTGGTTTGCTACATTGGTTGTTCAGGAGAATGATATTTAACTTCTCTGTTCCTGTGACTTTTCCAGTTTTCCTCCTGTTTTTGATTTCTAGTTTCATACCATTTTGGTTAGAGAAGCTACTTGGTATGATTTCTTCTTAAATTATACGAAGACTTGTTTTATCACTTAACATATGATCTCTCCTAGAAAATTGTCCTTGTACTCATGAGAAGAATGTATATTTTGCTGTTGTTGGATATGTTCTGTAATGTCTGTTGAGTCCATTTGGTCTGTAGTGTGGTTCAAATTGCAATTTATTTATTATCTGTCTGGATGATCTCCCCATTGTTAATAGTGTGGTATTAAAGTCTTCCAACCATTATTGCATTGCTGTTATTTCTTTTAGTTCTATTTGCTTTGTGTATTTACGTGTTCCCATATTGGTTGCATAAGTATTTACAAATATTTTATCTTCCTGATGGATTGACCCTTTTATCATTATGTAATGACCTTTGTTTCTTTCTGCCATTTTTAGTTTAAAGTCTATTTTGTCTGATATATCTTTTTCATCCCTTCATTCTCAGTTTGTGTGTCTAGAATTAACGTGAGTTTCTTGTAGGCAGCCTATTTTTGGATCTTATTTTTGTCCATTCCATCGTCTGTGTCTTTTGGTTGGAAAGCTTAATTCATTTACACTTAAAGTAATTATCCGTCGGTAAGGACTAATTGCCGTTTTGTTCATACTTTTCTGACTTTTGTAGATCTGTTGTTCTCCTTGGTCCTTATTCTACTATCTTTTGAAATTTGATGATCTTTGGTATCAGCATACTTGGACTATCATTTCTTTGTGTATCTACTTCATGTTTTTCCCTTATGATTATCATAAGGCTTACAAAAAATATGTTTAAAACTATGATATTCAGGGCACCTGGATAGTTCAGTCAGTTAAGCATCCAACTTTTGATCTCAGGTCTTGATCTCAGGGTCATGAGTTCAAGCCCCACATTGGGCTCCCTGCTGAATGTAGAAACTAATTTAAAAAAAATAGCTATAACATTCTATTTTTAACTGATAGCTTCAATAACATTCATAAACTTTACACTTTCACTTCTCCCTTTTACATTTTAGGTTATCAGTGTTACAGTTTATATACCTTTTTATATTGTGTTTCCAATATCAGATTATTGCGGTTGTAGTTCTTTTTAATACATTTATTTTTTAACTATTAAACTAGAGTCATAAGTGAATTACACACCACCATATTAGAAAAGCAGACTTTGTATGTTTATCATTATCAATGAGTTTTACACTACCTTCAGATGTTTTTACAATGTTAATTAGCATCTTTTTGCTTCCACTCAAAGAACTCCCTGTAACCTTCCTGGTAAGGCAGGTCTTATGGTGGTGAACTCCCTCAGCTTTTATGTTGGATAGTCCATATCTCGCCTTCATTTCTGAAGGGCAGTTTTGCCAGATATAGTATTTTAGGTTGACAGGTTTTTTTTCCTTTTAATATTTTGAATATGCCATCCTTTTCTCTCCTGGCCTAAAAAGTTTCTATTGAGAATTCCACCAATAGTCTTATGGGGGTTTTCTTATATGTAACTTCTCTCTTTTCTCTTGCTGCTTTCAAAATTCTTTTTCTAGATTTTTAACAATTTAATTATAATATGTCTCAACATAGCCTTGTTTGGGGTCCTGTGTGCTTCATGGATCTGGATGTCCATTTTTCTTCCTACATTTGGGAAATTTTCATCTCTTACTGCTTTAAGTCTCTTTTTGCTTAAACTTTATTTTTATACTTTTACACTTTATACTTTCATCTCATTGCTTAAAGTCTCTTATTGCTTTATACCTTCTGTGCCCTTCTCTTTCTCTTCTCCTTTTGAGATTCCCATAATGCAGATAATATATCATTTGATGATGATCCATAAGTCCCATATACTTTATTCACCCTTTTTCCTTTCTGTTTATGTGACTGGATAACTTCAAATGTCCTGTCCTCTAACCCACTGATTCCTTCTTCTGCACGGTTGATTTTGCTTTTGAAGCTGTTTAATTCTTTAGATTAGCCGGGTTTTTGTTTTTGTTTCAGCTCTTATTTGTTTGATTTTTTTTTTTTAATAGTTTCTGTTTCTTCATTGAATTTCTTGTTTTGTTCATACATTGTTTTTCTAATTTTGTTTAGTTTGCTGTGTGTTCTTATACCTTACTAAATATTTTTGAGAGGATTATTCTGAATTAGTTCATAGATCTCCATTTCTGTAGGGTCAGTTATTGGAGCTTTATTAGTTTCCTTTGGTAATGTCATGTTTACCTTATTTTTCATGATCCTTAATTCCTTATGATGGTACCTGCATTTGAGCAAGTGGTCTCTTCTTCCCCGTTTGACAGGTCCTCTTTTAGAGACAGTTCTTTGTCAGCTCAGATTGGGTTTTTAGATGTCTCAACTGATAACATACTTGGTTAGTTGGGGCTTATATCAGGGTCGATTTTGGGGAAAGGTCACTTCCCAAGCTGTGAGGTTAGGGGAGATGGGGAAGTGCTACTGTCTGAGAGCAGTTAGAGAAGACTGCTGGCTTGATTCCCAGCCCAAGTGAGGCTATAGGGTTGGTGTGATTTCCTGGATAGTTGGGACTGGGTACCATACTAAGCAATAGGCAATGCTATAAATTAGTTTCCTTGCCCTGGTGGTGCAATAGAACAACCCCAAAGCTCGTTTAGACTCCCGAATCAATGGTATGAGTATATGCTGAATTCCCTGAACAGAAGGAGCCACCACTGGTTTTGCTCTAGACATGAGGAAGGCCATGAGCTGTGCTCTCTTTTCAAGTGTCACTGTAAGTAAGGCTGTAGGTTGGGCTACACAGCATCGCATATGCTCTGGTTAGGTTTTCTAGTCAGGTGGACTGAAGGCTGTAAAAAGCGGTGGGCAAAACTGCCAATTTAGTTTCCATGCCTAGGAGGGGGGCCCCATACATACTTCAAGATTAGAAAGGCTCTTGTTTGGTATTCAATTTAAGCAGAACTGTGCTCCAAGTTTCCTGGCCTAACAGGCCACCATCCCAGCCCTGCAGATGATAGGGCCACCAGCCAGATTCTCCACTCCAGTGCCACTGTAACCAGAGTTGTTGGGTGGGTTACACATATTCCCAGGTGCTCTGGTTAGGTTTTCTTGTCAGGTGGCGCTGGAGACTGTATTCAGCTTTGGAGAGCACATAAATTATCTTCGCTGTCCCACTGGGGCATCAGACCAAGCCTCATGGCCAGCAAAGCTTTTTGGGAATCAAATCAGAGAAAATTGCATGCTTATCTCCCCCAAATAACAGGGCTGTTGTCTTGGGTCTGCAGAAACAGAGCCACTGAGCAGGTTCTCCACTCAATTGCTGCTGTAACTGGGGCTAGAGGATGGGCTGTTTAGATTCCCATGAGCTCTGGTAAGTTTTTCTGGTTAGCAGGGTTGGAGGCTGTATTCAGCAGTGGGCAGGGCTATGGATTAGATTCCCTACGAGAGTGGAGGAAAGAGAACAGACCCCAAGACTGGCAAGATTCTTCTTGGGAAGCTAATAAGGCAAACTTGTGCTCCAGACTCTGACCAGACGGGATTTCTGACTTGCCTCTGCAGATTGATCAAAGCCCCAACCAAACTCTCTTCACCTGCTGCTGAACCAGGGAGTTTTCCAGATGCTCCAGCTAGACTTCCAGCTTGGACAGGGCTAGAATCTGCACTAGCCATGCGTAAGGTTGTGAATTAGTTCTCCTGCCTGAGCAGAGCAGGAGTACAGGCCCCAGTTGCTCTTTGTGGTCTTGACTTAAGCCAACCCATGCCCCAAGTTTCCATCCAAATGAGGTCACTAGCTTTGCTCACTGGATGATCACTTCTGCCTTCCAGGCTCTTAGCTCAAGTGTTTCTGAGCTGAGAAGCATTTCAGGTGTCCAGCCAGGCTTTCTGTTCAGGTAGGGCTAAGAGCTACACTGGGCAATGGGTGGAGCTATGGATTAACTCCCCTGTTTGGGCAGAGGGGCAAGCTCAGGCTTTCCAAGTTCTTTTCTCCCTCTCTTATATTTCACTATACAGAGAAGTGGTGTACTGGAAAATACTACCTTTTACTAAAAATATTACTCAAATCCATATTTCTGGTTATTTATATACAGTTTCAGGTTGAAACTGTTTCAACCAAATCTCAGTTCAGAAGAACTTTTAATTCTTGTAGTAATGCTTTATATATCTCCTAGTGAGTTGTTTGTCCCTCTATAAGGGTCTTTTTTTAACTTCATGGAGTATCAAGAATTTTCACATGGACCTTTGACAAAGTAACAGAAACACTGTCTTTATCTACCCTGATAACAAGGTAGAGGATTCTGTTCTTAATCTTGGGCTCTGCTCTACATGTCTTTCAGACTTAGTTAAATCTGATTGTGGGGCACCTGGGTGGCTCAGATGGTTAAGTGTCTGCCTTCAGCTCAGGTCATGATCTCCAGGTCCTGGGATCAAGCTCCATATTGGGCTCCCAACTCAGCGGGAATCTGCTTCTCCCTCTGCCTCTCCCCCTACTTGTGCTCGCTCGCTCTCTCTCTCTCTCTCGTCTCTGTATCTCTCTCAAATGAATAAATAAAATCTTTAAAAATAAATAAAAAATAAATTTTAAAAAATCTGATTTTTACTTGAGGCCTTGTCAAAGGAAGAAGTCATAAGGGATGAGTTAATAGTTTTCCTGCATTCACCTTAGATGTACAAAAAGTCTTATATAAGTGTCTTTGGAATAGAAGTAGATATGGCAAGCAACTCTGGGCTAAGAACTTAGGAATTTGATCTGTAAGTCCCAGGATAAGAAAAATTAATAAAATATTTTTAGTAGAAACCACATTCCTTTTACATTCCTAATGCATAGGGCTTTTCTTAGGAGCTTACTGTACATTATACTAGATATACATTTATATATTTACACTTCATAGCAGTTTCATTTACATTTTCTAGTCATTTTTTCATGTTTGGAAGGTTGTATTTTTAAAACAATTTATAAAAGCAGGTATTTCAAAATGGAATTTTTTTGCCTTAAAAACCTTTAGCCATTTTCCTTTTAGCTTAACATTATAAACATCTGTTTTGCTGTAATGTATTATCTATTATTACTTGCAAGCTTAAACAACTGTGTTTCTGGTTATTTCATATTGTAATCAATCTGAAGTCCATATGTATACATACTGAAGAAGTCTGTAGATAACATTTAAGCACCAAATTTGAGTTCATGTAAAAGAAAAATCCTTTTTGGTTCACCTTTAATGTGGCAGTTTTTTTTTTATTCTCAGAGTTGCATTAAAATGTGTATATATGCTCTCAAAGAATTAATAGTAGCATAAAGATCAGCATGTTTTATATAAGTAAATATGGAATCCATCCTTTTTTAATTCTAATGGATTTAGTTGCTAAAATATCAAAGGGATTACATTTTAATGCTCAAAATGATCTCTCTAACAACTTTCAGTCATGCAGTAATGTAAATGCTTCTAAAAATGACACTAAAACAAATGTTACAAAACATGAAAGCTATGTGTTTTTCTCACGTTTCATCAACTTAAATATGTTGCTTGTGTACTGACTAGTTACATAATGCCATGAAAGAAAGCTCACCTTTATTTGATGATGGACAGCCTTGGGGAGAAGAAACTGAAGATGGAATTATGCATAATAAGGTACCTTACATTACCACAAACATTGGTTATCTTGGTATTTTAACTGTGTCACTATTGAAATTAATATAGTCGGGCACCTGGGTGGCTCAGGTGCAGGGCAGACCCACAGTCTGCCTGTGGCTTGGGTCGTGATCCCAGGATCCTGGGGTCAGGGCCCACCTCGGGCCCCCTGCTCAGTGGGGGCTCCACCTCTCTCTCTGTCTCTCCTCCCTGCTCGTGCTCTCTTACTCTTTCTCTCTTGCAAAAACAAATAAGAGTCTTTTTTAAAAAAATTAATACAGTCTTTTGTAGAGTTTGTCTTTTTGCTTCCCAAAAAACTTTTAAAATTGAATTTTCTTTTTTTTTTAAGATTTTATTTATTTATTTGAGAGAGAAAGAGAGTACAAGCAGCGGGGAGAGAGAAGCAGGCTCTGCACCAAGTAGGGACCCCAACGTGAGGCTCGATCCCAGGATCCTGGGATCATGACCTGAGCTGAAGGCAGACACTCAACCGACTGAGCCACCCAGGTGCCCTTAAAATTTAATTTTTTTAACCTTAAATTTATTCGTGGAATCACATCGTAACTTCTTAAAATTAATTAAGCATAGAAATTTAAAATGTTAACTAAGTGGGGCACCTGGGTGGTGCAGTTGGTTAAGCGTCCAGCTCAGCCATGATCTCAGGATCATGGGATCGAATCCCACATAGGACTCCATTCCCAGCTTGGATTCTGCTTGAGTCTTTCTCCATCCCTCTCTGCCCCTCCTCCCACATGAGCAGCTACATGCTTGTGTGCTCACTCTTGCTCTCTCTCTCTAAAATAAGTAAATCTTTTTTAAAAAATTGTTAATTAAATGTTAACTAAGTAAGTAGAAAATGCACAGAAATTGGAATTAAATCATAACATGTTATTCTCTTATATATAAATGTAACATTTCTTTCCTTGCCTACCTTTTAGAATGAAGATATCAGTACTGGCAACATAAATCTAATATAATCTTTGTCAATAGAAAACATAAGTCTTTGAGTCTTAAAATATTACATGTAGGTTTTACGTTTTGCTTTGCCCTTTCTAGTTGGGCATAGTACCACTTAGATCCAAGTTACCACTTCTAAAAGGGTTTGAGATAAAAGTAAACGTGGTCTAAGTTGGTTCCCAAGCCATACTTTATTAGAGCCTAAACTATGTAACTAACCCCACCCTAGTTCCTAAAATAAGCAAATTTATGTGTCTAAATAGAGCAAATACCACCTCCAAGGAATAGATTTATAATATTGAGATTAAACATTAATGTGCCCTCGCACATGTAAAAGATCAATCACCATGCAGGTCCCTAAAAATAAAAAGTATTTTCTGTGGTAATTCTAATCTACACTCTTTGGAGCATTTGCTTTAAAAAGAAAATGGCAAGAAACTTTAGTCTCATTTTTTATTTTTTAATTTAATGCTTTTTTTTTTTAATTTATTTATTTGACAATGAGAAGGAGATCACAAATAGGCAGAGAGACAGGCAGAGAGAGAGAGGGAAGCAGGCTCCCCGCTGAGCAGAGAGCCCGATGCGGGGCTCGATCCCAGGACCCTGAGATCATGACCTGAGCTGAAGGCAGAGGCTTTAACCCCCTGAGCCACCCAGGCGCCCCTAGTATCATTTTTTATTACTACCTGGGAAACAGTTCAAAAAAGTGTGATTACAAAAAAAAAAAAGAAAAAAAGGTATGATTACTTTTTTTTTTTTTTTAACAGAGTAATCATACCTTTTACTACTTCAGCAGTGACCACTGCTGGAGAAGCAGTTATAAAGCCTTTGATCCTACTCTTCAGAGAATTCTTCCATGTTGCAATATGTGCCCTGGACTAGGTTTATCTGTACCTCATTTTGCAGCCAAATACAACATTTGCTAAATATTAAATTTTTTGACATTTATCCTAAAGGTTAAACCAGTAAAAGTAATTCTTGATATTTTAGCTATTATTTCAAATGACAATATACAGAGCAGCACTTTGGAAATTTTCAAGTACTACTCTGTGTAAAATATTATTTCAAAATATTTTAAATTAAAGAAGGTTATCAAAGTACCCAATTTCACCAGATTCGGAGCCTCACCTTGTGGATTCAGAAACTCATTTCGTTAGTAGCAGAGCATTTGACGACAGAAATTTAAGGTGTTTTTTTTTTTTATATCTGCAAAATCAAAATTGATCAAGCTCAAAGAAACTAATTCACTGTCACCAAATTCACAAGAGACTGGTCTGAAATAGGATGAAAATATATTAATTTATCATCAGTGGTATACCTTTCCAGTTATAAGAATACTCATACTGCCTACTTAGGGTACCCTTTCCATATAAACCAAGTAGTATGTAGGTTGCTTAATTAGCAGAGAATCAGCACAAAGGGAATTGGTTTGTCTTGAGGGATATTTATTTCATATAGGCTCTGGAAAATTCTAATCAGCCATCCTCACCTCCTAACAAAGCATACATCTTCAATGACCAAAACACCTCATAACTGCAAAATGTAGTGTTACTTTCTCTTGGATAAATATTAAGAATGCTAATGTTCTATTATTTAGATCTCTACTAACCATGCCATTCTTTTAGACTGAAGTTACAAGGTAACTATAGCCTTCATTCTGATTTTCACAGCTACACTTAGTCAGCTTAATTGGACTTATGTCATCATCAGTTCATTTAAGTTTTTCATAAGGTTGATTGCATAAAGATGAATGAGCATTTTATGTTGAATTATATTTGTTAATAAGCTTCCTTGTTTGACCTCAAAATTCTGAAGGTATGATTTCTTTACTGTTTACTAATTATCACCCTTACCCAAATTTAAGTGTTTTTTATTATCTTCAGTCACACTACAAGTAGCAGACTGAGTAAGTCTATGCAACATAATTAATGATATATCCTAGGTTTGTATCTCATTTATAGGAGTTCTTATAACTAAGTATTCCTGACTTTTCTTTTTTAATTCAAGTTTAAATTTTCACTTAGAAAAATGAAACAAACTAAATAGAGAATAATAGCTTTGTTTTTAAATCTGCTTAACCCAATCAGTTGTTTTTGGACTACACCATAAAATGCTATGAGAGTTTCATGACTGGTGCTGACAGTTTTGAAGAGATGAATGCAGAGTTGCAGTCAAAGCTGAGTAAGTGTTCTCATTCCTGGTGTGCTTGCTATTAGTCATGTATTAAGATCTGTTCACAGAGTTGTAGCTCATTTTACCACGCCCAGTGTTTATATGAGCTACTCTAAATGTGTTTGGATGCCTACTAATTTTTGTCTTCATTCTTTCTTTGGTGGAGAGAAGTAATAGTTAAGCAGAAAGAATCCCAATTTTGGAGTGAGACCTGAGGGAAGCCTCTTCCTGGCTTTGTGACCTTAACAAATTACTTAACCTGTCTAATGAGGTTTTGCAAGATTAGGTGGCCATGTACGTAAATTATCAAATACCAGGAACACAGAAGATAAGCAGCAAATATTATTCCTGCTATATTCCTATGATATTCTTGCTTTATTTTTTGATAAAGTACCAATTAGTCAGAAGTATTAAGGTCCCTTCAAAATCTGTGGCAGGCAGTTAATGGACCATTATATTTCCAATGAAAGAAATTCTATTATATTTCCACTCTGTTATAACCTAGGGACATTCAGGATTTCCTAGCTAACTCTAACATGGTCTAGAGGAATTAATTTAATTTTTTTTCTTTTATTGAAATAGTCTTAAAGAAAAAAAAATAGTCTTATATGTAAAATGCTAGAATGGTGGGTAAAAAAGATGAATTTAAGATGTATAAACCTGGCTATTAAGTGCTGTGAAATGTGTAAGCCCGAAGATTCACAGACATGTACCCTGGGGCAAATAATACATTATATGTTAATAAAAAAAAAAAAAAAAAAAATAGTGACAGGCAAAAAAAAAAAAAAAAGATGTATAAACCTGTTTCTTCAATGAAATTAATCAAAACAGGAGAATATCACCTTGCCACTATTGGCACAAAAGGTGAAAGCATTTCCCCTGTGTTCTCATTGGATATATCTTCCTGAGATACATCCTGAACAGTATTCCGCTTGTCGACATAAGAAAGGAAACAAGGTAAATGATGTTTCATTTTAAAAGAGGAAAATTCATAGTGATCCAATATAAAAAGCATTTAGTGAATTCATTTATTCACACAATATTTATTGTATACCTACAGTGGGCAAGCCACCTTAGACACTGAGGATACAGTAATGAATAAAAGAAAATCCCTGCCCTATGAAGTTACCTCTACTGGAGATAATAATCACATTAACAACTATAGATCAAAGGGTAAAAACTCCCAAGAGCAAAAATAAAGCAAGGTCAGAGGGTAGAAAGTAGTGAAAGGAAAGGTTTGCTATTTTAGAGGGTAGGTTATCCTTTACTGGTAGTATTTTGAGCAGAGACTGAAAAGGAAATAAGGGAAAGAGCAATGGTGAAAACCTGAGGGAAAAATATTTCTGGGCAGTATTGAGATCTTACTAAGTTTTGGGGTTTTCTCTCCAGAGGATTTGTTTAATGTAGATGCTTCCAAGCTGGAGTCATTAGCAGCAAAAAACAAAGCATTGAATGAGCAGATTGCAAGATTGGAACAAGAAAGAGAAAAAGAACCGGTTAGTAAACATGCTTATTTCATCAATAGGCTTACATACTTAGCTCTTTTGGACTCTTGGATCTCCTTAGAGAATACCAGCTGTTTCTTTATCCAAAAAAAGTAATAATAATAACAAAATACGCTTCTTAAAAGTTAATTTTTTTTTACATAGGACAGAACTCTCCGTGAAAACATGTTCGGTATCTCTAGAGCTTTGTTTTCCCTTGTGCTCTATCAGTCTTGAACTAATGGTGTTTAAAATATGATGAAAGAGTCTTACCTACTTACATAAGGCCAAAAAGAGCTTTTGAACAGGATCCCCGTGTTATACACCTCTAGGGAACACAATTTACAAGAAGCCCTGAGTTATGTAGTGAAAAGGGAATGGCGATAAGTGTGTTTATGTAATATACTGTATTTTAAGAGCTTTCTAAAAGCTAATGATAATATCCAGATACCTAATTTTATTTTGAGTTTATATTATATTCATTATAATATATAACGTATTACAATATATATTCAGCAATATATTACTGAAGTGCCTAGACTCTTCTGGTAAAACATCAGATTTTAAATGTTTGTGCTTTTTCGTTCTGGCCCTTGACTTTTTGTATCCCAAACTGACTTCCTGAAAAGTACATTTTCTTAATTAGGTAATAACAGCAAAGTCCCCTTTTAGTTCTTTGGCTCCCTTTAAAAGGAATAGAAAATGCTAATACACCTTTTTCCAAGATGAATTTAAAATTGTTATTTTCAAGTAAAGGAATAGTTATCAATTAGAATAATGTGTTTTTTTCTTTTAAAGAATCGTCTGGAGTCATTGAGAAAATTGAAAACTTCCTTACAAGCAGATGTTCAAAAATACCAGGCATACATGAGCAATTTGGAGTCTCATTCAGCCATTCTTGACCAGAAACTAAATGGTCTTGATGAAGAAATCTCTAGAGTAGGTAAGCACAACCAGTGCTAAAAGAGCACATTCAGACTGGAATGGGGACTTGCCTGGGGTTTATAACATACAGAGACAGCTTTGTCACCCATATCATTTTTTCTTTAATGGTGAATGGCTAGAGCAGGTCACCAAGTTTTAAATGCCTTCTACATGTATTAGTTTTCTGACGCTGCTATGGAAAATATCACAAATTTGGTAGATTAGAACAATAGAAATTTGTTCTCAAGGCCAGAAGTCCAAAATTTATTCATTCATTCCTTGTGTCTTCCACCTGTTACCTGATGGTATTGCTGAGCTTTTGGCCATGTCACTCCATTTTCTGCCTTCATCTCTGTATATGTGTCACCTCTTATGTTTGTGTTCATTTCTCTCAGCCTCTATCTTTTAAGGACATTTATGATGGCAATTAGGACCCACTGGATAATCCATAATAATGAGATGAGATAATCTCATCTCAAAATATTTAATGTAATCATATCTGCAAAAAACCCCTTTTATAAATAAGGAAATGTTTACAAATTTGGGATTTCATATGTTTGGTTGATCATTATTCAACCTTCTACACCTTCTAACTTGTTTTCAGTTGTCTAATTTTTTAAAGCCAAGAGGGACCTAATCTAAAAACATGTGCTACCTGATATAAATATCTATTCTATTCCACCTTATAATTAATAAGCCAGATTCTTAAATCTCTGCTGGCTTCAGTCTGCTACAATTGTCTTATTACTACTACCTCCTAAACCATTTGGCAACTTAAGCTGATTGAAAAAGTAAGATGGAAAGATGAAAGTACTACAATTCTTTAGAAGCAAAAGTCCAGTTAAAGTGTGCTTATATCCTGTGTGTTCCTAACCTTGTTTTTCATAAGCACATATCAGTCATAATCGTAAAATTAAAAATACTATAGCGCATGGATTGATATTTCTGTACTGCCAGAAGGCAAGCAAAGTAAAATATTCATAAATCACAGAGCCATTGGATGGCACTTTACAAGGTAAATAATCGTAAGGACCTACTGTACTGTTTTTCTAGGTGTTTGTCCACTTCAGTTTTATTCTTGTCCCACATAGGATTTGTGTAGATAGTCCTTAGGATATTTGATTTAATGCTTAGTCTTATTATATAATATTAACCATCTGTCAAGTCACGATAACAATTTTATGGAGTATTTGCTTAAATTAGGTTTTTTTTCCAAATAATTCTGATTACATGTATCGGATTTGCTCTAAACCAAACCTTTAAATAATTTACACTTGGCCCCTAATGTTTGTTCTCCATGATGACAAGAAGCCATAGACTAATTTTTTATTATAACAATATTTGTAAAGCAGGGACGCCTGAGTGGCTCATTTAGTTAAGTGTCTACCTTCAGCTCAGGTCATGATCCCAGGGTCCTGAGATCGAGTCCCACATCAGGCTCCTTGCTCGGCAAGGAACCTGCTTAGCCCTCCGCCTGCTGCTCCCCCTGCCTGTGCTCACTCTCACTCTCTGACAAATAAATAAAATATTTTAAAAAATATATATTTGTAATGCATTTAAATCAATACTTTATAATAGTCTGTCTTCTTCATTGGTATTTATCAAGAGAATTTTCATATTTCCTACTTGTGAAAATTTTTTCCCCATAATTGCAGGCTAAAGAGGTGAGAGAGATACTTCAGCAATCATTTACCATTCCAGATTGGTTTAATTTGAGATAATAATTTGATAACCTAAGATGTTTTTATTCTGACTATTTTAACTTATGTGATTATTTAAAGTCACTCAAAGCCAAAAATCAAAGAGACCTAATTAAACTGTCTGGATATAGATATAGAGATAGATAGAAAGGAAGAGAGAAAGATAGATGGATATACATCGTGAATTTTTTGTGCAGATTCCTGTGATAAATATATAATGTTTTACTTCATCTATTTTTATTTTGAACTCAAGTGTGGAATTTTCCAAGTACAGTGCTACAAATGAGTTATAACAAAGCCAAGATCTTGATCCTATCAGCCCATGGAATGATTGTCTTGGCCCATTTGGTTGTGCCTATTCTCATCCATCTATTCCAGCCTGCTTAAAAGTACTATCATATTCTTTATAAGCTATGAATGACAAAAGGTTGGAAAATACTATTCTATATAACTAAGTATTTTAAGTTTGATGACTTTTCTTGCCCTTTGCATGATCATTTGCTGTTTGTAAGTATCATTTTGTCTTAGTACAATAATATAGTCAATCTTGCTTACAAAGTTTGGTAAACAGAAGAGCGCCTGGGTGGTAGTCAGTTAAGCGTATGAATCTTGGTTTCAGCACAGGTCATGATTTTGGGGTCCTGGCATCAAGATCGAGCCCCACATCAGGCTCTATGCTCAATGTGGAGTCTGCTTGAGATTCTCTCTCTCTCTCTCTCTCTCCCTCCCTCTCTTCCTCTCTTCCCCCTCTGTCTCCCTCCCCCCCTTCTGCCCCTCCCATCTGTACTTGCACTCTTTCTCTCAAATAATAAATCTTTAAAAATATATATATATCTTGTTTTTGGGAAATAGAGCAAGAACTTAGCCACTATAGTTACTTAATATTTGATCAAACTACTGAAAATGTCCGTGAATAAGAATAAAGTGATATATTTGAATATAAATATTTTATATTTGTGAAAAATTTGTGGTTTGTTGACTTATTTCAGAAAATCATGGTGGAGTATTAAAAGCATTTGAACTGAACATTGGCAGACTATCCCTCTTAAGTGTGATAATTCTTAATCATTATGTGTGGGGCCATATTTTTTTCATGTAGCAGGCAAGCCAATAGAGAAGTAAGTTTCTAACATAAAACCGTAGTCGTATCATCTTTCAAGAATGTTATTAACAAAGTGAGGTCAAATAGAATCATCTCCAAAAAGATAAGAGAAAAATATACATGTACATAACTTGGAAATTTAGACATATTAATCAACTCTGTTAAATAATGGCATCAGGCATCGGGATGCATGACTGGCTCAGTCGGTGGAGCATGCCACTCTTGATCTTGGGGTTGTGAGTTTGAGCCCTATGTTGGGTGTAGAGACTGAGTTGAAAAAAATCTGGCTCAACAATGTTTTAAAAATAAATAACAGCCTCAATTTCTTTGTAGGAATTGAAAGAACTTAACAAATTTGTTTTCTTCAATGCAGAACTAGAATATGAAACAATGAAACAGGAGAATACTCGCCTACAGAATATTGTCGATAACCAGAAGTACTCAGTTGCAGACATCGAGAGAATAAATCATGAAAGAAATGAATTGCAACAGACCATTAATAAATTAACCAAGGACCTAGAGACTGAACAACAGCAGTTGTGGAATGAAGAGCTAAAATATGCCAGAGGCAAAGAGGCGGTATGTCATCCCATTTCCAGAGTGGCAACTTACAGCTGACATTCATAAAGGTCTATCCCTGTTTAGAAAAACTGAATGGGTAGAATAAATTGGCTAAAGAGTTAAAACTTTTTGGCATTGACATTTTATTAAAACACACTCATCCCTCTATGTCATTTCAATGACACCCCAGTTTCTCTCCATCAGATTTAGGTAGTCTGTATTTTTTAGCAGTGAGCCAAGAAATAAGCAAAAATGTTTCTAAGTCCATGAAAATAATTTTCATAAGTCACATGCCTTTTATTGTAGAAGAGGATATGAGTCATCCTTCATTTACCTATTCACCATTCAAACATTTAATGTCTGCTGTGTGCCACTTCCCATGCTAAGCTCAGAAGAATAAAGATAAAAAGACAGACTCTCCCCTCAAGAAACTTCCAATCTAGTTGATATGAGACCATGAGATCAGACCTCTAAAAGATGACTGCACAGGGTATTGAGGAACCATAGAGTATTCTTAACCCAGATGTAGTGTTTGTAGTGTGGGAAGTTGTATGAGGTGATTTTTAGAAAGGTTTCCTTGAATAGGTAACACCTGAACTGAAGTGGGAAGTATAAGTAAGAGTTATCTTGGCAAGGGTAGGGGAGTCATTAAGTATATGGGAAAGCTCAGAGAGAAAATAGTGTGTTGTACTCTGCATCAGAATCTTTTCATATGGCTGGAGCTTAATAGCAAGGGATAGGGACACAGCAAAAGAGAAAACTCAAAAGAAAAAGCATATACCAGATGATAATGATTCTTTTCATATTTGAAAGTTTGGACTTTATCCTGAAAGCTCCAAGAAGCCCTTAAGATTTTTAAACATACTACATTTCAGAAAGATCTAATTTTTGATCGTGTGAAAAATGGAAGGGAGCAAAACAGATAAGGATCTGTGGCAGTAATGCAGTAAGATGTTAAGAGCTGGATTTAAATAGTGCTAGTGGAGATTCAAAGAAGTGGGTGGATTCTGACTACTTAAGATGAAAGTACTGTACACTCAGTGTCTGACTTGGTACTCATTCCAAATTAGAAGAGAAGTGACCAGTGAGGAATAGGGATGGTATGCTGGACCTATTATGTCCATGGGGCATCCAAGTAAAAATATCTAACAGGCTATTTTTCTTTGAGTCTGAACCTCAGCATAAAATATGAAGGTTTGCAATGTAGATTAAGTAAAAATCAGTATGTATTGTGACTGAAACCACAAGGGTAGATGAATTCACCAAGGAAGAATGCATAGGAGGAAGGGAGCACCAGCATCTTAAAGTGGACAAAGGTTCCTAAAGAGAGGCCTAAAAGTAACTGAGGACTAGCCAGAAAGATCAAGAGGATAGAAACTGAGAAAGGAGTCAAGAAGGAGTTAGCAGTGTCAAATGCAATAACGGGATTTAAAAGTTTCTGTCAGATTCCGTAACAGCAGTCACTAGTGATCTTCACCAGAACCAAATAATTTGACTTCATTTCAGTTTTATAGGTAGCACATTATCCTTTTGGCCAACATTGTTGAGAAAGTGGGCATATTGGCCATATGAATTTCTAGATAATTAAAGTTTCTCCTTATTTTTGTTGGCAATCCCTTATAAATGTTCTATACTTCTGCCTTGCTAGCTATGCACTCTTTACTCTTACTTTTAATGTAGCTATCGGTAGACATGAACTTTTTCTTAATAATTTAGCATAATGATGGATGTGACATATTCTAAAACAACAAGTTAACAGGTTGTTTAGGGACCAAATAATACTTTCCTATCCAATAATCCAAAGTGATCTTTTCTGCTATATACACCATTGCAGTCTTAAGAAAAGTTATGTAAGTTAAGACTCTTTTTTTCTAAGTAAAGGTGATAAAACGTGTCTTTCAAAGGGCTCTCTCTTTTTTTTAATGGAAAAAATAAACTAGAGAATTTCAAAATTAACTTTTGAAGTTTTCTGCCCTAGTGTTTTCAGTTATAATGTTTGTTTATTGGTACGTATAATACTAAAATTTATTCTTCACTGAGAAAAATTTAGTCTCTATTTTGCTCCAAAGGTAATGTTTTTTTTTTATATTAGTTCCAGCACTTTCCTTAGTACATTATTTCTTTAAAATACTTATCATTGTTGTCAAAATGAAAAAAGTAGTTCAAACAAAGTATCTCTTTTGCCCAAAGGGACAATATTGGTTTTTCATTCTGATCACCTTATAAAGTACATTATAGGCATAATACAAATAGTTTCTTAGTCAGGTTTTAATTCTTTTGTATTTTAAAAAATCCGTATTTTTCACACCTACATATGTAATTTTTCATGTGGAAAGAACAGTTCAGTATGAGCAGTAAACATTGCCTCTTTTTTTATCCCTATTTCTTGACTATCTTTACTCCCTCATCTGAACCCCCAGGTAACCTCTGTCCCTGTGTATTAAGGAAAAACATAGACATTTATAAGAAGTAGACCGTAGGGGCGCCTGGGTGGCTCAGTCATTAAGCGTCTGCCTTCAGCTCAGGGAGTGATCCTAGGGTCCTGGGATTAAGCCCCACATCCAGCTCCCTGCTCAACGGGGAGCCTGCTTCTCCCTCTCCCACTCCCCCTGCTTGTGTTCCCTCTCTTGCTGTTTCTCTCTCTGTCAAATAAATAAATAAAATCTTAAAAAAAAAAAAAAAGAAGAAGTAGACTGTAGTGATGATCCCAAAAGTCTTTGAACCTAGAATTTGGTAAACCTATATTTTAACCCTGGATTTTCCACCACGTACCTGTGTGAACTCAGCATGTTACCTAACCTCTCATAGCCTCGGTTTCCTTATTAATAAAGTACGGTGTGGTTAAACTACATCAGTGAATCTGAAATAAGTTCCTTCAACAAACAATAATATATTTTATCTCAAGCACTGTGAGAATGGGGAAGTTATGAATCTCTGGACCAGATGAACTCTTGAGTTTAGCTAGCTAAAATTAGCTGTATAAATGCTATTCTTCATTTTGGAGTATCACACGAAAGAAGAAAATTATGTGGGAAATAGGTAAGCAGTGATCTGATTAGGACAGAGTTAAGCCATACACAGAAGAAAACCTTAGGGTACTAGATGAGAGAGAGATTAAAGAATGATACCAGAATGCAAAAATTTAATATAAACATTTGATCCATCACCTTTTTTTCTGAATTTTTACTCCACATGCCACTGGTGTAGCTTTTGGAACTCTGTGTGGCTGGTGTAGCTTTTTGGAACTCTATGTTAAGCTAAACATTGAGCCAGCATCTGCTCATCAGGAAAATGTGTGATCATTTTTCACTCTCTCAATTGCTTGTGGAAAGAATAAATGTGCCACACATTTGCTCTCCCTGCAATTAGACATGGTAAAGTGCATGGGCTTGTGAAAACTGTTTTCATTCAGATAAATAAAATGCTAGTGAAGAACAGAAGCAACTACCTATAAAACGATTTATAGGGACAAACAGAGCTTACACATTTTAGTAATTCCTAGAGAGCTACTTAATATATTACAAATTAGAGAAGCTGAAATTATTTCCCAATTCATTAGTAAGAAATCTTAAATGTGGGGTGCCTGGTTAGCTCATCTGGAGATCCTGTGGCTCTTGATCTTGGGGTCATGATTTGAACCCCACTTTGGGTGCAGAAGTTACTTAAATGAATAAATAAATAACTTTTAAAAATCTTTAGTGTAATATATAAGTAACCTTGCTTTTGAGAACTGATAAATTTTTGGAAATTACAAATTAAGTTTCAGTGGGTGCTCTTCCCCCATTGCATTCTTTCACTCAAAGTCTTCAGTTTTGTAGATAGGTAACAACAGTGAGAAACTATGCGTGTATTAAATGGAGGAAGCAGTGTGAAAATAAATTGTCTAGACTCTGCAAATTCATTTATTTAATCAAATATTAGGGTAGCTCCTAAATGCCAAGTACTTTTCTGAGTCCTCAGGAGAGAGCTTTCTTGGAGCTTTCAATGAAAGTAAATAAAGTAAATAAATGTGTCAGGTATTAATAAATGCTATGAATAAAAATAAAGAGGAATGAGAAATATAGAGCAAAAGCCTTTTTTTTTTTTTTTTAAAGATTTTATTTATTTGACAGAGACACACACAATGAGAGAGGGAACACAAGCAGGGGGAGTGGGAGAGGGAAAACCAGGCCTCCCACTGAGAAGGGAGCCCAATGCTTGGATAAATGAAATGTTTTGTTTTGCACGCTGGCAATACTAAGGTTTGTTTGATCTCATAATTTCTCTGATAGTTTAAAAAGTAAATTTTAGTTAATACTTAAATATGGATTCTTGCTCTAAACTATCCGGTAAATGAAAGAACAGTAGTATATTGCTTACTAATTAATTACAGTTTTTAAATTATCCTACAGATTTAGTGTGAATAAAATCTTTCATTCTTTGTATTTTAAGACTGCCACCCTTACTATTAAAATAAACCAAATTACTAAACTACAAAAAGTACTAAATTTTTATGTATAATTGCATAAATGCCTATTGAAAACCATATGGAAAGAGGCTATTTGGTTTACTTTAATGTTTCTTTTTGTATTCTCTTTTTACAGATTGAAACACAATTATCAGAGTATCACAAGTTGGCCAGAAAATTAAAACTTATCCCTAAGGGTGCTGAAAATTCCAAAGGTTATGACTTTGAAATTAAGTTTAATCCTGAAGCTGGTGCCAACTGCCTTGTCAAATACAGAGCTCAAGTTTATGTAAGTAATATGAGTACTTCAAAAGATTTTTAAGGGGCACCTGAGTGGCTCATTAGGTTAAGCCTCTGCCTTCTGCTCAGGTCATGGTCTCAGGGTCCTGGGATCAAGCCCTGCATGGAGCCCCACATCGGGCTCTCTGCTGGGCAGGGAGCCTGCTTCCCCCTGTCTCTCTGCCTGCCTCTCTGCCTACTTGTGATCTCTCTCTCTGTCAAATAAATAAATAAAATCTTTAAAAAAAAAAAAGACACTTTTCAAAATAGTTTTTTAATAAAGAATGTCAGAGTCTAAAGCTATGCACTTTTCCTTTGAGAATCATTCATGCATTCAATAAATTATTGATTAAATAGATAGTATGCTCCACACCAGCCAGGTGTTGGAGATGAAATACCCAGAAAGATACAATTACTGCTTCTCCAGAGATCACAGTTTATTGGTGAATGGACTTTGATTAAATAAAGCTAGACTCATTTTCAATAGAAAAAAATCCATGCAGTAAACATACAGTCTTTTACTGAATTGTTTCTCAAGCAATAGCTAAGTAGGCAGGTAGACAGACAGGCTGGCAGCCAGATAGTTTACACACCACTATTTTGAGTAATTTGACATTGATGCAAGAAAATAATTACCTGCATCAACTCAGTGTAGAAAGGATTACCCAATACAAAAAGAATTCACATTCTAAGAAAAGAGGGAAAGGTTGTACTATGATCTCTGGAAATAGTTTTATGTAATAATAGAACAATAAAAATAGAAATAGCATCCAGAAGATGCAACCCCAACTGTTACAAGTAGTATTTGAAGAAAAGTTCTTAAAGAGGCATTGCATTTTTTCAAAAAAAGAGCTGCCACAATTAAAACTTAGCAATAACTTCAAAAGACCTACTAAAAATGTATAACACAGGGTTTTCTTTTGGTGATGAAGATGACTTGGAATGGGAGGTGGTATTTATAGAACACAGAATGTACTAAATGCCACTTATCTGTATGCTTTAAAAGAGGTAATTTTATATTAAATTCATTTTAAATTATAATTATTTCAATTTAATCATTTTAAAGTGTGAGTTTGACCTCAGTAAAAAAATAATAATGAGAAACAATGAGGTACTGTGTTGAAAGAAAATTAGTAGAATAGAGGATAAACATAAATACAAGCAATAAGAGCTTCAAGGTTGGTGAAAACATAGAGATGCAGGGCACACCCAGAGGGTATGGAACCTTTGCGCCCTTCCCAGGTACCTTGCCCTATGCAACTTTTCCATCTGGCTGTTCCTGACTTTTATCATTCTTAAATAAACTAGTAAACATTTGCCTATTCTGGACACCCACTTTGCTTTATTCGTGGAAGAACCCACCCTGGTGATCTCTCTACAGTAGTATGTCGAGATCTTCCTGGTTCTTTTTGCAGTCTCTGAGTCTTCATTGTGTAGCTTATTCAACCAGTCAGTCCCTGCTGGTGGACATATGCTATGTTTCAAGTCGTGCTATTATAACAGAATTCCATGAATAGCAGAGAGAAGAAATACAAGCAGATAATTTTAAGATTAAACAGATGAAAAGGATTAAGAGGAAAATATAAATTGTTTTCAGGAGAGACACTGCATTAAAATAAGTGTACTTATAAAATATTTGAATAATAGTGAATCCCCAGAATCCATAAGCAAATCAAAAATTTTGCAAGTATTCAAAAACCAAAAGCAAGTTGCATTCTATAGTTACAGAAATTACATTGAAAATTAGTTTTATTGGGGGGGTTGGGGAGAGAAATGAAACAGGAAGGGATGGGGAGGAAGACAAACCATAAGAGACTACTAGACTCAAGAAACGAACTAAGGGTGGCTGGGGGGGGTGGGAGGGGTCGGGATGTGTGTGGGTAGGGATAGGGTGGCTGGATTGTGGACATGGGGGAGGGTATGTGCTGTTAAGTGCTGTGAAATGTGTAAGCCCGACGATTCACAGACATGTACCCTGGGGCAAATAATACATTATATGTTAATAAAAATTTAAAAAAAAAAAAAGAAAATTAGTTTTATTGTCACTCCTGGGTGGCTCACTAGGTTGAGCATCATCTTCGTTGCTACCTAGGTCATAATCTCAAGAGTCGAAAGATCAAGCCCCTAGTCAGGCTTCTTGCTCAGTAGGGAGTCTACTTGAGATTCTCTCCCTCTTCCATTGCCACTCCCCCTACATGCTGCTCTCTCTTGCTCTCTCGCTCTCTCACTCTCTCAAAAATCTTAAAAAAATTACTTTTATTGTCTTATTTATAGTGAATTAATTTATTTAAAAACATCATGGCTTCACTTTTTCTCCTCCAAAAATGGCTCCTTCTATCACAATGTGTAGATGCCTCATGAGAGCCTTTGTACTTACATATATCATATGTAACCCATATTCCTATGTATTTTATAGGTACCACTCAAGGAACTCTTGAACCAAACTGAAGAAGAAATTAATAAAGCTCTAAATAAAAAAATGGGGTTAGAAGATACTTTAGAACAGGTAAGTAACAAAACATAGTTTTTAAAAGCAAAAATAAGATTTTTAACACTTAAATATGTGTTTAACACTTTAATAGTTTCTAAGGAATGAGTTTGTAGCTTTTAAGGAATGAATTTTTAATAAGATATTATGGAAAATGAGAATTGAGTATACCCTTGACTTGGTATACTTGGAAGTATACCAAGTAACTTTTTAAATAAATTAACTAGGCTTAAATAACTAGGCTACACATATCGTTGATGATGAAGTAATAAAATACTGAATATTTATTCAGTGAATATTATATGAATATTATAATGCATGAATTATAATACATGAATATTATAAAATACTGAAAAATTATCCTTGATTTTAAATGAAGAATTGCCAGGGCACCTGAGTGGTTCAGTCATAAAGCATCTGCCTTCAGGTCACATCATAATCCCAGTATTCTGGGATCGAGCCCAGCATTGGGCTCCCTGTTCAGCGGGAAGCCTGCTTCTCCCTCTCCCACTCCCCCTGCTTGTGTTCCTTCTCTTGCTGTTTCTCTCCCTGTCAAATGCAATCTTTAATAAAAATAAAAATAAATGGAGAATTGCCTCCTTCAACTAAAGATAATATCCCTTTTTTTTTTTTTAAGTTTTATATTTATTTAAGTAAATCTCTGCACCCAACATGGGGCTCAAACTCATGACCCTGAGATCAAGAGTTGCGTGCTCTTTGGACTGAGCTAGCCAGGCACCCCTTAGTATCTCTTTATACTATAAGGAGTTTGAGATGGCTACTTTAAAAGCAGATATGTATCACTTGGGGCTGAAGGCGAAGTGCTATAAATTAAGAGATTTTTATTAACCACATTTTTCATTCTGCACCATGAAATTCAGGGGAATTCAAATGCCTATAGAAGTCTACTTCCAAAAGTTGGTTTCAGAAAGTTCCTGCTACTAAGATACTTGAAATATAATATGAGCAATATCCCTGAGAGAGAACACTACTCTTGATTCAGGAACCTTTAAATATTGTTAAAGTTGAGTAAGAAAAGTTAAGAAGCTACTTCTCAACTGTACACAAAAGGTATTGTTTATATGACACCAAACAATTGAAGGAAAACCCTAGTTAATTCAGCTCTTCAAGTAGTACTGTGGCATTTCAAGGTACAAAATCTTATCTTTACTCAGAATAGAAATTTGTTTTTCTCATCTGGAAATAAAACTATGCATTTCACAAATTATGCAGGTAACCCATATTTTTTTCATGTTAACAAATTTTATCAAAACTTACTTTGTATTAGAAAGAATTCCCACTCAAAAAAATATAGCAAACTTTGTAACATTAGATAATGGGCAGTTTCATGACTATTAAATACTATTGTTATTATACTTTGGGGTTTCTATAACATCACACAGTGGAAAGAAGATGAGGAATTAGGACTACTTTAACAGGTACTCTGCAAGTGTGTCGGTTATTTTTTTTTTTTAAGATTTTATTTTATTTATTTGACAGATCACAAGTAGGCAAAGAGGCAGGCAGAGGGAGAGGAGGAAGCAGGCTCCCTGCCCAGCAGAGAGCCCAATGCAGGGCTCAATCCCAGGACTCCGAGATCATGACCTGACCTGAAGGCAGAGTCTTAACCCACTGCGCCACCCAGGCACCCCAGGGGTGTCGGTTATTTAAGATGAAGTCTTCACTTATGTTCCTTCAGTTTGATTTCTTTCTTTTTTTGGAATGGGCACTAAACCTCTAGACTTTCAAACTGACTTGAAACTTTTTAAAGGCCATAGGCAGGAAAACTTGGAGGTGTGGCCCTGGAGAGTTATAAAATGCCTACTATAGGTGGGACACCTGGGTGGCTCAGTCATTTAATCTTCTGACTCTTGATTTCAGCTTGGGTCATGATCTCAGGGTCCTGGGATCAGAACCTCATGCCCCGTGGAGAGTCTGCTTGAGATTCTCTCTGCCCACTGCCCTGTGTGCTCACACTCTATCTCTCTAAAATAAATAAATCTTTTTTTAAAAAATGCCTACTATAGTATAGGCTAGGCCCAATGTTAATATTACAAAGATAAATATAACAAGTCTGAATGAAATATAAGCTCCCATTTGGAGAAAAAGACTGACCTGCAGTTTTGCTAATCAGATTTGCATTTTTCAAAACCCTTTTGGTCATAGAAAAACATGACTTGTGTGGAAGCACCTAAAATTGTTAAGAAGTTAAACCAAAGTATTACAGTAGCAATAGAAGGAAGGAGACTTGTTTAGGAAATGTCGAGGTAGACCTAAAGCATTTTTTGGCAGACTATGAAAGCTGGGAGGGAAAGAAGTACCAATAGTAACTTCCATTTTTCCAGTGTGGGCAACAACCTTGGGGAGGAAAAATGAGTGCAGCTAATCAGCCCAGTATTGGAGATTTTGGGCTTGTTGTCTGCAGAACATAGACATCCAAAAGGAAGCCAAAGTAATAGATTCAGAAATGGGGAGAGATTGGATCTGAAAATACAGATTTGAGAGTCTTTACTATATAGATGGTTCTTGAACCCTAATGTAGATGATATTTCTGAGACTATGTAGAGGAAAGTGGGAGAGGATTAAATCTTGAGAAACAGCGCTTCTTAAGAGATAGGCAAAAGAAGGGAAAGGGGATTCTGGGAAAAACTCTTAGAAGAAGTGGACAAGGGGCACCTGGGTGGCTCTCTTGATTAAGCGACTGCCTTCAGCTCAGGTCATGATCCTGGAGTCCCAGGATCAAGTCTTGCATCAGTCTCTCTGCTCAGCAGGGAGTCTGCTTATCCCTCTGACCCTACCCCCTCTCATGTTCTCTTTCATTCCCTCTCTCTCAAATAAATCTTAAAAAAAAAAAAGAAGAAGAAGAAGAAGTGGTAAAATAGAGAACAATCACAGGAAGAGAAATGCTATAAAAGCCAAAGTAGGGAAGACTTTCAAGAAAGCCCTGCTTCTAACTAACTTAACTGTGGTAATTATTTCACATTATATACATATATTAAATCATGATTTAGTACACCTTAAACCTATACAAGGGTATATATTATATCTCGAAAACAAGGTGGGGGGAAGGAAAGCTCAGTAATGTCATATGCTTCAGAGACTAAAGACTAAAACAGTTTTTAAAATTTGACTATTTAACCAAATTAAGATAGCATAAGGTAAAACAGCTGTTTGAAATTGTAATGGTTAAACATAAATTAATGAATTAAAATAACTAAAACAATGTTAAAATTTCAACTGAGTAAATTTGAAGATCTAATTGGCTTTATTCAGCAAGTCAGAAATTGGGCAACATCCCATTTAGCAAGTAGACAAGAGCTCTAAAGGACTACAGAAAGGAAAACAATTTTTAAGGCAGGACAAGGAAGTCATAAACTAAAAAAAAAAAAAAAAATTACTTCAGGCAAGATTTCACCTCCCTTTGAAAGACAAAAGGGTCTTATTAGTTGCATTACTTCACTCAGGTTAACCAGGAAACTCCAGACTGACCAGTCCTAGGGAGATCATTTGCTTGGTAGTTGAAGACTGCAAACATACATTTAAAGCTTTTGAGAGAATACAACAAACTAGGAAATTTTTATGATTATAATAAATAAGATAATTCCCAGTGTTTGGAGTGTACTTTACAACCATGATCCCCAGGACCAACACCAGGTCAAAGAAAGACCCCACAAAAGGAGTCATCTTTTTAAACCAAGTGGCTTCCTCAGTGATCTTACATAACTGAGTTTCAGTGTCCCCAGAATTGCTAGTCTAGGTGCAACAGGTAATGTTGACCTCAACACAAATACCTACCTCCCTGCTTGGCTAAAAGATAATCAAAGGCTATCCTATTACCAAGAACAACTTTGGCTAGAGTCAAAGTAAGCTAATTTTGAGTCATGAATGCCTTTGAGTCATGTAAATCCCTTCTGCCTTGACAATTTAAATTTAGGGAGGTGACCAGTGAGTATCTAAATTTGTCTGTGGACAGTTAGAGGCACAATTAAATAACCTAAGAAGCATTGCTCAATTATATATGTCATTTAGGCCTTCATAGGCCCAGCCAGAATAATAACCACCATAGACAAAGAAAAACCCTGTTGGGGCCCAAATCATTTCCTTTAAGGCTGTCCTGTTAATGGATTAAATCACAGGGACTGCTGCATTCACCCGTACAAAGCAGGGGTCAGTTAGGTTTTCTCCTACCCTGAAATTAAAAGTTGTTCCAAATACCAGAGAAAACCTCCCTTAGCAGTGGCCTGGGAAGTACAGAATGATGGGCTTTATCTTTCCAGGCCAATGCCAAAGTAAAGAAAGAGAAGAATAGAGGGTGTCATGTTTAGTTAAGGTATGAAGTCTTGATCCAGCGTCTTTGGAGGAAGCACTCTGTCTTGCTGTCAGCTACTTCTCTTCTTAGTTAATCTTAATTTGATTTGGAGGTCTCCATCATTTACGTAGGACCAGATGTCAGACAGAGCCTTCTTCAGCTTTGAGACGTTATGTCTAGAGTTTGGGTCCCTGAAGTTTGCTACCATCTGTGCGGTAAGGAGGTAGTAATAGTCTCTTTCAAGGAGATTCAAGGCAATCTTTGTTCGTAGTGATTCCAAATCAAAAATCAGAGGAGAAAATTGGAAACATTAATTTGGAAAGTCATAGTCAGATGTGTGAGGAAATTAGAATAATCCAAGACCTAGTCTGATTTATAGGTAAATAACAAAACCTCAAAGACAACAGGATTATAATTTAATATCTACAAAGGTTCAAACCTAAGTTTTCTCTCTGCAATTACCCCCATATTTACTGAAGATAATCACAGTAAAAGTAATTTATATGCATTAAACTTGGTCTGATGATTTACATAAGAATAGCAAAAAAAGTGATTGACCATAAAAGCTCTTTTTAAAATTGCTTTATCGGAGACTTGTAAGCATGGTGTACAGATCAAGCCCCACATCAGGCTGCCCGCTCACTGGGGGATCTGCTTCTTCCTCTCCCTCTGCTTCCCCCCCACCACGTGCACTTGCGCTCTCTCTCCTCTCTCAAATAAATAAGTAAAATCTTTAAAAAAAAAAAAACGAAAAAACTTTTTTTCTTAATTAAATTTATTCCGATCTTATAACCCTGACCACACATAGAATGTCTTTCCCAGATTATTTCTAGCAGTTTTAATTACACATATTAGAATTTCTAACCCTTAGAAACTTTTAATTTCTAGTGAAATCTAAGAAGTAAAAAATTATAAACTGTCTTTTACATTACCATGCTGTGGATTAACAGACTAATAAATACTTTTTTATGATTTCTAGAAATGTGCTTTCTCACAGAAAATTTGTCAGCAACATACCACGTTTTAGTAAATCCACATATCTTTAGTTCCTATGTATAAAGAATTAAAAAGTGGGTAAACCAATATTCAATAATTAATGTGTTAGTATTTTATCTTAGTTGGAATTGATCTGAATAGGGAATGAATTTAACTGATCATTTAACTTAACCTAGCAACACTTTTAATTTTCCAGGTTACCAAAAAGATTTGGGGAAACTATGTAAAAGTTCACCTAAAACCTTTTTATCTTTTTATATCCATTTAATTTATTTGTTCTTTACTGTGTTTAGATTATCCACCAAAACTTCTTTAGACAAAGTCAGTCATCATCCCAAGCTAATTTTTCTTGCTGACAAATTTTGTAAGAGATAACATAAACTCATTTGATCTATAAACCCACATGGAATAAGACCTATATGTATGCATTTTATTCACTGTTTATAACTTGAAAGAAAAGTTTATTTTAATTAAACTTAAGTAACTTTAATATTGAATATTTTCTTAGGTGATGTGAATTCAGAAAGCATTTGGATTAGTTTCCATTGTATTTTTTTTTTTTTTTTTACCTTTTATGGATACTGAATTTATTTAAGCACTTATTTTTTTAATTAACATGTAATGTATTATTTGCCCCAGGGTACATGTCTGTGAATCATCAGGCTTATACATTTCACAGCAGTCATCATAGCACATACCCTCCCCAATGTCCATAACCCAGCCACCGTATCCCAGCCTCCCTACCCCCCAGCCACCCTCAGTTTGTTTCGTTAAGCACTTATTTTAGATCCATTAAATAAAGGTTTTTACAAACTAATCTATAGTAATACCATTCAGAGGTAGAAAAATACCACACACCTTTAACCCACTTATAATAGACACACATAAACATATATAGACAGGGGCGCCTGGGTGGCTCAATGGGTTAAAGCCACTGCCTTCAGCTCAGGTCGTGACCTAAGGGTCCTGGGATTGAGCTCCATGTAGGGCTCTCTGCTCAGCAGGGAGCCTGCTTCCCCTTTCTCTGCCTGCCTGCCTCTCTGCCTACTTGTGATCTCTCTCTCTCTCTGGCAAATAAATAAATAAAATCTTTTAGATAAATAATAAACATATATAGACAGATAAAAACAGAGACCTTCTGGCTTCTGTTTTACTAGTTAAAAAGAATTTGTATCTAAGTTGTTTATCTGGTAGATAGAGTAAGAGTAAGTTAAGGCTATCTAATTGGATGGCTTAAACTAAGTTTTAAATGATGTTCTCTTTTCTCATTTTTTTTCCTGATGAGAATTACCTCCCTGCAGTTGTACTTTAATATTTACATCTCAAAGACACAGGGAAAGAATACAAGTTATAAACCTTGTAAAATAAATAGGGGAGGTTTGGAGACTGGTAAAAAGAACAGATGAACTTTTGAAATTCTTCTAGAGGTGCATTATCTAGTTTGTAAAGAAGTGAGTAAATCTGAAGATCTAATTGAACAATTCATGAATCAAGCAGGATCCCATTTAGCAAATAGAAGAAATCTCCAAATGAGTACAGAAGGGGAAAGAGACTAGAGGTACACAGTTAGGAAGCCTAATGGTATCATGAATGATAAATGGTAAAAAACTTAGAGGGGCCTGGATGGCTCAGTGGGTTAAAGCCTCTGCCTTCGGCTCAGGTCATGATGTCAAGGTCCTGGGATGGAGCCCCGCATCGGGCTCTCTGCTCAGCAGGGAGCCTGCTTCCCCCTCTCTCTCTGCCTGCCTCTCTGCCTACTTGTGCTCTCTCTCTCTGTCAAATAAATAAATAAAAATCTTAAAAAAAAAAAACTTAAACCAAGGCTATTGCTGTAAGGATGCAAAAGAGAGATTTAAAGATTGAAACAGTGTAATTTAGTGATCCATTTGGATATGAGCTCCACAGGGCTCAGTCCCACAATCTGAGATCATGACCTGAGCCAAAATCAAAGTCAGACGCTTAACTGACTTAGTCACTCAGGTGCCCCTGAAGATTTTTAAGATTTTAAGTCCAGGCATAACACTCTTGTATTTTAGTAAGCCCATAATGTTGGCATTTTGAAGGCAAGTTTAGAAGTACATGAAACTAGAGGCACACATTTCAGAAGCCTAACAGTATCCCAAGTGACAAATGGTAAAAACTCAATCCAAGGCTATTTCAAGAAAGAAATTTGATGGAAAGAAGAGATTTAAAGATTACAACAATATAATTTAGTGATCCATTTGGATGTGAAGATTAAGGAAGAGAGAAATTAAGACTGTTCAGATGTCTAGCTTTGGTATATGATGTTAAAGAAAAAGAAAAATTATGACACTTGTTAAAGGAAGTAAGGTGGACTTCATTCAAGGGGGATTATTACAAAGAGGTTTTATAGTAGGTGAGAGAGATTGGGCTCAATTCCAAATACAGCAACAACAACATCAGAAAGGGAATTTGTAACCAAGGAGAGTAGGGTGCTGATCAGTAGATAAAAGAATTACTGAGAAGAAACTCTAGGGGTAAGGGATGATACTATCTAAACCAACCTAATAGCATTCTTGCTGAAAGCAGGCCAAGGTAATCAGATATCAGCTGGTGGATGTTGGAGGATGATCTAATATCTTAATTAGATATTAAGGTTAGGGATTCTGATTAAACTGTCTTAAGCATGATTCTTGCTAAAACTGGACAAAGACAAACACAGAAGCCAAAAAGTCAGACTCTTTGAGAAGAGAGTTCAGAAGAGCTGAATAGTTTGGTCAAGGAGAGAATCTTTTGGTGGTGATGCCCTAAAGAGAAGGGTGTAGAAAAGAGAATTTCAGCCTGGGATATACTGAGTTTCAGATCTCTAGAACATCAGAGTGGAGACAGTCCTGTAGGCAGTTGGACTGTGTACATAGATATAAATAGGTATTACTTAGCATACAGTTAATTAAAGCCAGGAGTTTTCCCAGGTGTGAAAATGAAAGAGCAAGCTCTCCCAAATGAGCAGATGAGAATACAGCCAAGATCAGAATCCTGGGAGAACATCCACATTCAAAGTACAAGCAGAGAAAGAGAAATCTATAAGGAAGAGTTAGAAGGACCCCCCCAAGACTTAAAGAGAAAACCAGGAGTTTCCATGGTCGTAGAAACCAAGGAAGGGGATTTCAGAAGGGAGTGATCAACTATATATGTTACTCAGATATAAGATTAAGTCTGAAAGGTTCCTTGACTTTAGCAAATAAGTTGTTAATGGTGGCATTTGCAAAGGCAACTTCATGAAGCAGAGGAACCAGAAAGCATATTGCTGTGGATTGAAGTTTGAATGGTAGTAGCAGAAGATACTGTAGTGTGAATAGTCTACTTTCCATGGCATGCTACAAATTAGACCATCACAAAAGTTTGAGTCTAAGGAAAAAAGATGGAACAGTAGTTAGAAAGTGGTGTATGGGAAAGATTTTCATGGGGGGGTGAGGGAGGGCGTTGTTTGGGTTTAAAGATGAAAGAGTGAATTCAAAGGAAAAAGGGTAAAGTTTAATAAATTAAGAGTGAAAGGGATTGATGGATTTGAATGTAGTTCATGAAGAAATATCAAGGCTTGGGGTCTAGAGAAGAGCTAAAGCAGTTCCCTTCATGAGGAAAATGGGTATTCTGCATCCTGAAATTGATGGAAGGAAGAAGGAAGTGTCTCATACAAATATTTTGGTTGATGGGAGGCTGGAAGTGATGGAAATCCAACCTACTGAATTCCATCTTCTCAATAACAGAAGAAAAAATTAAGTAAAGTAACTAATGATATCTTCTTTGCTTATAAGCTATTGGACAGTTTATTTAATGAATGAAAAAAATATTGGAGGAAGTATACCAAATATTAATAGCAGTTCTTTGGGATTCTAGAATTATTAGTAATTGTTATTTTCCTTAACTTTTCCCTTATTTACCACAATGGAAATGTATATTTTTGTAATGGGGTTGGGAGAGTGGTGGGAATGTTTAATTGATGAAATTTTAGTAAAGCTCACATGAAAGTTAGAAGCGGCGCAGAGATTAAGTAAACATGATTTTGCCCAAACATGACTTCCTAGTGGAAGTATTATTTGGGTATCCAGTGGTGGTCTTACTGAAGGTAAATTTAATGAAACACTTGTTTAATTTAGCACTTCAGAAGTAACGTTATCTTTAGACGAGAAATTTATAGTGTAGGCGTCAAGGGCAAATCACCTCAAGATGTGCTACTTTGGCGTGCAGCTTATGCAGAACTGAAAATATTCAAGACCCAAAAAACTCTGGAAGAGACTTTGATCTCCACCCACCCCCTAATTGCCCAAAGGAATTTAAAGGACCTCCTCCCAGAAGGGAGCTATCGCCATAGATAACTACCGTATAATATAAATTAGGGATGGTAGACAGTGAGGAACTTGCTTAAAATTCCTCTCTATGTCTCATTTGTGTCTTTGTGGCTCAGTAAACATTTGTTTACCAAACGTGTACTCTTGCATCTTTCTGTGAATTGCTTTCCTTTTCTTGAAAGCCCAGACCCCTACCTCCTGATCTTTAGTTCAGGATGACAAATATACTTCCTTTTGCTTGTCTTTAGAATCTCATGTCTTG
>CM053616.1:64201896-64268931 GCA_028646535.1 Procyon lotor
AAAGCTTTTGATCTTGATGAAGTCCCAATAGTTCATTTTTGCCCTTGCTTCCCTTGCCTTTGGAGATGTAGAAAGGAAGAAGTTGCTGTGGCTAAGGTCGAAGAGATTGCTGCCTGTGTTCTCCTCCAGGATTTTGATGGATTCCTGTCTTATATTGAGGTCTTTGATCTATTTTGAGTCTATTTTTGTGTGCGGTGTAAGGAAATGGTCCAGTTTCATTCTTCTGCATGTGGCTGTCCAGTTTTCCCAACACCATTTGTTGAAGAGACTATCTTTTTTCCACTGTATATTCTTTCCTGCCTTGTCGAAGATCAGTTGACCGTGCAGTCTTGACCTGAGCCAAAATCAAGAGTTAGACACTTAATCAGCTGAGCCACCCAGGCTTTCCTCTAGTCTTTAAATTAACTTGAAAGTCAGAATAAGTAGGAAAAAAAAGAAAAAGTATAGAAAAAGCCTTTGGAGTTAGAATATCTAGGTTGGAGTTCTGGGCATATGCTTCCTGCATCATCCTAAGTGAATAGCATTCATTCTAGCCAACTCTTCTTATTTGTAAAATAGAAAAGGAATATTCCTTATAATAAGACTTTTAATAATTGAGAAGTATATGCAAGTTTCTCTAATTAATATATAATCACTTTACCATTCTACCATATATCAAATAACAATTGCTTCACTAAATTTTTCCCAAAAATATATATATGTAATTTTTTTGTAACTTCATGTATGTGATGAATCATCCTTTTATTAACATATAATGTATTATTTGCCCCAGGGTACATGTCTGTGAATCTTCGGGCTTACACATTTCACAGCACTTAATAGCACATACCGTGAATCATCCTTTTAAAGAAGGATCCAGCTTATATATAGATTTTGCTATTTTCCATTTCCTACAGCAAATATTTTCTTAGCCTAGCTGGAAAACATTCCATATTAATTACTGGTAACTTTGGAAACATTTTTTTCTTCAACTGTGGTTTCAACAGATCTTAAAGCTCAAACTTTTTTTTTTAAAGATTTTATTTGTTTATTTGACAGAGAGAGATCATAAGTAGGTAAAGAGGTAGGCAGAGAGAGAGGGTGAAGCAGGCTCCCCGCTGAGCAGAGAGCCTGAGCGGGGCTCTATCCCAGGACCCTAAGATTATGACCTGAGCCAAGGGCAGAGGCTTAACCCACTGAACCACCAAGGCACCCCTTAAAGTTCAAACTTTAATAAGATTTAATGTGTTTAATTTATTACTCTGAGAGAATGCATTGATTAATAACCAGTTAGCAAACATCCAATAAAATCAGTATGAAAACTTCTCTTTAACATCCTAGAAAGTAAACACACAAATGGAAAGCTAGATAACTAATAAAAGAGATGAAATCTAAGTAAAGCTAGACTTCAAAACTAGAGGGCAAAAACAACTTATATGTATTAACAAATTAATATAAAAATATTCAGAGTGTATATAATGCATGTCATATTTATATACTATATAAGAGTGCTTACAAACACTCCCACAGTAACTAGTGGAAAAGTTACTGGTATCCTTCTTTTACTGAGAATTAAGCCAGATTTTTGATACCTAACTAACTCTATATTTAAATATTGTACATTTTTTTAAAAATGTAAGTTTTTTGTGTGTTTGTTTTTATTTAACTCCTCTTTGGGGAATAATAAATTCTGGGAACAAATGATAGGTGAGAATCCAAAAGGACTAGAAATAACATGGTTCAATCAGTAATATGAAAGTTTTATAACTTACTAAAATATTTTTGGGGTATGATTATAATTTCTCAACCAAAGTTTTATTCTCCAAGTTAAATACGATGATAACAGAAAGCAGGAGAGGTGTAAGAACTTTGAAAGAAGAAGTTCAAAAGCTGGACGATCTTTACCAACAAAAAGTTAAGGTAAGAACTTTGCCACAGTTTGTATAGGTGAGCTTTGACCTGTTCTTACATCTAAGTAAACATTTAAGCTATATCCTATAACTTGTGTTTAAGTTTAGTCTGATCTTCTAAAGTTTATTATAAGGAGTTATTTTGTTCTGTGAAAGGATTTTTTTTCTGGAATTGGGCTGTTTCACCCTATAATACGTTTACTGTTTCATTAATATTTTAGACTTCAATATGAGATTCTGCATCCTTGTAAGACCAAAACATATTTTAAATGTAATCTCTTCTACCTTTTTTAAAAATTTAGTGTTAAGTATTCCTAAAGCAAAAACCTTCAATAAGGCTTCATGTATGTGATTGCCTATAAAGAGTTATTGCAAACTGACTATCTCGGCCAAATTCTAAAGATATTTTATATGAAACTTAGAATGTGGGTAAAATAATAGGATTCTTTTCCCACCACCTCTAATCCATCCACCCTCTTGCCAGTGTTTTACTTAGGGAAGCACTCAGATAACTATTCGTTACGATTTACATAACTTAAGTGAAAATTTTAGTCATACTAATATTTTTCACTTAGTTACACCAACAAAGTATTAGGAATTGGAAACTTTCTCTTGACCTTGTATTGTATTTAGGTCATTTTGTTAAGCATTGAGAAATTTTTAGAAAATACACCACAGTAATATGATCTACACCTGAAATATGAGCCAATTTGTAATCATTTGTGTTTTTTCATATGTTCTCCGTGACAGTACTTGTATTTGTCCTCTTAAAGCACTTCAGTGAAGGCTTTCATATTTCATCTTAAGAAACCTAAGAGTTGATGACTTTGGGCTCATTTGCCTGTAAATAATGAATACATATGTAAAATAAAGGTAGTGTGAAAGTTACCCACATTTTTTACATATATAAAAGATCTCTTGATGATCATAGGAAATATTTAAATCAGTATCCTCAGGTTTCCTATAGTACATACTTAAAAATACCACTGAATGAATTCCATATAAGGCCTATTGAAAAGGTCATATTCAGGTTTACAGTATAAAATTTCCAAAGGAGCATTTTAAAGTCTCTTAAATGTAAAACAGTACACATTCTGAGAAAATATATGATGATGCAACCTGATTTTTTTAATGTGTTACATATATATGGTATGTGGAGTATAGTATATAGAGTATACATAGTATATGGAGTATATAGAACATAAACATCAAAAATGATAAAAACACCTTTATCTTAATAGGAAGCTGAAGAAGAGGACAAAAAATGTGCCAGTGAGCTGGAGTCCTTGGAGAAACACAAGAATCTGCTGGAGAGCGCTGTTAACGAGGGTCTCAGTGAAGCTATGAATGAATTAGATGCTATTCAGCGAGAGTAAGTTCATTAACCAAGATTTATAATGTTTATTTCAGATTAATTATTTAACATTTCTTTAAAACCAGATCTATGTTTATTAGCTTTAATTTATATTATAGAGCTATTTGGGAAAGAGGAAGTAGTGAACACAAAAAGAGCTTGTAAGTTGAAATACTGTCCCTAAACATATTCTGCTACTATTATAGCTATTGCCTCTAAGAAAGCATTCATTTTTACATCTAACTAATAAATGGCTTTTAAACCCTGAAAACAGCATAAAATTTTCAATCAATTGAAATACTTTGGCTATTTGTTACTATTTTTAAGATATTTATACTTTCTAGAAATTATGTATACAGTAAACTATATACTATAAATTAGATGATCATTCTACTGTAATACAGTATGTGCCCTCATAATAATCACCACACTGCAAAATCATGCAATAAAAAATCAGTACTTAACAGTGAAATTGAAATTGGGCACAACACTCAAAATCGGTCAGTGATATACAAACAAAAGATGGGAACCTAACTAAAATGTTAACACAATTGTACATATGTTAAATGGTTAAGAAATATATAAATGCTATGATAAATATGACACTTTATCTTAAAGAGACCGGAAGTTTGAGGAAGAGGCATTCAAAGGGTTGTAGCTTGTAAATTATTGAAATGAGGTGGAAGGAGGATTATCTGAAATCAGATGGAAAGTTTTAACACCAGATATGAATGCATGTGATTCATCACATAATGCAGTGAACTGAGGGAGCTGTTGAAACACATTTGAGGTGTTGGTTTATCTGCTTTTGTATTCCTTTGCATCTGGATTCAGCTGAGTGCAGTTTTCTGCATTCACCACTAGTGTTTCTCAAGAAGGAAATGGCATAGGGACACCTTTGTGACTCCCCTGAAGAATATGCAACTTTTTTTTTAAGCATGCAACTCTTGATCACGGGATTGTGAATTCGAGCCCCAAATTCTTCAAATTGAGTGTGGAGATGATAGATAGATAGATAGATAGATAGATAGATAGATAGATAGATAGATAGATAGATAGATAGATAAACTTTTAAAAAAAGAAAGAATTGTCATAAGCAATACAAATTTTTGTATTATGGTCAAATTGCTATATAATATATCAATCCAGAGGAACAAATACATATTTACAAACAAACAGCAGAACTAACTGTATGTTACATTTCTTAGTTCTTCATTATCAAATTACACATTGTCAAGTTTCCTTCTTGGTTTCCATTATTATTTTAAAACTTACGTAGGAAGAGTTTTAGCCACATTGTGTATTAACAGTAACTAAAACAGTGACATCGTTTTTTAAAGAGTATTCTGCCTTTGTGTATATAATTCTCTCATGCAACCTATATAAAGTCAATATACTGAATACTTAATCCATAGGCTCTTTTTTTAAAAGTCTTAATTAAGCAACCCTTAACTAAAAAAATCTGACTTTAAGGTTAGAAGTACAACCTTTAAGAAAATCACACCTCTTCATTTCCTTATTTGTAGTTTAGGGATTAAAAAACTCAGCTGAAGCATTTTTCGGAGTGCAGTCTTTGTTTTTAATTTGAATTTACATGCATAAAAATGAGACTCCCACTCCCCCATTCAAATGTATTGAATGGCTTCTCCCTGAAAGCGTTTAAGTTTATAACCCTTTTGGAGATTCAGTGAAGACCATTTGCTCCCAAGTTTTGTATGTTAAAACACAGGGTTTTGGTGCTGTTTTGTTGCTTGAAAAAGATCTTTGAAAATGTTTTTCTGTTTTAATGGTTGAGAAGCAAACAGTGCAGATACCAATCACAGTCTGCTTTTGTTGAATATGAAGAGGAGAAGTGAGCTAACTAGAACTGATGCATTTGGTTTTTTCCTGGACAACTCATGCTAGAGTTTTTATTCTACAGATACCAGCTAGTTGTGCAAACCACAACTGAAGAGCGACGAAAAGTGGGAAATAACTTGCAGCGTCTTTTAGAAATGGTTGCTACACATGTAGGGTCTGTGGAGGTAAGTGTATGAAGGTCTTTCCTACATTCTAATGAAGCTTTTTAAAACTGTATTTCTCTTTTGTTTCTACAGAAATTAAATGATAAATTTTATTTCTATGGAAAATATGTTCTAGTAAAAAGTTATCAGAAGAGTCCTGTGTAGTGGTGTGTAAGGAGCATCTGCATTTCATAAAGCAATCTGTTTTGTTCACATAAACAATATATAATGGTATTTATTACATCAATAGTATATAATGATGTGCCAGGCCACATTCTACGTACTAAAAAATATCAACACATTTAAGATTTCATTAAGATTAAAATGAAAGAGCATGTCTTATGACAAATATTTTTTCTTTCCATTAATTTCATGTAAAGTACTTGTAAAATATAGAATAAAGTACTTAAGAAATGTGAAGCATGGCTTAAAAGTTCAACAATAATACTATTCCTTCATCCTGCTGCACAGAGCCCAGAAGCCAAACTAAATTGCTAAACTTTAAAATTCCTGAATAGTCTATTAGGTGATAATATATTTCCAATTGTGAATGGTTTAAGAGAAAAAAACCTCATTATATCACATGTTAGGCTTCCATTTATTGAAAACAGCATGTGCTATGCTACTTCCCCTCCTTTCTCCTGAAAGACATTGAACTGCATTTTCTTGTTTGCTGGTGTTCTTCACTGCTTCGTGAAAATAACTAAGAAAAATGTGCTGGATCCTACATCAGAAAACCTGGCTTTTCCCCACTTAGTGACTCTATAACCTTTCATATGTTCTTTTTCAACAAGTATTGTTAATTTGAACCACAGACCAGATAATTATATGAGTAATTATTTTCTTTTTCTCAAGGATGACGTATAATAAATGTGTAAGAGGAAAATTCATTCACAACCTATGATGGTTGACTCAGATTGAGAAAATCTAATATGTATCATTTTACTTATTTTGGTCTTCATTTTCTTATCTGTATAATGAGAGGGTTGTACTAAATCATTGCCAACATCTTTGCATATCTACTGTTATTGTTATATTTTGTTATAATTGTTATCTATAAGTTTGACCTCAGTGTTAATCCGATAGTGATTTATCATGAGGGATTTATGTGAAAGGAAACCACAACTGTTCAGGTTTTACTCAGTTAACATGAAGTTAGGTTTAAAAACCTAATGATTATTACTTTTTAGTTTCTATTTAGTTCATTGTTGTTCAAGAAGATCAGGCTGCATTTACAGAGCACTTACTTTGCACTATGTAAAATTCACAAATAGCCAATAAACTATGGAAGGAGCCCCTACAGTCAACCAATCATCTTTAAAACCTAATGTGATGAAATTTTTACAAGTGATAAAATTAGACTGAAGAAAACAGGGGACTGGGGATCTAATGGTATCTTTAGATGGGATATTTTTCCTCTGAGGTAAAACTTTTCCTTGAGCAGTTCCTGGTTGTAGCCCCATGCAGGTCCTGTATGTAGCTTGATACTCTAGACTAGGAGACAACAAATTACAGCCCACAGGCCAAATTGTGCCCACGGGCTGCTTTTATAAATAAAGTTTATTGGAATACAGACACCATTCACTTCCATACTCTTTATGGCTGCATTCCCACTACAGTGGCAGGGTTGAGCAGTTGCAACAAAGGCCATTTGGCTCGCAAAACCTAAAGTATTTGTTATTTGGCCCTTTACAGGAAAAAGTTGCTGACTCCTGTTCCAGACTTTACCTCTTTGAAGGGCACAAAATCTTTTTTATCTGTTTAGATGTTCAGAAATCATTATAAAGCTGTAATAATGAACCCATGGTAGTACTGATGCATATGAACCAAGCTCTGATTCAGAGTCCAGAAAAAGATGGATGAGCATAGACAGAAGTTATATTTTTAAGAGAGGTTGTATTGCAGACAAGTGGGGTAAAATGAATTGTTCAGTTAATATAGTTGGGATCCCTACCTTAAACCCTAAACAAAAATCACTTCAAGATGGATTAAGAAATTAATGTGAGGCTAAATTTATTTATTTATTTATTTATTTTGGAGAGAGAATATGCGCTGGGGAGAGGGGCAGGGGAACAGGGAGAGAGAATCTTAAGCAGGCTCTGCTCCCAGTACAGAGTCGGACATGGGGCTCAATCCCACAACCCTGAGGTCATGACCTGAGCTGAAATCAAGAGTCAGACACTTAACCTACTGAGCCACCCAGGCAGCCTGATGTGAGGCTAAATTTTAACTTTCAGAAAAATTACAGACACTATTTTTTATACCTCAGGACTTGTAAAGGAATTATTAAGTTAGACAAGGAGTAAAAACCACAAAAGAAATCATTTATAAATTCACCTTTGTTAAAATTAAGATCTCTACATCAAAAGACAAAGACTATAGGGGCACTTGAATGGCTCAGTTGGTTAAGCCTCTGCCTTCAGCTCAGGTTATGATCCCATGCATCCAGCATCCAGCTGCCTGCTCACCAAGGAGTCTGCTCCTCCCTCTCCCTCAGCCCCCCATCATTTTCTCTCTCTAAATGAACAAATAAATAATATTTTTTTAAAGGGTGGAAAGACAAGCCACAAAACAATAGGTGATATTTTTTAAAACAACTAATAGCATCCAGATACATAATGACCTCTGAAAAATAAGTACAGAAGGTGAGCAAAAGACTTGAGTGAGAATTTCACAGAAAGCTAAGGTGGCCAATACACTTGATCTTAGCCAAAAGGCCGAGAAGCGATTAAGGTGGCCAATAAACAGGAAAAGATCTACCACTTCCCACCCTCAAGAAATTGGCAAAAAATTTAAAGTTTGGGAATACTAAATGCCAGCAAGAATGCCAGTAGAGAAATGCAAGTTTTCATTCATACTGCAAGGGTTGTAAATTGATGTTAACAATTTTAGAAAACAATTTGGCAATCCCTAATAAAATGGTGCAGTTCCATTCTAGGTATTTTTTTTTTTAAGATTTTTTTATTTATTTGACAGAGAGATCACAAGTAGGCAGAGAGGCAAGCGAGGCGGTGGGGGGGAAGCAGGCTCCCTGCTGAAGCTCGATCCCAGGACCCTGAGATCATGACCTGAGCCGAAGGCAGAGGCTTTAACCCACTGAGCCACTCACGTGCCCCCCATTCTAGGTATTTAGCTAAATTTTTACACTGTCAGCTGGAGTACTGTACCAGGTTGCATAGTATCCTCTCAAAATTCATGTGTATCCATAATCTTATTTGAAAATAAGGTCTTTGTGGATGTCATTAGCTAAGATGAGGTCATACTATATTAAGGTAGGTCCTCAATCTAAGGACCAGTATCCTTATAAGAGTCCCTGTGAAGATGGAGGCAGAAATTAGAGTGACACAGCTGTAAGCTAAGGATTGCCCAGAACTGCTAGAAGCTGGTAAGAGGTAAGGAAGGATTCTTCCCTAAAGCCTTCAGAGAAAATGGCCCTGTCAGTATCTTGCTTTTGGACTTCAAGCCTCCAAAACTGTGAGAAAATAAATTTCTTAAGCCATGTAGTATGTTGAAATTTGTTATAGTATAATTGAAATAGTAAAAAATGTAACCCAGCATATTAGTTTCTTGTTACTGCTATAACAAATTACCACCAACTTTGTTGGTGGCTTAAAGCAACACATTTATTTCCTTACATTTCTGGAGGTCAGGAGTGTAAAATGGGCCTTCCAAATTATAATCTTTCTAGAGACTCTAAGATGGAATTTCTTTGCCTTTTCCCTTTTCTAGAACCACCTACACCCCTTGGTTTGCAGCCTCTTCATCTTCAAAGCCAGCAGCACAGCATCTTATATCCCCTCTGACTGCTTTTCTTTCCTTACATTTTCTCTCTCTGATTCTCACATTGCTGATTTCCCTCTTACCAAGACCCTTGTGATTATATTGGACCCACCAAGACAATGCAGAATGATCTCCTTTCCTCCAACTCCTTAACTTAATCACATCTGTAAAGTTCCTTTGCCCTGTAAGATAAGATGTTCATTGGTTCTGGGGATTAGGCCATGGACATCTTTGAGGAGGCTACTATTCAGCCTATCATACCTGGAAATAAACTAAAATTAATTAATAGTAAAATGGATAATATTAATAATGTTCATGCAATAGAAAGCTATTTGGGAGTACGTGAATAAACAAGCTATCTGCATTAACATCAATGAATCAAAATACTGGGTGGAAAAAAGTCATTGAATATTCTATTTAATATCATTCAGTAAATATGAATGTTAAAACCAGATACCACTAAACTAGTATATTGTCCAGAGATACATACATATATGTCTGGGTGGGGTGGGGGATAAAAGTATAAAGAAAAACAAAACATCATTGAGAAGAGGGGTTAGCTCTGGGAGGAAAAATAGGAGTATGATTAGGAAAGGGCACAAAAGGGAATTCAAGAGTATCCCTTACATTCCCTGTTCTTAGAAATGTTACCACTTGTTCATATATTTCACAATTAAACTCTTTAAAATAAATTAATGTTTCTTCATTAACAGTTGCTCATTGTTTTTCCTAGAAACATCTTGAGGAGCAGATTGCTAAAGTTGATAGAGAATATGAAGAATACATGTCTGAAGATCTCTTGGAAAATATTAGAGAGATTGGAGACAAGTATAAGAAGAAAGCTGCTCTAATTAAGCCTTCTGATGAATGAAAATATTGATTATCTAAACAAGAACTTTATTAACAGTGTAAATTTATAAATGTCCTTTGTAGGTTCGAAAAATCTCTAACATATCTTAGACCCCTCATTACAATGAAGTCTTATGACCATATCTTCCCAAGCCTGTGAAATATTTTTATATTTTTTATAAATCTAGTTTGTTAATTTAAAGTATAACCCGAAATTATGATAACTTGTTGGATTGTTATCTTTAGATGTGAAAGACTAGTTATATTATGTATCCAGAGTTAATAAAATTATATGAACAGTGTTTTTCCCTGATTTCTTAACCTAACTTCAGATGGTTAGAAGATAGTTATTTTGATCTAAACCAGGAATCAGCAAACTGTGGGCCAAATGCAGTCACACCCAGTCATACATTATCTATGACTGCTTTCACACTACAGTGGCAATGTTTATTATATGCATTAGACCATATGGCTGCAGGGCCAAAAGCATGTATTATCTGGCCCTTTACATAAAGTTTGACAATCCCTGGTATACACTATACAAAGGTTGGGGCTCTTGAAAAAAACATAGTCCAACTCAATTCCTTGCTCAAGTCCAATTCCTTGTTCAGAGCCAGGAAGCTAAATTTCTTTCTGGCTTTGTGCCACCAATACTCTGAAATGAGCCGAAGAATATGGAATATGAGAATCAGAAGAAATAAATAGTGCAGTCCCCTCATTTTAGAGATGAGAATTCATTTCTAGAAATGTTCTGGTGTACCTCTGGTCACCCTCTTTGTAAGGGTAGAAGTCACATAGGAACTTACTTGTAACGTATAATCCTCACTCTGCTCAGCCAGCCACAGGAGCTATGCGATATGAATGTTCTGGATGGTGAAGAAGTCATGTTAGAATGTGAGATTATTTGGTCTAAATTGTTAGGAAACTCCTCACATTCAACTGATCTCTGCCCTTAGTTGGACTTTTTATTCAAACTTTATTACAACTCATGCAAGTCAAAATGAACATGATAAAATGAAATGTAAGCAATATAAGAACCAAAAATGGAATTCCACCAAAGCTTTATGAAAGGATGGCATGCAGCCTGAGAGGGTGGGATGAACAAAAATAGATTATAGTTAGGAGACAGTAGGTAGGACAAGATTAATAGTTACCAATGTATTCAAGAATCTTGACCATTAACATACAACAGAACTTTCTTCAATGATGGAAGTATTTTTATCTACACTGTGTATCTATTGTGCACTCAAATGACACATCTATTTATGACAAAGACAGCTTTGCCCCTCGAAATGCGGTATGGAAACAACAGCATAAGCATTACCTGGAAGTTCGTATTTTAGTTAAAAACAGACTCTTGGCCCCACCCAAACCCACTGAAGCAGAATCTGAACCTGTTATAGGGTATTGACATAAACTATACATATTGACAATTTTCGTAAGTTTGGACATCCATATACACCGTATACACCTATGAAATCATCACAAACTAATGAAAATATCCATCATCACTAAAACTTTCCTCGTGGCCCTTTGCGATCTCATCTCTTTCCTCTGACACCTGCCCTCATCTATTCCCGGGCATGTACTGATCTCCTTTAGGTTATTATAGATTAACAGAATAGTATGTATGCTTGTACGGCTTCTTTCAGAATATTTGAGATCCAAGATTATTTTGAGGTTCACATTACAATAGCTGTACACTACACTACTACATACAATACAATAGCTCATTCCTTTTTGCTGACTGGTGTTCATTATATGAATATACTGTGTTTATCCATTCGCCTGTTGATGGACAGTTAGATTCTTTAGTTTTTTTTCTTACAAATAAAGTCATGAACGTTCATGTACATGTGTTTGTATGTACATAGATTTCATTTCTCTTGGGTAAATACTTAGGATAGGACTGGCGAGTTCATACGGAGTAGGTGCATATTTGACTTTTATGAAATTTGGATAATGTTTTCTAAAGTGATGATACCATATGTTCCTACCTGCAGTGTATGAGAGACTTCCAGTTGCTCCACATCCTTACCCATATGTGGTGGTGGTATGGTCAGTCATTTTAATTTCAGCCATTGTAAGGCGGTATGGTTCTATCTCATTGTGATATTAATTTGCACTTCCCTAACAGTAATTATTTTTGCTTATTTTTCAGCCATATATCTTCATGGTGAAGTGTCTCTTCAAATATTGGCCCATATTTTTACTGGATTGCTTCTTATTACTGATTTGCAAGATTGTTTATATGTTCTAGGTACAAGTCCTTTGGTACATGTTGTGGAAATATTTTATCCCAGTCTATGGCTTGTCTTTTCATATTTGTTAATAGCATCTTTTGAAAAGGAAAAGTTTTTAGTTTCGATGAAGCCCAATTTATTGCTTCTTTTATACTTTGCTGCATTTTGTGAAGTTTCCAAGGAATCTTTGCCAAGCACAGGAAATCTTTGCCAACATCACTATGATTTTCGTCTAATTTCATTCTAGAAATTTAATGGGCTTGACTATTGAATCAAAATCAGAATCCAAACCTGAATCTTTGAAAGGTCCCCAAGTTGTTTGTATGTACATTAAAATTTGAGTGCACTACCTTAAAAGTCACCACTAGTTCAGTATTATTCATGGTGTAATACTACTTAATAGTGACTTTATTTTTATTAAGATTTTATTTATTTATTTGCCAGAGAGAGAGAGAATGATAGCGCAAGCAGAGGAAGCAGCAGGCAGAGGAAGAAGCAGGCTCCCTGCTGAGCAAAGAGCCTGATGCGGGACTTGATCCCAGGACCCTGGGATCATAACCTGAGCCAAAGGCAGATGCATAACCAACTGAACCACCCAGATCTCCCTAATAGTGACTTTAGAAATTACAGAAAAGACATACTAAGTTCAAACAAAATGATTGTCTAACCACACAACCTAGAACATGTTCAAGAGACAGTGATCAGTAAATTTGCAGGGCACTTTCACTTAACACTTTTTACCTCACTCTATAGTTTTCTTCTGAATTCCTAAGGACATGCTTATCTTCAGAACTAACACCATTGAAATTATTCCAGCTAAAAATTCCAAGAATCCTAGAGTCAAAAAAAGCTTTAAATATCATACAATTCAACCTCTCAATCAATAAGGAATACCAACCTCGGCATTTTTTGTAGATGAGACACCTAGTCCTGAATACTGCCAGGGATAGGCCTGCTTCCAAATTGCTAATTATTTCAAAGCATCTGATGGTTGAGCAATGCTACTTGCCAGGAGGTTCTATCTTATATTGGCCAAAACCTGCCTTCATGTAACTTCCTCTAGTTCCACCTTTTCTGTCATAGATTGTTGAGTTATCACAGTTTCCAATCCCATTTAGAGACATCAGTTATCTGTTACTGTCTTATGTTTGATACTGTGTTTGATTAAATCAATCTTTTCCCAATTATTTGATCTCTTTGTTATTCTACCTCGCTATCAATGTTACTAATACAAATAACCCCTTCACACACATTCCCTAGCTAATATTTTACTATATTTATTATCATTCTTTTCACCTGCCTTTCCTAATAATCTTTTTTTTAAAAGATTTTATTTATTTGACATAGAGATCACAAGCAGGCAGAGAAGCAGGCAGAGAGAGAGCAGGAAACAGGCTCCCCGCTGAGCAGAGAGCCCGATGTGGGGCTTGATCCCAGGACCCTGAGATCATGACCTGAGCCGAAGGCAGAAGCTTTAACCCACTGAGCCACCCAGGCGCCCCTTAATAAACTTTTTTATAAAATCTTAACTCACTTGTAAGTTGCAGATGTGATACCCCTTTACCTCTAAATATTTCAGTGTATATTTCCTAAAAACAATGACAATCTCTTAGATAACCATAAGACAATTATCAAAAACAGGGGCACCTGGGTGGCTCAGTAGTTAAGTGTTTGCCTTTGGCTCAGGTTATGATCCTGGAGCCTGAATGAACCCCACATAGGGCTCATTGCTCAATGGGGAGTCTGCTTCTCCCTCTCCCTCTGCCCTTCTCCCCGCCCCACCCCCTTGGTTCATGCTCTCTCTCTCTCTCTCTCTCTTGCTCTCGCTCTCGCTCTCAAATAAAATCTTTTTTAAAAAGACAATTATCAAAAACAAAATTAATATTGGTACATTAGTACCTAATCTACAGAGTGTACTCGAATTTTGCCAAATGTCCTTTACTAGGACTTTTTTCCTAGTCCAGGATCCATTCCAGGATCACACTTCCAATAGTTGTCAAATCTATTTACTCTCCTCTATGCTGGAAGAGCTGGTCATTACATCTTTGACTTTCATGATCTTGGCATTTTTGGAAAAGTCCAGTCAACTTATAGACTGTCCCTTAATTTTTGCTTAATTTATTCTTATGGTTAGATAGGATGATGTTACATTCTTTTCAGTAAATTGCACCAAAACATACATGATGTTTATTGGTACCATTAATGTAAAGTAATCACTTATTTTGTTAGTATGTGCAAAGTTACAATTTTCCCCTTTGTAATTAAGAAGTGAGGAGGAGGGGTGCCTAGGTGGCTCAGTTGGTTAAGCATCTCACTTTTGATTTTGGCACAGGTCACGATCTCATGGTTATGAGATGGAGCATCATGTCAGGATCTGCACTGGGCAGAGATTCTCTCTCTCTCTACCCCTCTGCCCCTCCCTCACCTCTCTCTCCCCCTCCTTCTGTTAAAAAAAAAAGAAGTGGGGAGGAAACTTTGGGACTATGTAAATATTTATCATTACACTTTTTTTTTTTTTAAAGATTTTATTTATTTGACAGAGAGAAACACAGCAAGAGAGGGAACACAAGCAGAGGGAATGGTAGTGGGAGAAGCAGGCTTCCTGCCGAGCAAGGAGCCTGATGCGGGGCTAGATCCCAGGATCCTGGGATCATGACCTGAGCCGAAGGCAGACGCTTAACGACTGAGCCATCCAGGTGCCCCTATCATTACACTTTCACCTACTAGTTTAAACATCTATGTTTCTTGAATGAATTACTACTATAATAGTTGTATTGAGAGATAATTGTTGTATTGAGAGATAATTATTGAGAGATAATTGACATATCAGTTTCAGGTGTATTATAATTCAGTATTCGTGTATACTGCAAAATGATCACCACAGTAAGTCTAATTAACATTCATCATCACACAGTTACACATTTTTCTTGTGTGAGAATTTTTAAGATCTACTCTCTAAGCACCTTTTAAATATATACTACAGTATTATTAACTATTACCACCCTGCTATACATTAAGTGATTTTTAAATTTCTAATTCTAGAAGTTTTTAGGTACAAAGTGATTTTTAACTTCTAATTCTATTATTCATTACTTCTACACTAATTACTTGGCATTCTACTCTAAGGAAGAACTTTCCCTTCTCTACTAGTTATTTATCTCAGTAAGGACCCATGGATTCTTATTTTAATCAATGGGTTATAATCTATAGCTATCATTATTTATTTTGATGTTTAAATTGTCCCAGGTTTGACCAGGGGAGCCCCCTCTTGGCTGACTTCTCTATCCTTTTGACATTTCTCTGTCATTCTTTGAGTATTTACTTTCTGGTACAATCCAATTTTCAGGCCCAGTCTTTGCTTTCCCTGCTCAATCCCTGGACTTGGCCAGTTCTACAAGGATGACTGGTCCTTTTTAATGGACAATAATATTTGGAAACCAAACTGAGCACTGTATGTGTTCATTGCTCTTAATGTGCCAATGCTTCCAGGCCTTCTGCAAGGACAGAGCTAGAAAATACAAGTACTTCTATACATACACATATCTCTATATTTCTATCTGTATCAATATATTACAAACCATGAGTTCATATCAATATCTCCAGTCCCACTCCAGTACCATGCAGATGCCTAATACATAGGTTCAATAAGCAAGAATTCATTGTCTTAGGGACACTTTTTCAGAATATGGAATTTAACACCCTGGAAAGGACCCCAGCAAATGCAGTAAACTCACTGATGAGGAGGCTGGATAAGATAATGGCTAGTACTCAGTTGGGTGGAAATGCCTGGGTTGCCCTTGCAGAGAGTAGAGGAAGCAATAGAAAGGTGAGGATGCCGCAATACACAATAGGAAGCTGGAAGAGTCCCCAGGGTTTCACAGGAGGACCTTGACCATACATGAAGGCACAGGGAATGTCCTGGTGAAAAGGGCAGCAGTATCACTAGGACATTCAGTGGTAGCGCTTTTACAGACTGTGTTGACAGAGGAAGAGGCAGGTATAGCACTGAGCTCATGAACATCCATGGAGATAATGGAGCTCTGAAGTAACAAAGGCCAAGAGGCTGCCCACAGTGATGGACAAGCTCAGAAAAGTGGTTGAAAGGGCTTAATCTTAAGAAGTTTTGGATGTGGTTAATAGAGATGGTATCCCTAGGGGCCAAAGGGTAGGATTAAACTATACTCTCTACTCTTTGGGATAATAAAGTCCAAAGAAATACACCAAGGAGGGATGCCTGGGTGGCTCAGTGGGTTAAACCCTCTGCCTTAGGCTCAGGTCATGATCTCAGGGTCCTGGAATAGAGCCCTGCATTGGGCTCTCTGCTCAGCAGGGAGCCTGCTTCCCCCTCTCTCTGCCTGCCTCTCTGCCTACTTGTGATCTCTCTCTCTCTCTCTCTCTCTCTCTCTGGCAAATAAATAAATAAAATCTTTAAAAAAACGAATAAGTTTACAGGTGTAAATGCAAAACATTTCCAATTTAAGGCAAGTAATGGCCCACCGTGTTCTGGCAGGGAAATATCAGGTAAGAAAGGAAACCGAGAGAGAAGGCTTACACTTTGCCAACCCTATATGACTAGCAAGATAGAAGTAACAAGTGGTCCAAGAACTCTTGCCAGCCTCTAGAGAAATCCTGGAATAGCCAGTTCTTAACACATTAACACTCTGCACATATCAAGAAATTGATGGTCTTGCAAGTTCTCACCAAACCAATGGATTTCTCTTCCATAAACATGTTCTCTCACCTCAGTTAGAAAGTGACTAAGCCACATGTACTAAGGATTTAAATCAAAGATATAGGCAGGGTTTTAAATATATACAAGGGAACACTTAATTTGAACACAACCTCAAAGTCAGCAACAAATTCTACAATCCAGTCCTAAAACAGATAAATGATAAATTTCTTTGCAAAGGCTTATTCCAATTTCATGAGGCCAGCAGGAGGTGAGGCAAATGTACTCTGAGTCACGTCACACAGCAAATGCTGTGAATCTTGCAACCCATTTAGAAACACTAGCAGTGAATGGAGGGGCCCGACTTGTCTGTCTTCTGCTTGCTGATCCACATCTGCTGGAAGATGGAGGGTGAGGCCAGGATGGAGTCTGCAATCCACACTAAGTACTTTCGGGAGGAGTGATGATCTTGACCTTCACTGTACTGCAAGCCAGAGCAGTGATCTATTTCTGCATCTTATTGGCAATATCTCACCAGACACAACACGTTGACATACAGGTCCTTCTAAATGTCAACATCCATGTCAACATCACACTTTTTGATGGAGTGGAAGGTGGTCTCATTGATATGGTCTCATAGGACTCAACACCCAGGAAAGAGAAATGAAAGAGCTTCTCTGGACACCGGAGCCGCTCATTGCTCATGTCATCACCTGCCTGTCTGGATGCACATAATTCCCCTGGCAGGAGCAGAACAAAGTGGTGGCCATCTCCTGCTGCAAGCCCAGGGTGACATAGCAGAGTTCTTCTTGATGCCATGTATGATGTTTTTTGCTCAGTGGTGGAGATGAAGCTGTAGCCATGCTCCATGAGGATCTTCACGAGAAAGTCAGCCAGGTCCCAGCCAGCAAGGTCCAGACCCAGGATGACTGAGACTGGGTGTAGTCCTAGTAGATGGGCACCCTGTGGGTGACCCCATCCCTAGGACACATGACTATACCAGAGATGTGACCAGAAGGATAAAGGGACAGCACAGCCTGGAAGGCCGTGCACAAGATCCAGGTGTTGAAGTTCTCAAACATGATCATAGTCATCTTCTGTCTGCTGCTCTTGATGTTCAGGAGTGCCTCAATGGGCAGTCCCAGGTGCTCCTCTAGAACAACACATAGCTCATTATAGAAGATGTGGAGCCAGGTTTTCCCCAGTGAATCCCAGTTGGTGATGATGCTGTGCTCCATGCACTACTTCATGGTCAAAATGCAGCAATTGCTGTGGGCCTTGTCACCCATGTAGCTGTCCTTCTACCTCATGCCCACCATGACATCTTGGTGTTGGGTGCCTGATAATAAATGGGAACATGTCTAGGGGTCATCATCCCCAGCAAAACCGTCTTCACACTTGCCAAAGCCATTGTCAATGACTAGTGTGGTGATTTCTTTTTGCATTGCAATCTGCGGGGGCTGGGAGCAGAGGCGCCAGGAGACTGAGACACAGGAGCAGAGGGAGTGCAGGCTAGCTGCAGCAAGTGCCATCACAAGTCTTTCTATGTTGTGTTATCATTGACTACAGTTCCAGCTAGTGACTTCTCTTTGTTCTAGGCATTGTTTTAAATGGTTTTAAATTTCCACATAGAAGTTTTATCCCCCCAATTTTTATTAATTTTTAGTTATATTGTGTTGTTATTAGAGAATACTGTATTTACTGTTTGGACTTTGCTGAGGCTTTTCTTTGTGGCCTAATGGGTTTTTTTCTATAAAATTCTATTTTCTTAAAGATTTTATTTGTTTGTTTGTTTGTTTGTTTGTTTGTTTGACAGAGAGATCACAAGCAGGTAGAGAGTAGAGAGGCAGGCAGAGAGATTGGGGGAAGCAGGCTCCCCACCAAGCAGAGAGCCTGATGTGGGGCTCGATCCCAGGACCCTGAGATCATGACCTGAGCCGAAGGCAGAAGCTTTAACCCACCAAGCCACCCAGGCGCCCTGGCCTAATGGTTTTTGTGAGAAGTCGTGGGCAATTGAAAGAGAAGCATATTCCCTTTTAAGGATATTTAATTGGATATATTATCAATCAGATCTACCTTATCAACTATATAACTAAGGTTTCCCTAATTATTTTTTATTTACTTGATCTCTCGTACACTGAGAAACAGAAAGATAATATAATTTTATCAAGTTCTCATTAGTAAATGATAATGTTCTTTAGGGAAGAGCAAAACTGAATTCAGGTAGTTTGACTTTAGAACCTCAATTCATAACTATTACATCATACTAACTTTTGCGGGCATTCATCAGATTTTTCTCTGCGTCCATCAGATTTTTCTCAACCCCAGTGGTATCACTGGGGTGTCAAGTCATTCAGTAGGAAGAAGAGAGATCTCCCAGGGAAAGTCAATAAAAAGGATTGTGAGGACATAGGAGTTTCTGAAGCAATTCAGCAAGGTATCCAGGAAGTCAGGTAATTCTCTGAGGAGCTGAAGAATTGTGCAAAATATAACACAATTAGAGAGGAAGAAACTGTAAATTAATGGAATATTGGTCAGTGAAGTTGCTGAAGGTGTGGCCTACTTAGCAAAGTTGCAGTGTGGTGAGTCGGGGAGATGCAGTTAAATTGGGTATTGTAAATGGCTACTGTTGAGTAACAGAGTGATTAGGGACAAGCTCCACCAACAATTTGTAAAAGAGGGTTTTGATAGTGAGATAGTCACCTCTTACAGACCTCCCACCCTCTGACTGGGGAGGAAGATAAGACCTCTGAAGCAGGAGACTCCACCCACCAGACAATTGCAAGGCTAAGATACAAATAGGGAAGGCCCCTGAGTTGTTTGCCTGTGAAAGGGAAGTAACAACTCCATTGTGGGGGAGGATGGGGTAAAGCGTAGCTCTCCACTGGCAAGACTTGCAACTCCTAAAAAAGAGAAAGGTGTCTGTGCTGAGGAAGCTAGTTTGTTCACTAGCAGAACACCTTAGAGATGTCCCTTGGTGTAATGTCTAAAAGAGGACACAAACCAGAGTTGTATAGTTACAAGGAAAAATTACTCCCTGCTTAACTCTAGGCCTCAGAAGTAGAAAGAATATTCATTCTTAGGCACCCGGATGGCTCAGTCGTTTAAGTGTCTGCCTTTAGCTCAGGTAATGATCCCAGGGTCCCCACAGTGGGCTCTCTGCTCAGCAGGGAGCCTGCTTCTCCCTCTCCCTCTGGTTGCCACTTCCCCTGCTTGTGCTCTTTCTCTCAAATAAATACACAATTTTTAAAAAAGATTTTACTTATTTATTTGACACAGAGAGAGAGAAAGAGAGAGCACAAGCACGGAGAGGAAGGAAACTAGTTTGGAAGGACAGAGGGAGAAGCAGGATCGCCGCTGAGCCCGGAGTCTGACGTGGGGCTTGATCCCAAGACGGTGGGATCATGACCTGAGCTGCAAGCAGATGCTTAAGCAACTGAACCACCCAGGAGCCTCAATAAATAAAATCTTATAAAAAAAAAAATTTGTCCTCTACAAATTAGTTGTCCAAGATCATAAGAAAAGGCCTTTTGTCTTTGCTCACAAGAACAGACAATGCAAAACTCCACCAATATGTTAGGAGAGAAATGGGATGGTTGTAAAACTGATTTTCTAGGTTTCTGACAGTTTCGGATTGGGGAAGAAGAGATTAGGTCTGTTTGAGAAACTTAGTTTCTTAGGCATCAAGTTATTTGGACCGTGCAGAAGGAATTCCAGATCTCCTCTCATACCTACACCTTGATGCCTCATATCCTATTTTAGTAGATGTGCTGCCAAAGCAAGCACGGTGCCTCATATCCTAGAAGAAAAATACGGAGAGGTGGAACAGCTGGTTACTTGAAATTGTCCATTCTCGAGCAAGCAAAAGAAAATGTGGAATTAAATCAGGACAGAAATCAAGTTGGCCCTGGAGGAGGAGGGAAGGCTGAAGCGGCTCTCACACATCTGGAGGAAGGTGATGGGCAAGCAGTTGGTGCCAAAGGCAGCAAATCCCCTATCAGCGTGTGGTGGTTACTCTCCATCTGAAGGTGAAGTCAAGGTGAGTATAGGTAACTAGCAACTGAGAACAGCATATACTGGTGTCTTTCCCTATGGAAAGTTCTATTCTGGGGCAAAGAAAGGGAACTTGGGGAGCTTCATCAAGTGAGGGAGGATAATGTGGCTTCTAAGGAAAGGGAAAATAAGGGGACTCTAATTCTATGGGATAGTCACTCTGAGAGTTGAAGAAGTCACCCAGATCTAACAAAACCAGTTATAGCCCACCAACCAAAGAAAAGGCCATCAGGTCATACCTGGTGTTTATTGCTAGGAAGAACTGATCATGGGCTATCTCAGTAAGAGAGAATAGGGTTTGTGTTTGTGCTAGTCATTTCTAAGAAGGAATGGTTTCTTAGCCATGCTTACAACTGCAGTAGAGTCTTCCACGTGTTTTGTTAGAAACACTGTTCTGTTGGCCTAAGTCCTGTTGAAAACAGCATTTATCACAATCTGACTGCTAGCAGAACTGTGCTGTACTTTCTCAGGCTCAAATGAGATTAAAGGTCCTGGTTGAGGAAAGTAATTTGGCCGAGTGGAAGGCCATGGAAAAGCCTCAGTAGGGTTGTAGCTCTAGAGGAGCACTCAAGGAAAACTTCCATAAAAGCAGACCAATGGGAATTATGGCTTGTGTAGAGGCAGGAGTCTGCTCAGTATAGTTGAAAAATCTAAGGTGAGCCTCACTTCGGACACCCAGAAGCTAGTTCCTGCACTTCCATGGATACTTTACTCTATGAGGAGATTTTGCCACATAGAGAGAATAGCAAAATCATATTAAGTGTAAGATACCATGTACTTCCCCTTCCTGTTGTGGTTGGCTTTGCGCTAGAACACACCTTGAGGAATTTGGCTTTGAGACGTAAGGAGTTTTTTTCTCAGGCAAGTAAAGTTGGAGACAATACACTATTTGCTATAAACTTCCTTTGTTCTTTTTTTTTTTTTTTTTTTTAGATTTTATTTATTTTCTTGGACAGAGAGTAAGCCAGAGAGAGAGAAAGCACAAGCTGGAAGAAAGGCAGAAGGAGAGAGAGAAGCAGACTCTTTGCCGAGCAGGGTGCCCAATGGGGGGCTCAATCCCAGGACCTTGGGACCATGACCTGAACCGAAGGCATATGCTTAACAGACTGAGCCACCCAGGCGCCCCTAAACTTCCTTTGTTCTGAAAAAACAACAGGGTTGGATGAATTTAGTTTTGTAATATTAGGAAAAATGTTCTCTAAAATGGAAATGGTTGAGATACTGTGAATCTAAAAATCTGAAATGTTCATGAGACCCTGTAAAATATTGGGTGTGTGTGGTGTGTGTGTGTACTTGTGACTCGACTCAACTTCTTTCTTCCTTTTTGAGAAGACTTTTTTTAGGTTTAGATCACAGGAACAGGAGGAGGGACACACCCAACAGCTGTAGAAGCAGGAAACATCTACTCTAAAACTGAAGAACAAAAACATGAAAACTGAGAGTGCTTGCACATATTTTGTTCCAACTAACTTTCTTTTTTTAAAAAAATCCTCATTTCATCTATATATGATGGGGAATGGGGAGGCTTGGTTCTCTTTTGCAATGTAACCAGCATGATGTAAGTAGTTTTATCTTTGCAAATTTATTGTTTCCTTTGGAGAGTATTTCTTTTCTAGATCACATTCCAGAAGCATTAGGAGCTAAATCCCATTAGACAGCAGGGAGACCATTAATTATAGGAGTGGTGTTCACCTCATGCTGAAGGAAGGTCTGTGAAGAGGAACAGATCTGAGCTTGGCTGAGGTCAACATGAACTAAACTACTGATGAGAGCATTTAGAACTAAAGAATAAAGACGTTGAGGAATGTGACAGATACAAGTTGTCCTTGTTTTTCATAATTTTTGTGGTTATGTAAATGTAAACGAGTTACTTGTGTATCTCTGTCGGGGCTGCTGACTCCCACCTTTATGACAGGCCAGCTGCCTTATAAGGGGAGGATGAGTAGTGCCCAGTTTTCAGGGAAAAGCTTCTCTTTCAAGAAAGTGAAACCTAGATAGGAAATGGAAACTTAGTCCACGGGGGAACTTGTCTTTCTTTCCGAGTTTTGTTTGGGAACTGTATTGGAAGTAAGGTAGAAATGTTTGAGAGACTAGTGATTGCTGGGGGATGACCACCTCTGCCCATCTGAAGGCAGGGGCCCTAAGCTGCAAATGATTCACCAGTATTTTGTAAATCAGACTACATATTCTTTTCTATATTCATCACCCTTTTGTCCCCTTTGGTCCAGTCTTTCTCAAAATATGATATTTGGACCAGCTCCACTAGAATCACCTGGAAGTTGTTAAACGTAAAAATTCCTAGTCCCGTACAGGATGGGCACACCTCGGAGATATTGCAGATTCTGTTCCAGTCACCACAATAAAGCGACTATTGCATTAAAGCAGGTCAAATGAATGCTTTGGTTTCCCAGTGTCTATAAAAGTTATGTTTACACCATACTATAGTCTATTAAGTGTACAACAGCATTATGTCTAGAAACAATGTACATGTCTTAATTTAAAAATACTTTATTGCTAAAAAAAAAAAATCAAGCTAACCATCACCTGAGCTTTCAGTGGGTCATTTTCTTTTTGTGGGTCGAGGGTCTTGCCTCTGTGTTTATGGCTATTGATTCATTAAGGTGGTGATTCCTGAAGGCTGAGGTAGCTAAGGCAAATTCTTAAAACAAGGCAGCAATTAAGTTTGCCACATTTCTTGAATGGTTTCTCTGTAGCATGAATGCTGTTTGATAGCATTTTACCTACAGTAGAACTTCTTCCCACTTTGGGGAGTCAGTCCTCTCAAACCCTGCTGCTGCTTTGCCAACTAAGTTTATGGAATATTCTAAATCCTCTGTTGTCATTTCAACAATATTCACAGCATCGTCACCAGGAGTAGATTCCATCTGAAGGAACCATGTTCTTTGTTCGTCCGCCAGAAGCAACCCTTCATCCACTAAAGCTCTGTCATGAGCTTGCAGCAATTTGGTCCCACCTTCAGGCCCCACTTGTAATTCTAGTTCTCTTGCTATTCCCACCGCATCTGCAGTAACTCCCTCCACGGAAGTCTGGAGCCCCTCAAGATCATTCCTTAGAGTTGGAATTAACTTCTTCTACATTCCCAGTAATGTTGATATTTTGACTTCTTCCCATGAATCACACATGTTCTCAATGGCATCTGCAAGAGTGAATCTTTTCCAGAAGACTTTTCATTGACTTTGCGGCCAGATGTGTCAGAGGAATCACCGTCTGTGGAAGCTATAGCCCTGTGAAATGTATTTCTTCAATAATAAGACTTGAAAAAAAAAATAATAAGACGAGTCAAAATTACTCCTTGATCCATGAGGTGCCAAATGGATTTTGTGTTAGCAGGCATGAAAACAACATACATCTAAGTGCACATCTCCATCAGCGCTCTTGGGTCACCAGGTGCATTATTAATAAGGACCATTTTGAAAAGAATCTTTCTGAGCAGTTGGTCTCAACAGTGGGTTTCAAAGATTCAGGAAGCCATGCTGTAAACATATGTGCTGTCATCCAGGCTGGGTTCCTCCACTTAGAGAGCAAACACCTAGGAAATTTAGCATAATTCTTTTTTTCTAAAGATGTATTTATTTATTTTAGAGAAAGAGAGCAAGCATGAGCAGGGGGAGAGGCAGAGGGAGAGGGAGAAGATCCTCAAGCAGACTCCCTGCTGATTATGGAACCTGATACAGGGCTTGATCCCAGGACCTGGAGATCATGACCCAAGCTGAAATCAAGAGTCGGACGCTTAACCAACTGAGCCACCAGGTGCCCTAACTTAGCATAGTTCTTAAGAGACTGAGAATTTTCAGAATGGTAAATGAGCGTTGACTTCAACTTAAAGTCACCAGCTGTAGTAGCCCCTAGCAAGAGAGTCAGCCTGTCTTTTGGAGCTTTGATGCCAGGCATTGACTTCTCCTATCTAGTTATGAAAATCTTAGATGGTATCTTTTTTCAATAGAATACTATTTTGCCTACACTGAAAATCTGTTTTTCAGGGTAGCCACCCTCACTGATTATGTTAGCTAGAGCTTCTGAATCATTTGCTGCAGCTTCTCCATCAGCATTTGCTGTTTCACCATGCACTTGCTGTTATAAAGATGGCTTCTTTCCTTAAACTTCATGATCCAACCTCTGTTAGCTCCAAACTTTTCTCCTGCAGCTTCCTCTCCTCTCTCAGCCTTCACAGAACTGAAGCATTAGTGCCTTCCTCTGGATTAGACTTTGGCTTAAGGGAATGTTGTGGCTCGTTTGATCCTCTATCCAGACCACTCAAACTTCCTCCATATCAGCAAAAAGACTATTCTGCTTTCTTATCACTCATATGTTCATTGGGCTAGTGCTTTTAATTTCCTTCAAGAACTTTTGCTTTGCACATATAACATGGCTAAATGGAGGAAGAGACCTAGCTTTTGGCCTGTCTCGGCTTTCAACATGCCTTCCTCACTAAGCTTAATTGTTTCTAGCTTTTGATTTCAAATGAGAGATGTGAGACTCTTCCTTTCCCTTGAACACTCAGAAGCCATCGTAGAGTAATAAATTGGCTTAATTTTAATATTGTTGTGTCTCGGGGAGTGAGTCCTAAGGAAAGGGAAGGAGACAGGCATGCTGGTGGGTGTAGCAGCCAGAACACACACAACATTGGTCACATAAGTTTGCCACTTTAAATGTGCACAGTTCATGGTGCCCCAAAGTAATTACAATAGTAACATCAAAGATCACTCATCATAGATCCCCAAAACAAATACGATAATGAAAAACTGTGAGAAACTGTAAGAATTACCTAAATATGACACAGAGACAAAAAGTGAGCAAATGCTATTGGAAATACGGCATCAACAGACTTGTTCTGTGTAGGGATGCCACAAACCTTCAATTTGTAAACAAACAAACCACAGTATCTGTGAAATGCAATAACGTGAAGCATGATGAGATGAGGTATGCCTATACTTGACTCATTTAAAATCATTGAACATGGAGCCTAGGAATCTGTATCTTAAACACCACTTACAGGGTTTCTTTCTGTCTTATGCATACTAAAGTCTGATCACCCCAGCAGGATCTCAGCTGTGCTGCCAGCGATTAAGGAGATCTGTGTTCTCGACAGTGATACAGTTTTATTTTTATTGATAAGTTTTTTTAAGATTTTCTTATTTTTTTATTTATTTGAGAGAGAGAGAGAGATCATAAGTAGGTAGAGAGGCAGAGAGAGAGGGGGAAGCAAGCTCCCTGCCCAACAGAGAGGCCGATGCAGGGCTTGATCCCAGGACCCTGAGATCATGACCTGAGCTGAAGGCAGAGGCTTAACCTACTAAGCCACCCAGGCACCTCATCAGTGATAGAATTTTAAAGAGGGAACTGGTGGTGAAAACAACACAAAAGATTCCCAAGAAGATTGGAGCTCTACTATCTAGCTTTTTTTTTATAGAGCCTGTGTTTAAATTCACATTCTATCGCCAATTGAGAACTTATTTTGTGATTGCAGGTGATGGTAATTTCCTGTAGACTTTGACTCTTTCTTTCTAGAGAAGCTTATAAATACCTTATCTTTGATTTGCCACCAGATGAAGCCTGAAACTTCCAAGTTGGGCTGTCATTAAACCCTTACAAAAGTGTTTTTCTTTGAGCCAGGCAATATCGCTCTGCAACCGCTGGAGTAGGATCTCTCTTGGATATTTGGTTCTGTCTTCTCCAAGGTCTACAATGACTCCTCACCAACATTTTATTTGGAGCCAGAGTCAAAGGTTGGCCTCCTCACAGGGCTTCTGAGCTACCTGAGTGCTCACACAGGACTGCTGGGAGCCTCAGAAACAGCAAATACTTCCTGCTTTAATATTTTCTCACCGCCTCGCTTACCGGCCACGCCCAGCCTACCATATGCTTACACACTGTCAGTCCCATCCTTCCTGCCTCCTTTCCTTCGCTCTGCATTAGTTATGTCACCGCAAATCTATAAAAGCAAAACTCACACTTCGTACCGCTTCTAGTATGATTAAGCATATCACACACTCTAGTGAGAAGCAAAATTAAACCATTTTGCACTGCTGGATAAACTGAAGATAGTAGGGTCATCCTGACTTGTTCTGGTCTCTAGAATAATAAACCCTGGGAAGTTTCCTGCAAACCTGATTTCTCTAAAAAAAAAAATTTGTCCTCCTCCACTCCCCCGCTATGAACAGGCTAATGTGAAGTTGGTACCCTTGATAATTTTACCTTTCTTTCCCCTTAAGTGTGTTTTGAATTTGGTGAGCCAATCTTTCTGGCTTCCTCAGAAAGTCTGACACCCTTGCACTAATGATGAGTAAAGTTTGTCCTTCTTTTCCTAAATGTGACAGTCTCCTCAGTATTCCTTTGGTGTTCCCTTCCAGCCCTTTCTATTGTGCCTTCCAGAAACCCTTCCATTGCACTAAGGTTATTTCTATTTTTTCCCATCTCAATAAAAGCAACATTATTCAACCAGTGACCTGAACCCAAAACCTAACAGTCATTTTTGACTCCCACCTTCCCCCACTCCCTTCTCTTATATCCTGAAAGTCTTTCATACTAGTCCATAACACAACCAAGACCTCTTTATGTATATATTCATTTATTTATCTACATATGAGAGTTTTTATGTTTTAATCTATTGCAATTTGAAATCATCTTTATTGAGATATAATTCACATACCATAAAATTCACCCATTTAGTGTGTACAGTTCAATGGTTGTATGTATATTCACAGGGTTGTACAACCATAGTCTAACCTTAGATATTTTTATCACCCCAGAAAGAAATCAACCCCCTTTAGCCATTAACTATAATCTCTCACTTGAGTTCCCATAACAGTCTCCAACAAGTTGTGATCCATTCTCCATGCTACAGTCAGAGAGAACTTTCTAGAGGGCAAATCTAAGTGCACCTTATCCTAGATTAAAAACCTTCCATAGTTCCAAGGGGGTATGCAGCCCAGGGCACAAAAGGCTCACTTAGGGAAATAAAGTCTAAAGTGGGCCTTGTTAGTTAAACGAAGGGTATGGGTAGGTGGTTGGTAGAGGAGGACAGTGTTAGAAGAGCCACAAAAAGGGGAAAGGAGTCTATTGGATGGGGAATGGAATGTTGGCACAACAATGAGTCCGATACTTATACCCTGGGTGTGGGATGGGGGATGCTTTTTTGTTCATCTTTGAACCCCTAGTGCTTGGCACACAATACACACAGGATTGGCAGCAAGTGCCAAATGGATTAACAAATAAATGAATACATCTAATAAGGCATCCCAGTTATTTATGTTTCTGTGCCTGTTTTATTCATCAGACGCATTAATCTTACAAACAGTACTTGTTGAATTGGCCTCAGTTGCATAGCTAGATAGAGGCTGGCTCACTCATAGCTCACTTCTCTTGTCCTTACCACCGTGCCGACTCTTTAATGCTGTACAAGTAAACATATGCTCCTCCTCTGAGACTTCTCAGAGGCTCACAAACCACAGTTTCTTTTCTGATAATTAGTTTCATTTCTTCTCAGCCACATCTCTTATGGGTAAGCAACATTTTCCAGAAGCTGTGAATTTCAAATATTCAAACCCTTGTGTTTTAGGTGAATACAGATGTTTTATCTAATGTATTTAAAAGAGCACCGTGAGTGTATACTTTTGAATTGGCCATGATGCCTAATGTCTTAATGGTAATAGATACCATCTGAAGAAAAGCTTGATGTGTTTGCCAAAACAGCACTTTACCTCCAACTTCTAGTTGATCAAAACAGTTTTTAAAACTGAAACTTTCAGAAAAATACAACCGATTTTGCCTAAATTTTAAACAAATATTACACAATACTAGAATACTTGACAAATACTAGAATTTATTCTGAATTAGATTTATGATTCTTACCAGAGGATAAGTTTTCAAAACAATGACATACTTTAACACGTTAACACTAAATTCTACAGTTTTAGAGGATTTCCAGAAAATTTGATACTTGGTTTGACTAGACATAGAGGTAATATATAGGGAACTGAATTAATGGAAAAAATGGTTCCATTCACAGTAGCATATGAGTCCCAAATGAACTTATCCATAGTGTATAAGTGTTTAGGCTTCAGAGTCAAATAAATTTGGATTTTAGTCCCAGCTTTGTCAATTACTAGACATATGACCTTGGGCAAGTGATCTGCCTTTATGTCCCAGTATAGAAATAATAGTTATCCAACAGAATTAATTGAAATAAGTGCCTCAGTTACTCATTAATGGCAGTTATCATCACAACAATGCTCACAGTAAGAATAATAATTTGCAATGTATCTATCGTGGTTTTTAGTTGCAAGGAAAAAGAAATGATCTCTAGCTCTTGTAAAAGCAGACACAATATTTTCGACTAGGAATGTACGTGACTTGTGGATTTCCTGGGAGGTTGGCCCACTTGACTTGAGAGCTATGTAGCCCGAAGCTTAAGGAGAATCTAGAAGTGCTTCCGTGAGAACCTCACTGCCAGTTGCCCCTTGCACAGTGGATACAGCTCTACCCTGGGCTAAGGGCACCTCTGTTGCCTCCAGTAGCTGGACACTGTGATCACTGCCCCGTTAATGTCTAGTTGGTCACATGAGTGTATCGCAGAGGCCGGGGAGACTAGACAAGAAGTTTCTGCTTCCACAGCCACACCTTCAGTCAAAGATGGGCTCTGTCTGGCACCTACATTTATATGATGCAGAATCCTCCAAACGTAGGAGATTGAGAGGCTGAGCAGCTAAAAATACACGAGTATGTACTATCCTTCCCAGGGAGCCACAAATTTTAGAGATTGCCTTGACTCCTCTCTTTTCCCCATACTCCAATCCACTGGCAAATCTGTCAGCTTCGCCTTCAAAATATATCAGAACCTGACCACTGCTCCTCAGCTCGACCACTATCAGCCTAGAGCAAGCCCTTATTCTCTCTTGCCTGGATTATTCATTCAGCCTCCAGTCATTAAGCCTCTATAGTCTATCTTCAACATAGCAGTCAGAGTAGTACTCTTAGAAAATATATCAGGGGGCACCTGGGTGGCTCAGATGGTTGAGCATCTGCCTTGGGCTCAGGTCATGATCTCTAGGTCCTGGGATCGAGCCCCAGGCTGGGCTCCCTGCTCAGTGGGGAGTTTGCTTCTCCCTTTGCCTTTCCACTTCCACTCATGCTCTCTCTCTCTCTCTCTGAAATGAACAAATAAAAATCTTTAAAAACTTTTGACTTAAAAAAATGTCAGACCATATCATTCTCTTGCTCAAAGTCCTCCAATACTTTCCCTTTTGTTCAGAGTGAATGCCAAATTATCATAGTGACCTGCAAGGCCCTTTCTATTAGTCCTTCTCTCCCCCATTCATCTCTCTATTATTATTATCCTCATCTTCTATTACTCTATCACAATGCCCACCGCGTTCAAAACTCAGGATCTTTGCACTTATTTTTCCCTCTGCCAGGAACATTTGTCTCATTGATCTTTACAACTTGTTCCTTTATTTCCTTCAGTTTTCTTCTCAAATATCATTTTATCAGAAAATGAGGGGCGCCTGGGTGGCTCAGTGGGTTGGGGCCTCTGCCTTCGGCTCGGGTCATGATCCCGGGGTCCTGGGATCGAGCCCCGCATCGGGCTCTCTGCTCAGCGGGGAACCTGCTTCCCCCTCTCTCTGCCTATTTGTGATCTCTCTCTCTCTCTGTAAAATAAATAAATAAAGTCTTAAAAAGAAAAAAAAAGAAAAGAAAATGTTCTCTGACCTTATATAAAATTGTGATCCTCAGGCCCCCAGGACTCCCATCCTTTTAAATGTTTCTTCATAGCACATTAATCACCATCTGACATTCTGTAAATTTAATTGTTAAATTGTTTCTGCCTCCCCCTATTGAATATGAGCACCATGAAAACAGGAAATTGATGTATCCTCAATATCTAGTTGGCACGCAAAAAATATTTGATGAATGAATGAATGAATGAATGATAACAGATCTTTAATTATCACCTTATCTTCTAAATAAGGTACTATAAGTTACCCTACTTACTGTACAAAATGTACAAAATAGTGTCTGCACAAAATGTCATCTTTCTTTTACACCGTTGCCCGAGTCATGTTTTTAGGATAGATCTTGTTATGCCATTCACACATATATACATTTTCTCTTGCTTCTGATTGCTAATAGGTGTGTTTCTCAATTTGGGGTATGAGACGTTGGAAAAAATCACAGGATAAAGTAATACATCATTCTAGTCTAGAGGGTCAATTTTACTTTTAGCATCTGAGGGAGAAAGTTTCTAGTTTTATTCCTCTTGAAAAGTTTGCCACACACACACAAAAAGCTTGCCACATGCATGTTCGTATACAAATAGAATCAAGTTTTTCCATGTGGTTCAGTTGGGTAGAAATGATGAAAATCCAGGAAGGAAAAAATTTTGTATAAGCAGTGAATGATTAGAAAATTTATTCCTTCTGTGTTGTTAGGTAAACTTGTCTGTTTGTGCTGTAATTGAATCAGAAAGCACAGGGTACAGAACAATACGAGAAAGGATTTGGGGGAATCGCATAATGAGCTTGATGTGGAGACAAGTAACAGCTTTCCAAGCACAACTAAGTCTTTAGTAGTAGGTAATACCAGTCAATTTTAAAAGCTTACACAGTACTTACTAAACTATGGATTTTGCTACTGTAGAGATGGCAGTTGAATACAATCTCAAGTGTCTCTCTCTCTTTTTTTTAAGATTTATTTATTTATTTATTTGCCAGAGAGAGAGAGAGAGAGAGCGCGCACAAGCAGGGGGAGTGGCAGGCAGAGGGAGAAGCAGGCTCTCCGCTGAGCAATGAGACAGATATAAAACTCGATCCCAGGACCCTGGAATCATGACCTGAGCTGAAGGCAAATGCTTAACAGACTGAGCCACCCAGGCACCCTTCAAGTGTCTCTTATGTGAGAAAATACTAAGCAAAAAGAGGAAGATATCATCACTCTTGCAGTGATACTTAAAAACCAACTCCATTACACCCCTGAAGAAGAATAAGGTGAAGTGATTTGCTCTATAGAATATCAAAACACAATAAAACTAGATTATTAAGGCAGTGCAATATTGCCTGAGAGGAAAAAAAATAACCAATACAACACACTAAAAAACCTGGGTACAGAAGCATGAATTCAGTTATATGGGACATAACAGGGAAAAGATAGGCTCACTGTTCAATAAATGATGCTCAATTATTCATTAAAAAAGAATGACCTTGGTTCCTTTATCAGTATGATACAAAGCAACTCCATACAAATTAAAGAAAAAAAACTTTTAATGGAAAATATTTAAACTTTAAGAATAAAATTTGCGAAAGCATTGGAAGCAGAGGAATTTTTATTATATTTTTATTTTTATTAAAGATTTTATTCATTTATTTGACAGAGAGAAGAGAGGTCACAAGTTGGCAGAGAGGCAGGCAGAGAGAGATAGGGGGAAGCAGGCTCCCCGCTGAGCAGAGAGCGGATGCGGGGCTCGATCCCAGGACCCTGAGATCATGACCTGAACTGAAGACAGAGGCTTTAAACCACTGAGCCACCCAGGTGCCCCAGTAGAGGAATTTTTAAAGGAAGACCAGAAAGCACTACCCATAAAGGAAATAATTAATAAATTCAATCATATTAAGATCAAGTACTACTGTTCATTAAAAGATCTCTACAAGCCACAAACAGAGGAAAGATGTTAATAAGACATATAACCAGCCAAGGTTTAGTAGCCACTATATAAAGAGAACTCCTAAAAATCAACAGGAAAAGTCAAACCCATGGGAAAATGGGCACACAGAATGAAGAGGCATTTCACAGAACAGAAAACACAATTAGGGGATACATATATGGAAAGATGCTCAGTCTCATTTATAAGGAAGGGAGTGCAAATTACAACCACAATGATATATTATTTCACATTCACCAGACTGATAAACATTTTTTAAAGTAAAAAACACTCCTAAATGTTGACAAGGAAATGGAACAGCAGGAAGTCTTCTATGGTGCTAAGGAGAATTGGTATTATCTGGTAAATTTATAAGTACACATAATCCGTGACACTGGATATATCCTATATAATAGTTCCATTGCATAAGAACACCAGAATATAACACACAACTATTCATAGAAGTCTGATTTTTAAAAAGCAAAACAAACAAGAAACCCAAATCCTGGAAATAATTAAATGTCCACTGAGGGGCGCCTGGGTGGTTCAGTCGGCGAAGCCTCTGCCTAGGGTCATGATCCCCAGTCTGGGATCCAGCGCCTCAGCGGCTGCCCTGCTCAGCGGGGAGCCTGCTTCTCCGGCTCCCTCTGCCGCTCCCCCTGCTTGTGCTCTCTTTCTCTCTCAATAAATAAATAAAATCTTGGGGAAAAAAATGTCCTTTGAGTCCATCGTCTGCCCGGCACTGGCTAGTGGCTCGACGGTTACCGCATTCCATCTCACGTGGCCCCAGTGGCTCTGGAGGTCGAAATATCAGGCCTCAATGGGGACCTGAGTATGCCTGTGGAGGTGGGAACAGAAGAAGGCGGGGACGATGGCTCCAGGGAAGCAGCATATACTACCATCAGCTCCCTGTTGGACCAGATCTGCTCCTGTCTGGACTACCTGGCGGAGGAGAATGACCACCTCTGCACCCGCCTCCCCGAGAGCTGCTTGAATCCAAGTGGTCTTGAGTTGCTAGCAGCAGCTGGGGGAGGTTCCTAGCAATGCTAGCGGCTAGGCTGTGGAGCCCCAAATCTGCCTCTCAGGGCTAGGCTCTGGCCTGGGCACTCATCACCTGGTTTAGATACCTTCTCAAGGCTGACCTACAGGACTCCTGGTTGGTTTGCCTGCCTGGGCCCCCCTTCTGGTACTCCCCTTGATGTGCCTGAGTCATCCCCCACCACCTGGCATCCCCTCATGGGGTCAGGTCTGAGCTTGCAACCCACCCCCATGCCTGCCTGCCCAATTCCTGGGCACTCCCCACTCTGCCCAGGCCTCAAGTGTCCACATTAAATGGGTCTCCAACACCAAAAATTAATAATAATAATTAACAAATAATTGATTAAATGTCCATTGAAAGGAGAATGAAAAAATTATGGTATATTTATATTAGGAAATACCATATAGCAGTAAAAAAAAATGAACTACAGCTATATGCATCAACATGAATGAATCTCACAAATATTTGAAAAAACAGCTGCAGAAGAATATATAAATGTATATGTGATAACTGTGACTTATAATATGAAATGTATATTTGGTCTTGCTGTTCCTGACACATAGCTTTAAAATCCTTGGAATTTCTTAAGTGAGAAGAGTGAGAAAAGTGTCTTTTGTTATTCTTAACAATCCCCTTTCAACCACAACTGAGTTAATGAGTAAATTTAAAAAAAAATTTTTGGGGGGGGATCGGATTTTTAGATTTTTAGAAAGGTCTTAAGGATGGGAGCCCATTCCCAGTGGTGGGTATTGAGGAGAGCACGTATTTCGTGGAGCATTGGGTGTGATGCATGAACAATTAATCTTGTAACACTAAAAAAATAAACATATTTGGGAGAAAAAAAAAGGGATGGGAGCTCATTGCCAGTGGAAACAACCAAGAGTAGGGGAAATTTCAGTCCCACCCACCTCAGCAGCCTACCTCCTAGGAAGGGAGCTAGAGGTTGAATTGGTCACCAATGGTCAATGATTTAATCAATCATGCCTATGTAATGAAGCCTCCACAAAACCCCAAAGGGATAGGGGTTTTAGAGCACTTCTGTGTTGTTCTACACACAGAGGTTCTGGAATAGTGGAGAGCCCATCGAGAGCATGGAAGGAAGCTCCCTGTCCATTCCTCCATGTCCATTTCCCCCAAACTGTGGTGGCAACAGTTTGGGGGTTCCCTCCCTCTTCAAGCGCTTTGTACTATCACTCAATAACTTTACCATAACTCGATAAAACTTGCTTTGCTGCCCACTACTCTGTCTGGTCTACCTCTTTATTCTTCAAAGCAGCATAACCAAGAACCCTGGGCACCAAAGGAAAAGAAATCCTGTAACAGCTACATATGTCTTTGTCTCTTAACAGATATTTAGATTATATGTACTCTTTGGATGTATGAAATATCTCATGGTGTCAGTGTAAACATGTAAACATAGATTGAGAACATGTAAGTCTTTGTAGAGGTACCATCAGTTTAAGAAGTCAATAAATGATAACTAACATATTTCATATGTGAAGAAAATATTCAACTACATGGAATTTTTTATACACACCTTGTGTTTATTGCAGCATTATTTACAATAGCCAAGATATGAAAGCAACCTAAGTGTCCATTGATAGATGAATAGATAGAGAAGATGTTGTGTGCATGTATGTACACACACACACACACACACACACAAAATGGCATATTATTCATCCATAAAAAAATGAAATCTTGCCATTTGGAACAACATGGAAGGACCTAGAGAATTTAATGCTAAGTGAAATAAGTCAGACCAAGAAAGACAAATATCATATGATTTCACTCATATGTGGAATATAAAAAAACAAAACAAGTGAGTAAAGAAAAAAGAGACAAAGAAAAGCCAGACTCAAATACAGAGAACAAACTGCTTGTTGCAACAGGTGGGTGTGGGGATGGAAGAAATAGGTGAAGAGAATTAAGAGTATACTTAACCTGAGGAACAACGAGAAATGTGCAGAACTGTTGAATTATTGTATTGTACTCCTGAAGCTAATATAATACTGTATGTTAATTACCCATCAATAAAAAAAAGTGTTATCAAGAAAAATCATTGATAGTTTTGGAATGTTTGTTACAGCAACAAAAGCTGACTCGTATTGCTGGTAGAGATGGGGAATTTCTTTTTTTTTTTTTTTAATTTTATTTATTTGACAGAGAGAAACACAGCGAGAGAGGGAACACAAGCAGAGGGAATGGTAGCGGGAGAAGCAGGCTTCCTGCAGAGCAGAGAGCCCGATGCGGGGCTCGATCCCAGGCCCCTGGGATCTGACATGGGCCGAAGGCAGACACTTAACGACTGAGCCACCCAGGCGCCCAAGATGGGGAATTTCTTATTGGTGACGAATACTTGGAAGAACAAGTAGCTTTTGCAGCAGTCTGGGCATGAGTTTTGGGCATATTTACTAGCACCTTCTGAGTTCCAGGTTCTTAATCTATAAAATGATGAAGGTACAAGGTTGGTGCAATGATTGAATAAGATAGTTAATGTAAAGCCCAGAGCTATATCGAGGACGTGTAAAACGTGTCTGTTTCCTCCCTAAGCATGATGGAAGAAGCAGTGATAAATACTTGAGGACAGAATAAATGAACGAATGAATGAGTCCTTCCAAATCTGAGTCCTCATTCACTGGAGCCCTCCCAAGTCTGCTTGTCTTCTTGCACCTTTCTTCTTCACTACTGGTTCCTTCTTCAGCTGCTAGCTTATCCTGATACTCTTCTCCTCTGGGCAGGGTCTGAGAAGGTTCATTCAGTTTCAAACATGAGTCCTGGGTTTCTAAAATGCTACAGTGCTGGTAGTCCACTGCCTGGGGCCTTTCTTTGCTTCTTCAGGGACCTATCTTTTTCTCCTGGACAAATTCATCCAGGCTTGAAGCCTTTCCAGCCACGATGTCCTCCTCAAACCAGCAGAGCCCACCAGGTGATGGGCCAGTGGGCCATGACCACGGCTGTGAGGCTTAGAGGCTCTGGCTGGCGTGCTGCTGGCCCTGTGGTCCTGGCCAACCACATGGATTTCGTGAAGGAAAAAATACTCAGTGTTTTATTACTCAAAGGTAAAAACACAATCAAACAGTTAATTTAAAAATTTAAGGTGTTTCATTCAAAGTTAGTTCTTTAAGTGACATGGAAATTAAACCTAATGTATCAGGAGAAAGTTGGCAAAGGCCTATATGGCTAGAGATATATTCTGAGATATTAACATATTTTAACATTTTTTTCCTTCTTTGATTTTCTCTTAACCAATTTCACCAACTCCAAATCTATCCCCATTTGAAAAATAGCAGGCTGTGTGCTTTCTTGCCCCAGGAGAACTTTGTCACAGACTACTTTGGTGGCCCCCAGCGATACATTTTCTCCTATATTCTTGCCTGTGGTATAGTCTCTTCCCTTTAATTTAGGATGGCCCTCTGGCCTACTTTAACCGATAGAATGCTGTTCTAGTCCTAAGCCTTAAGAAGTTCTGCAAGCTTCCGCGTTTGTGCGCTGGGGGGAGTCAGCCACTAGTCTGACTACCCTGAGACCACCTCTGTGAGAATCCCAACCAAGCCAAGAGGAAGGGTTGAAAAGAGACTGAGGGCCCTGGCCAACAACCCCGTGGAGCTCTCAGCCAACAGCCAGCACCAACGCACCAGCTACATGAATAAGACATCCTGGAAGTGACTCCTTTAAGAACTGCCCAAGCTGGGGCGCCTGAGTGGCTCAGTGGGTTAAAGCCTCTGCCTTCAGCTCAGCTCATTATCTCAGGGTTCTGGGATTGAGCTCGCATCAGGCTCTCTGCTCAGCGGGGAGCCTGCTTCCTCCTCTCTCTTTGCCTACTTGTGATCTCTCTCTGTCAAATAAATAAAATCTTAAAAAAAGAAAAAAAGATGCCCAAGCTGATAGCACTAGTAGCAGGGAAATCTGGTTTGTCCAAGCCCTGCCAAAATTACAGAATCATGAACAAATAAAGAAAAAGATGATTGTTTTAAGCTACTAGGTTTTAAGGTAATAGGTTAAACAGCAATACATCACTGAAACAAGGTACAGAGTAGAAAAGACACTTTCCTCCTGGGAACTTTTTTTTCTAAAAGCCTAAGCTCTTAGAAGATTGCAGACAGTTTTGGAGAGGGGAAAAAATGAGTGAAAGACTTATAGGCATTGTAGGGTACCTTGAAGAAAGATGAAGAGAGATAGATTAAAATTAAAAAATTGAGATTCCCTCTGGGCTGGTAAGATGAGACGGTACTCCCAACTCTCCTAAGTAGCTATACAGTGCATGTGAGCAGACAGGACCAAGAGAAGCCTTGGAAGAGATTCCCCTGTCTGAGGTGCACTAAAGCAGCAGGAAACCACCAAACCTGAAGAGGTCATGTTGACAAGGATGAGCTTCCCTCCCCACTACACAGAATGTAGAACTTGTTAAAACTGGCAACAGAAGGAAACTCAAGATGTTTTCTACCAGTCTGGTAGAGTGGGGCTTGGAGTCATAAACTGTAGTACAGTAAGTGTTTTTAGCTAGCAAAGTCTGAACTCAGATCACTAACATTGTCCCTACCTTTCCTGAAAGATGTACTTAAGAAAATTTTTTTTGAGGGGCACCTAGGTGGCTCAGCTGGTTAAGTGTCTAATTCTCAATTTTGGCTCAGATCAAGCCCCACATCCGGCTCTGAGCTGGGTGTGACCTGTTTAAGATACTCTCCTTCTCCCTCTGCCCTCAGGCTTCATTCATGAGTGCTCTCTCTCTAAAAAAATTTCTTTTTAGAAGATAGGAGTATAAAAAACTCACTTTCCTTCTCTTTATTTTCTTTTTTTAAAATTTAAGTTCAATTAACATTTAGTGTATTACTAGTTTCAGAGGTAGAGTTCAGTGATTCATCAGTCTTATATAACACCAAGTGCTCATTACATCTTGTGCCCTCCTTAATGTCCAGCACCCAGTTACCCCATCCCCACATCTCCCTTCCTCCTTATTTTCTAGGTATTTTTATTTGAGGAGAATTTGACTTCATCAGCAAATCCTAGCAAGCCTGTATTCCACAACACCACAACTTTTTTCTGGCAACTATCCTTGATCTGTAATATTTTATCAAACTGGTCTTATCACTGTACATGGATAATAGCGCTAACCCCCCAATCAGCAGGGATTTCCATAGGCTTCCCTCTATTGTGGGGGCCACTCAGGAGTTCGCCTATGTGACTAGCTTTGACCAATGACATCAGCAAAGGTAATGCAAGCAGAGCATTGACAGGTACTTGCATATTAGAACTTTTTCTTTTGAAATTCTGTGACAACCAAGTAAAAAAACCAAGCTATCCTAATAGAGATGCCTAATAGAGGAGAACAGAGCTTCAGTTCACAACAGCCTCGGCTGCCAGCCACGTGAATGAGACCATCATGGACCAGTCAGCCCCACTCAAGCTGCAGGGTGACCACTGGTATATGTGTGATCTCAGGTGAGACCAGCAGAACTGCTCAGTGAAGCTCAGCCCAAATTTCAGAATCATGAGCAAACACGTGGCTTCTGTTTGAAGCCACTAAATTTTTTCAAATGGAAAACTACTCACTGACCACCAATATTTACAATATTGTTCACCAATATTTACAATAAGGTAAGCAATACACAGTTGAATAACATTCTGATTACTATAAAATTACTGTTTTTCCAGACTTCTGCTGAATCAGTAACACAAATATTGAAAAGACTGAGCCTGCATGTAAGGACGGGGTTAGGTAAAGAAAAACTACACAAATCAATAGTTTAAATTACAAAAGTTCATTTGCTCATTTATGCTAGTAGGTCCGAAACAGCAACATTTCTAATCATCTGGTTTCCACAAATCATGATCTTTTAGTCAGTATAGCACAAGAATTTCAGTATTTTGTAAAGGAATGGTTCTCCAGGATGAACTTTTTTTTTTTTAAATCTTTTTTTAAATTAACATATAATGTATTATTTGTTTCAGGGGTACAGGTCTGTGATGCATCAGTCTTACACAATTCACTGCACTCACCATGTACATACCCTCCCGATGTCCATCACCCAGTCACCCATCCCTCCCACCCGCCTCCACTCCAGCAACCCTCAGTTTGTTTCCTGAGATTAAGAGTCTCTTATCTCTTATGGCTTGTCTCCCTCTCTGGTTTCGTCTTGTTTCATTTTTTTCCCTCCCTTCCCCTATATCTTCTGTCTTGTTTCTCAAATTCCTCGTATCAGTGAGATCATATGATAATTGTCTTTCCCTGATTAATCTACTTCGCTTAGCATAATACTCTAGGAGGAACTTTGAATGCCCATTCAACTAAGCCTTGTTTGGCTTATTAAAACACAGCATTATTTGTTTAGTCCTCTCCTCTGAGTGGAGAGGTTATTGGGAGTGGTAAAATTTTTCCTTCCAAGGAGTTGTGCAAATAAACTGTTGCACTAATATAATTATAGCTATAGATAGAAATTGTGATAAGTCTACTTTAAATTGTCCAATTTAAATAGTTTTTATTTAAATTGTACAATTAATTATAGAATCATCTATTTGCTTGAAGGTTTATGGCTTCAGGAAAATTTTCAATTTCCCTTGAGGTAATCTATTTCTTGCTTTGTTCAGAAAGAGGGCATTCCAGAAACAACATGGACTTATCCATGATTGTGAAATGCCATTTTTTGTTTTTGTGAATGTAAAACAAAAACAAAAACCCAACAATCATTCACACTTATATAAACAGACAAAAAAATCCAGAATGGTCCTTAGCTATTAAAGGTTAAACATAAGTTCTGATTGAGTTATGACTATGGAAATTTTTTCTAGCATTTAGAAAAACTGCTCTTTAATAAGAGAGAGAGAGAGAATAATCTACCATGGTATCATATGTTCTTTTCTGTTAAATGAAGCAACTACAGTAAGCTTTTATTTATCCAAAGCAATCAGTGCTATTGAAGCAAAAACAAACAAACAAAAAAACAACAAAAAAACCCCAACCCAATATGGGGTGTCTGGGTGGCTCAGTTGTTAAGCATCTGCCTTCAGCTCAGGTCATGAGGTCCTGGAATCGAGTCCCACGTTGAACCACGCGTTGAGCCCCTGCTAGGCAAGAAGGCTGCTTCTTCCTCTCCCACTCCCCCTGCCTGTGTTCCCTCTCTTGTTTGTCTCTCTCTGTCAAGTAAATAAAAAAAATCTTAAAAAAAAAAACAAAAAAACAACCAACAATTCCTTTGATACTACTCAAAATGAACAGATTAGATTTGATTTTCATTAGAATACAGTTATTCACACAATTAAGTCATAGAACCAAGATGTGTGTGTGTGTGTGTGTGTGTGTGTGTGTGTGTATGATATTAATGATTATTGAGCATCTCCCGGACAAGAATGCAAAGTTTGTCTCTCTCTTTATAAAAAGCAGTTACAATTTTTTTTAAAAATTTTATTTATTTATTTGACAGAGAGAGAGATCACAAGTAGGCAGAGAGGCAGACAGAGAGGTGGGGGGAAGCAGGCTCCCCACTGAGCAGAGAGCCCGATGCGGGGCTCGATCCCAGGACCCTGAGATCATAACCTGAGCCAAAGGCAGAGGCTTTAACCCACTGAGCCACCCAGGCACCCCAAAAGCAGTTACAATTTGAGGACACTTCATGTTTGCCTTTTTTTGCCAGCACCAAGTTTGTCTCATCTTTATCTCTCTGTTTCATGAGAAAGATTAATTCTCCGATGCTGTCTATGACACTATTTGTTCAGGACAAATACCACAGGATGTCTTGGTTTGCTAGCAACATCTCTTTTCTTCTTTGATCTGCTGTCATTAGATTCACTGTCAGACAAAGATTTTCTTTTCGTCCTATCTTTTTCTTTAACAGTTTTTTCAGAATTAAGAAATAGTTTGTTTAACTCTGGATGATCTAAATTTCTTCAGGTTTTCAAGTATTATCAGAATCTGTAAATCTCTTCCATTTAAGGAAGTACGTCCCCTTCCCATTTACACATTGGTACAGTGCTTTTTCTTCTACCAAATCTTCAAGCTCTTCAACTCTTACTTCTTCCACCCGTTTCTTTCCCAATTTCTTGGAATGTAGCTTTATTGGAAGCCATTTTTAATCATGTAGTTGAAGGATTATGTTACTCACTGCCTCCCAGCGGCTTAGTCTGGCTTTGAGGCATTTCAGATTTTGGGGGCCACATCCCAGGAAGAGGGCCATGGAGAGCTGTGCAAGAGGCCACTTAGTTTTGGGGGTAGGTTGTTATGCAGCAATAGATAACTGATACAGGGACACTTATACTCTATATTTTAAGATGGCTGATGAAAATAAAAATTGAGTCAGTTGAAGAGAACTAGTTGTGGTACTGGGTAATTTTCAAACTTTTTTTCAAATTGAATAAAGAACAAATTCATCTTTCTTTCTTGAAAAATCTCTTTGAAGAGTTTCTTTCTGAGAAGTGATTGACAAATGGCTCTGAGGCTGTTCAGGTTGCCATACTGGCACAAAAGACTGATTCAGACTTGACCTCTAAGAAGATATTAATTCTTCCACCAACAGTTGCCCATAAAATTGTAGTACACTTCTCTGGCAGTTTTCTGTCTTTCTTCCTGGCAATTATCTTGAAATCTCTTCTAAAGATACAAAAAGAGTTTCTGTTTGCATCCACCTATCTATACAATTAGGAATTACTGTACAGAGAAATGAGAAATTGCCCTGATGAGGAACTGGACCTAGTCTCAATGTGATGAAATAGTAAGGCAATTCATTTTAGCCATTAACTAATAATTTTACCCAATTTGTACTTTTCTTGAGCCATTTAAAACAAAGACTACTGCATAATTGGATAGCAGGAAAGGTCACATGAATTTGAGAGGTAAAACATGAGACATCAAATAAATCAATCCCATAGGAGCTGGAGGTTACTTTGGTCTGCCTTTCACTACTTCTCCCTTCAGGAACATGAATGGCATTTGGCCACAACTTGCCTCTTGCCCATTTTATCCTTCACCATCTACTGCTCCATTTTCCCCACTTCCAGCCCTAATTACGTTCCTTAGACATACATGCCTTCACACTCTTGTTCCTACCGAACTCTGCCTTGAACATCATACATGTCTAACCACTCCCCACTCCCAAGGTTCTGGAACATCTTTATACGGACAAGCAAATCTAAGTTTCTAACATATACCAATAATAAGGATCTATCTATATAATTAACCATGAAGGTCTTTCCCGACCTAGTAAAACAGAAAATGTACTAAATAATTACCCAAGCTTTTGGAGAATCGGAAAATCCTTCAGTACCCTGCGCTTAAGCGAATTTACATGTCACTCTCAAGTACAAAATAGTCACTAGATATATATATATATATATATATATATATATATATTTTAAGATTTTATTTATTTGACAGAGAGAAACACAGCGAGAGAGGGAACACAAGCAGAGGGAATGGTAGCGGGAGAAGCAGGCTCCCCCTACCCTCCCCCCCCAGCAGGGAGCCCAATGCGGGGATCGTGACCTGAGCCGAAGGCAGACGCTTAACGACTGAGCCACCCAGGCGCCCCTTCCCTAGATATTTTTAAGAAATAGAAAGTAAATGACTAAACGAGTCCTCCCAACACTGACAATTTTATTTGTTGAGTTAGGGCACTAGGCGCCTATGGTAAGGATATTTAGTGAAACGCAATAGAGGCTTTTACCGAAAGAGTACTGTATTTTAGGTATTTTGCTAAAATCACCTAACTTAATCCTTTGGCATACGGCGTTCTCACTCTCAATTTTTAGCAACACGACAACAGCGGTGGAGGTAAGGTCAGTGGGAAGGTGCAGTGGGAAAGGTTAGACACGAGACACTTCAGGACCCTCGGAGGGGCCCTGAGGGAGGCCACAGTGACGTCACAGCTCTCGGTTCGGACATTCTCTGGGACTAGCTTTGTCTCAGTGGCTCACATTGGAGCCCACATAAAATCACTAGCAAATGAGATGGAAGAGGCGGCGCAGGGTGTCTGGGCGTCTGTTTTCTCCTCGGGGTGAGAGATGTGTTCGCTACGGAGGAAATCCCACTCAGCGAAGCCAGCCGGCCTGACGCTCCCGCCTCCGCGTTCCCTCGAGCCAGAAGCAGGGGCAGCATCCCTGGCCTGGGCACTAGCGCCGCGGCGCCAGGGGCTCGAGGCCAGGCAGATTCGGTCGGGATACACGTTGAGGCTGGAAGGTACCAGGACCCTCTCGGCCGGCACAAAACCATCACTCCGAAAACCCTCCCCGCGGGTGTTGGTACTAGCTCTCCTTCCCAGGCTTTAGGTCTCCCCCCGAAAAGCGCAGGCGCCCGAAAGGAAGCGCGCTTCCCTCGCAACTTCTCGAGGGCGAAAGGGGCGGGTCCTCGGCGGCGGGCGCTGAAGCCCCGCCCCGCCCGCGCGGCCTGCCGGATTCGCCCCGCCTTCTCTGCGCGGGGGACGGCCCTTCTTCCTTCTGCGCCACAGTCCCGGGCGGCGGCCCTGGTCCGGGGTAGATCTGCTAACTTCGCGTGGGAGGCAGCGGGCGCGGGTCCGGGCCTACGGAGAGCGCGCCGCGCGCCCCCTTCTCCCTGGGAGCGACGGGCCGCGGAAGTGACGTGTGCACGAGCAGGAGCTCGTTTGAATCGGTTCCCGGGTGATCCTCGCGCCTGCGGCAGCGCGGCCGCCGCCTCCGCCGCTGAGGGAGGAGCTGCAGCGCGCCGGGCTAGAGGCCTCGCACCGCCCCGGGGGCTGGAGCTGAGAGCGCCGCGCGGAGTCTGCACCTCGGCCCCGAGCGCGGCCGCGGTGAACACCGGCGCCTCTGTTTTTTTCTCCTCTCCCCCAATATGGCAGCGGCGGGCAGCGGCGGGCCCTCGGTGGGGACCGGAGAGGACGGCGGAGGCGACGGCTGCAGGACAGTGTACTTGTTTGACCGGCGCGAGAAGGAGTCCGAGCTCGGGGACCGGGTGCTGCAGGTCGAGGAGCGCTCGGACTACGCAAGGTTCCGCGCCTCTGTGTGTCAGGTACGCGAAGGGGCCAAGGAGGGATGCGCGGGTAGAGTTTGGGTTGGGAGGGTGACGAGACTCTCAAGTTGCTCACCAAGGGCAATAAACCTGTCACCTGGCTCTAGTTCTTCGGCCTTGGCTTCTCTCTCCCGGGTGCCCGCCATGCCTGTGGCCCGGCTGCTGGAAGCCTTTGGGCCGGTCCCAGCCTCGGCCTGGGAGTGCAGAGCCAGCATCTCCGTGGGCCTCCCCCTGCCCTTTTACGGGGGTCGGGGTGGGGGTGGTTTCGATGCCCGGGATTTCATACCTCGGGTTTAATTGGCCCGTGGCGACCTTAGTACTCTAAGGCCTTAGAGTACTCTAAACTCATCTTCCAGTAGGGAAAGCCACTTGTGTCTCTTCGTGTGGAACTTTTTTTTTAAAAATACGAGCGCAGAGTTAGAACCCAATAGCTCTGTTAGGAGTGTGGCGATGGTCCAGAGTTCTGAAATTCCTGGAGTCGATTGACCTCAGGTGCATTAAATGATACCATAATTTCCCGGGTCATCCTGTCAAGGAGGTTTATGGGCCCGCCCTGACAGGGTCCTTCCGTAGTGAAAACACTTGGCCCAGTTAACTTCGGAGGTGGAAGCTGCCCTTCTGGTTTTCTGAACCCTAGCCCTTGAAGAGTTTTAGAACTAACTCCAAAGGTGCCTGTGGGTAGTTGTGGAACACCAAAGAAGGATGTGTATGCCTGATTGTGTATATATATGTGTGTGTGTGTGTGAGGTATATATTTGTGTGGTGTGTGAATATACATATATATATATATATATATTCGTGATATATGTATCTCCACTGTATTAGTTTGTTTTAAAAATTAATGACTACGTAGGAAAAGCTACTTTAAACTGTGAAGACTTTTATAGGTAGGAGGTGGAGGTGGTGCCTGAGCTTTAAAGAAGGGATATAGTCCTGTGGAGCCTTAACCATATGAAATTCTTTTTAAGCTACGGAGAACACTTAGCTTCCAAGGACAGAGCACTTTGTGTGAAGCATTGTTTTAAATTGATTAGACTGATGATTTAGTATTGTTCTAGACACATAACTCTGTAATTGATGAAATAATTGAAATCAAGACCCACAGAATAAAAGGGACTTGAGAGCAAGGACGTTGGTTTGTTCACAACTGTATTCCCAGTGTCTAGACCCATACCTAATACATGGTAAGTGTCAGAATTAGAGTGAATGAGCGAAGAGAAAAATGTATAAAGACTGAATTCATTCTGTGCCTTGGATATAGCAGATTCCCATGTATATATGAGAACCGAATGAATGAGTGCTCATCTTTTTTGATGAATGTTTTCTATTCAAAACCATACCCCTCCCCCCCAAAAAAGGAAACTCTTTATTATATGTATTGTTAAAAAGATCAGCAAATTAAAGGAAGTATGGAACCAGAGGGGAAAAAGTAAACCTTTTCTCTACTGTAAAGTTTATAGCTACTGGTAGCATTTGGGGTTATATCTTTGTATTCTTACCCCAATTTTTTATAGCTATTTTTTCAACTAATATTGTTAGTATTTTTCTATTTTAATGCAAATCTTCCTAATTAAAGTTTGAAATGGTTTGCTTAGTACTACTGTTTACATAACTAAATCCCTTCTTTTTGTTGACATTTACTTCCAATTTTAAGTAATGTCATGATAAACATCTTTGAATAATGGTCTTTTATGTCTTTTCTTTAGTTTAGGCTCCTGGAAGTTTCTTCCAAGGTCAGGAATGTTTTTAAAGCTCTTGATAGGTATTTTCAGGTTGGTTTTCAAAAAGGTTGTACTGATTTACTCGCCATTTAGAAATAAAATCTCTCCTGTGAGAAGTCTCACTAACTGTTAGGGGAAGTATTACTACAGAAGTGGAAAGTCGCTTTTGGAGATGAGTGACTCACTTAAGTCAAACAGATAGTACAGTCTCAAATTAGGATTCAAACCCAGAACCCATATTCTTTCTGTTATACCTTTGTTATACCTCTCTTTGTTATACCTCAAATTAAGTTGTAATAGGGAACTGGGGTGCCTGGGTGGCTCAGATGTTAAGTGTCTGCCTTCAACCCAGGTCATGGTCCCAGGGTCCTGGGATCAAGCCCCTCATCGGGCTCCCCGTTTGGCGGGAAGCCTGCTTCTCCCTCTCCCTCTGCCTGCTGCTCCCCCTGCTTGTGCTCTCTTGCTCTCTGTCAAATAAATAAAATCTTAAAAAAAAAAAATTGTAATACGGAACATATATATTTATTCCACTCTTCCAATATATATTTTTGAAGATTTTATTTATTTATTGAGAGAGCAAGAGTGCGTGGGTGAGCCTGAGAGAGGGGGGAGAGAGAGGGAGAAGCAGACTCCCTGCGGAGCAGGGATCTTGAAGTGGCCCTGATCCCAGGACCCCCAGATCACAACTTGAGCTGAAGGCGGACGCTTAACTGACTGAGCCACCCAGTTGCCCCATTCCTTCAATATTTTAATTTGAAAACCAAGGAAACTGTTTCTTTTGACTAATTCTTTCTTCCTTTTTCCCACTTCTTCCTATTGGAAGAGACAAAGGTTAAATTTGATTGGAAGTGAGAGAGAACTAGTAAGAAAAAAAATGGAAGGCTAATTTTTTTCAGAGAATTTACTTTTTAAGGCATTACTAGATTATATAACCTAATCTCATACTAACATTGTTCCCATTACCTACATGAACAACTGAATTAAATTATTCAATTTAGTCAAGGTTATACAGATACTAAGCATTGAAACTGGGATTAGAATCTAGGTCTGTTTGATTCTGAACCTTGTTATTTTTATTTAAAAAAACCTCCACAATGCCCACACTATTTACTAAAGCCTTCATTTTCCTTGTGTGTGTGAGTGGGGAGGTAAAATAGTGTACTAAATTAGTTTTTCATTAGAACTTAAACCAGTACGTGTTTGTAGTGCTAGAAAGTATTATGGATCCTAAACTGTTACTTGGGGAAAGCTAACTTTGTGGAAAAAGGGAATAATCAAGAGGAAGGAAGAAGAAAGAGGAAAAAAAGGGAGAGGAAAGAATAGATCTGGAAGAATCCCTTAGACTAGTGATAAGCAGCTGTTGACTCACCTGAACCCTTGTGGCCGTGCAGACTCAAAGATTAAAGGATGATTCATTTGGCTAGTTCTTAAGATATATTCAGACATTAAGAGAAGTATGTAAACTTTCCCCTCCATCTCCACATTTGAGGGAATGCCTAGTTTTTCCTTTGTATGGTTTCACTATACCTTGTGACCCTACCATAGCATTTATACCATCGTACTTAAAAAAAAAAAAAAAAAAATTCTGTATGGTCTTTGAGGCAGGAGCCTTACCTAATAGTTGGTTTATAGCTGTTTAGGTACATGAATCACTTTCTTCCTTTAAAAAGAACTTGTATATAGATTAAAAATTCCAGAAGATGAGGGGCACCTGGTTGAATCTGTAGAGCATGTGACTCTTGATCTTGGGGTTGTGGGTTTGAGCCCCATGGTGGATGTGGAAATTACTTAAAAATAAAATCTTAAAAAAAATCCAGAAAAGGAAGAATCATAACAGTAGATATAGGAAGGAATAAAATAGTAACCTGAGGAGAGTTAACAAACTTTGATAATATCTTACAAATATCTTACACCATTGCTGAACCATGAATCAGCTTTGAGTTTCTTAGAGGCAAAACAAAGGACAGATAATTTATAGAAAAACTACAGTGTCTATAAAATAAAAACATTCCAAGTCAAGTGAAGCAAAGCTTTGACTTGAGAAAAATTTCTCCCTAGATTCCTTATAAATCCTGGTAAAATGGACAGCATCCCTAGAGATAGGAAAGTCTGCTGCTTATTTCCTATAACGCAAGGTAGGATATATGTGTTACTTTGGATAGTGCAAGTTGCTTTAACTAGTAATGACTCAAATTTTTTTTTAGAGATTTCTCACTCAAGTGCAGAATGGGTGTTCTAGACTGTGAGCGATTCAGGTGGAAAAATTGGATGTAATGTCAAAGGACGAATCATTAAAGGCTAATTTACAGAGTTTCAGAGCAGCGCATTGAAGTATATATAGTTTCTGTCTTAATTCATGGGTGAACTTTGAAGTATTTGAAAATTTTATGGACTACAATTTAGTTAGCCCTTTATAGATCTTTCTTAAAATTGGCTTTGAGAGAAGTTAGGCAGCAGGTAGTTTGAAGCTGACCTATAGAGATGGAGGGTAGGTAATTTTTATTACCCATTAAAGGCACTTCCATCTTCATTACCAATTAACCCAGAAAAAGATGGGGCCAAAGTGTTCATATAAAAATGAAAAAAACCTAATCAAGACTCTTGCCCAGATAGAACGTTATCCTGCTTTCATATAGGGAAAGGGAGAGGAAGTCTATCTGTATTCAAGACCAGGTTAACACAAACACATGCAAGACTTTATGTCTGGTAAGATAGAATTTAGACTAAAAATACGGAGAGAAAAGCTTATGCCATCTTGAACAAAAGCATAATGAATAATTAAAAGTATTTAATATATATTTGCCAAATATCAAAGCTTTTAAACATTTGGAAAAATTATAACTCAAGAAATAATTTTTGTATAGAATTTTGAGTAAAGAAAAAAGAACTTAGTATCTTAAGTGAATAATTAATGGAGAAGAGTATATGGAATAATTAGATTATAAATACTTTTCAGATTTACATAGGTCTTAAAAATTCAACTTGTCACTAGTGTTTTCAGTAAGTGTAAGAACAAATTTTGTTTTACAGGATGCATAAGCACCTGATCTAACAATTGGGACACTGTAGAAATAAAGAAGTACTAGCTAAAAAAGACTCAGTGCACAAAACCTAATGAAGTTCTATAAAAAGTTTTTATTTGTTAAACAAGTAAAATTTTATTCCCCATCAGTTTTATCCATAGCTTCATTTCTGTACCATGGAATTGCATGGGAGATAATTCATTTTTAGTAAAGGATACCAGATTGCTCTTCAATATAATTGTACTGCTTTTCAGTCTTCTCAGCAGTGGGTAAGGTACAAGTTCCATATATGGAGGCCTATACGTTATATAATCAGGACTTAAAATTTTTGCTAGTCTCATGGGAATGATAAGTTATTTTAATTTCTCTAATAGCTAGTGAAGTTGAGCATCTTTTCATATTTTCTAGTTTTTTCCTTCATGGCTTACACTTCTTATATATTTTCAGAAATCCTTTTCTCTACTCAAAATTATTCCCCTATGTTTTCCTCTAAAATTTTGGGATAATATGCAGTGTCTTTAATTCTCTGGAATTTCTTTTTGTGTACGTTGAGATGGGGATTTTAATTTTACCATTTTTATGCAGTTAACTATCTGTTTCAATATCATTCATTGAAATTATTCTTTCCCCACCAATTTATAAAGTCACCTTCTGTTTGCCAAGATCTCCATATTTGTGTGTGTGTGTGTGTGTGTGTGTGTGTGTGTGTGTGTGTTTCAGGGTCCACTGTTCTCTTCCACTAATTTATAGTATATTTTACATTACAAATTTTTTTCTTTTCTTTTTTTTAAAGATTTTATTTATTTATTTGACAGAGAGGAAAGAGATCACAGGTAGGCAGAGACAGGCAGAAAGAGAGGGGAAGCAGGCTCCCTGCTGAGCAGAGAGCCCGATGTGGGGCTCTATCCCAGGACCCTGAGATCAGGACCGGAGCCGAAGGCAGAGGCTTTAACCCACTGAGCCACCCAGGTGCCCCTACAAATTTTTTTCTTATAAAAAGCTTCAAACATCTATAGAGATAGTAGTATAATGAGCCCACATTAATTTATCATCCAGATTCAATAGGTACCAAGTATTTACCACATAAACATGATTTTTGTCTTTTGTAGCATGTTCCAGTTTCTGGTTCACTTTGCTCCTATATATTTCACATGCATTTCTGTGATCATACCATCAACATTAATATCTTAAAATATCATCTAATAGCTTAATCCATATTCAAATACCTATCTCAAAATGTCTTTTCTTAGAGTTTATTTAAATCCGGATTCTAACTGGGCCCTCAAATGTCGAATTTGTTTTTTTATGCATCTTAATTCTTTTAAAATTTAGAGCATTTGAGCAAAACTCTCTTTCCCCAAACTCCTTATTTTTCCTGACATTGGCTTGTTGAAGAAATCAAGTAGGTTTTTCTTTAATAGTGCACGTTCTGGATTTGTCTCTGCTCCTTTATGGTGTGACTTGTTTTATCTCCATATATCCTGTAAACAAGTTATTTTTAAAGCTTTATAAACAAAATTTAGTTTCAATTTTGAGGTATGGAGGCAAAGAGTACTTCATAGGTGGTGCTGGTACTATTATATTGAGAAGCATGTAATAAATGGATATTTCTCCCACCCTTAGCAATCCTAAGATAATATTAGTGGGATTCAGGTAGTTTCACCTTTATGAAGCTGAAACTTCATAATAAAATTTGAGCTGTTGGTTCATCTAGTGATAGTAATATTCTGATTGCCGTTCCTCTTATATTTATTAGCCACAGTTCTCTAAAGAACAGCTTTGCCTCATCAAGTAGAGCCATTTGGTTACCCATAACTTTAGCTGGTACAAAAAAGCAAGATAAATGCTTTATTCTTTCCCTTCAGTTGTGTCCAGAGTTAGGAGTTGGTGCCTTAATTAGTTTCTGTAGGAACCAGTAGGGTTTAGTATAGCTATTGAAGATTCAAGTATCATTAGTCTAGATTTCTTTTAGTTGTCTTTGGTGGTAAGGCTGTTCTAAGATTAGTCTATCATTACCTGAAGCAGAAATTGGTCTTTTCACTTAACTGTACATTGTTGTTTAATTTTAGAAAGCTCATATATCTTTTAATTTTAAAGATACATAAAATTTTAATGAAAATGTTAATTCACTTTTCGAATTCTCATTTTTTGATTAGTTGTAAAATTTCAGTTTTGAAGTGTTGAGACTTAGATTTTTTTATGTAAACGTAGTAATTGTTCTAAGATTATTATATACTCTCAATATTTTCATATTTTTATAAACTTGAATGGCATATTTATTTCCTTTGTGTAATGATTGATTTTATTCTTATTATTTTGGATAGACACTTGGCATTTCACCTGAAGAGAAATTTGTTATTACAACAACAAGTAGGAAAGAAATTACCTGTGATAATTTTGGTAAGCAGTGTTTAATTGATGCCTTTATATTTAATATGTTCTAGTACATCATAGGGCAATAAGTATTTCATTACACAGATAAGTATCTAAAACTATTGATAATTTTGGTTACTTTCTTGGAATGGAGGAGGAAACTGTATGTGCACAGTTTGTGCAGAGGTCATTTTTTCTTCTTTTTCTTTTTTTCTTAAAGATTTATTTATTTATTTTAGAGAGCACATGTGTTCGAGTGAGGGGAAGAGTCAAGGTGGGGAGAGAATCTCAAGCAGACTTCCCATAGAGCATGGAGCGCAATGTCAGTCTTACCACCGTGAGATCACGACCTGAACTGAAATTAAGAGTCAGACGCTTAACTAACTGAGCAACCCCGGTGCCCTGAGGTCATATTTTTAAAACAAGATTATAGAAATATAGTTATCAGTTACGGCTACAGGATGAGATGTTGTGCAACACCTGGCCACATTTTTTTTTACGTGGACCCTCAAGAAGTTAATTCTCACGAACTTAGATTCTTCCATTATATTTTATCTAATTAGATTCTGGGACCTGCCAGGTTTTCATGTATGATTCCTTTGGAGTTTAATCCTACTTCTCCATTTGTGTTAATGCCACTCTAATGCAGTTCCTCATTTGATTTCCTGTGATAGTTTAACTTACTAAGAAATGAGTGTTTCAGATTAGTGGAAGTATTTGGGCCTATTCCACTATACTATCCTTAATAAAACACAGCTGAATTTATAGATAGATCTGTAGTTTGAGAGCTTGCCTGTACCATCTTTAAAGATATAGATACAATTTGCACATTTGAAATTATAAATCCACTATATTTCTGATGCTATGTAGCACTTAAGATATTACTTCTTAATTACAGATGACACTGTTAAAGATGGAATCACTCTGTACCTGCTACAGTCAGTCAATCAGTTACTACTAACAGCTACAAAAGAACGAATTGACTTCCTACCTCACTATGATACACTGGTTAAAAGTGGCATGTATGAATATTATGCAAGTGAAGGACAAAATCCTTTGCGTAAGTATTACATTTATACTAAAGGACAAACTATACTCTCTTTTATCCCTTGACCGTATTTCACATTCCTTCACTGTTTAAAAAAATTCTCTTTCTACTTTAATGAGAAGATTATGACTAGTCATTGTGAACTTCCTTACTTAAGCCTCTTCATCAATCAATGTTTGTTTTTCTATCAAAGTCATCTTCAGAGTAAAGATACTTCTCCTTTAAAACTAATCTTCTATTATAATTCATTCCATTTTTAACTCAAAAGAAATGTACCTACCTATCTTTCCATCTCCTTTGTACTCTAATTTATTCTTCCTGGCCTCCTATAGACGTCTTCCAATTGAGAAAATTTTTTTTTTACCTTGCAAATTTGTGTAGCTGAACTACACAAGTAAGTAGCTTGTGTTCTGGTCTTCATTTCTTTATTATTTCTTTCCACCTTTACTTTTCACAAGTTTTTATCCTACCTTGGACTGTTTGCTAGTGATCTTTACAAATCAGTTGCTTTAGAGAGTCTTTTCTGTCTGGACCCTGCCAAAGTGTTTAATACTACTTAGATGTTCATTATAAACTTTCATATTAAAAACATTTTTTCTTGTATGCATTTTAGTTTGTAGGAAATAGAAGACATAGATGAGCAGAAAAATTATAAAGAACATCATATCTCTACCACCCAGATAGAACCACTGCTTATACTTTGGTGTTTATCATTTCAGACCTTTTTATATAATTTTTTTCTTTTTTAGTGGTTTTATATGGAGCATACTCCTTTATTTTTTTTTTAAAGATTTTATTTATTTATTTGATAGAAAGAGATCGCAAGTGGGCAAAGAGGCAGGCAGAGGGAGAGAGAGAAGCAGGCTCTCTTCTGAGCAGAGAGCCGGTTGCGGGGCTCCATCCCAGGACCCTGAGATCATGACCTGAGCCCAAGACAGAGGCTTTAACCCACTGAGCCACCAGGTGCCCCTGGAGCATACTCTTTTAACCTACTTTTTTGTTTAAAATATAACGAACATCTTTAATATATATGCTAATGTATATTTGTTTTTAGTGTTTACGTAGTGATATAACAAATTTTCTTTCGACAGTGTTCTTTTAGACATTTAGGTTGTTTTCAGTCTTTTTTATTGTTACACATGACTGAATATTCTTTTGTCTGAGTCATTGTACACATCCTCACCCTAAGTCCTAGTAGTATTACTATCAGCTGCTGTGCCAGGCACCATGCCAAGTTCTTTATGTACATTATCTCATTTAATCCTTAATCCTATGTGGTAACTAATGTTACATAATGACCCTACTTTGCTGAAGAAACTTGAGGCTAAGAGATTTTAGGTAGCTTAACAAAGGCCACCCTGGTAGTAAGTGTTGGAGCAGAGGAATTAGAGCTTGAACTTCTAACCAGTGTACTTAATACCTCCGATATTGTTCCTTATATATAAGAAAGCTCCCATCTTATTTCTCCTATCTTAAAAACATCATATTCTTTCACCAGCTACTGCCCAGTTTTTTGTTCCTGTTTACAGAATTTCTCAAAAGAGTTGACTGTATTTACTATCAGAAGGGGCACTTCTCTTCCCATTCTTATTCGCTCTCTTGTACTCTTTGAGGGTCACCCATGGCTAAATCGTGATCAGCTTTCAGTTCCCATTTTACTCAAGGTATTTACACAGTTTATCACTTTCTTCCTTGATAAAATAATCTTCACTTGGCGTTTGAGAAACCATACTTCTGTTTCTACCTCACTGGCTACCTTTTTTCTTCTCTTCCCATCTTTTTCTTTTCTTTTTTTTTTTTTTTTAAGTTGAGATATAATTGACCTCTCTTCTCAACCTTCTTAATATTGAAGTGCCTCACAGCTTAGTCCTTGGTCCCTTATCTTCTCTTACTTCCTTAGTGATCTTGTCCATTTACGTGGTTCTAAATACCATTGTTATGGCAGTGAGTCCTCAGTGGAGGTGGTAGAAATGGAAATTTTTTTAAAAAAGATTTTATTTATCCATTTAGAAGGAGAGGGAGTGTGTGTGAGTGGGGGAAGGGGTAGGGGGAAAGGGATAGAGAGAATCTCAAGCAAGCTCTGTGCTAAACGTGGAGCCAGACATGAGGCTTATCTTATGACCCTGATGCCATGCCATCAGCCAAAATCAAGAATCACTTGCTTAACTGAGTCATCTAGGCATCCCAAAAATGGTAATTTTTAGTCAAATACTGAAAATAATGCCAGACTTACCTCTTGAATTCCAATTCTGTTTGTCCAGCTGCCCATGTGATATCTCCACTAGCATATCTTAAGATGGGAACCCTAATATGTTCACTGAATCATAACTACACACAATTTCCCCATTCAAATTGATTATTGCTCTGTTCTTTCAGTTGCTTAAGCCAAAAATCAAATTGATTCTTCTTTTTCTCATAGCTTTCATTCAGTCTGTAATAAAATCCGATTGGCACTATCTTCATTATTTATATAGAAATGACCATTTCTTACCATTTCTGTTTCTAAAACCTGATCTTAAGGAATCATCACCTAGATTATATAGTAGACTCTTAATTCATCTCTCCTTTCATGCCTGTCCACATAAGGTTTGAGAAGTCAGATGTTTATTCTTCTGCTGAAAACACTGATGGCTCCCCGTTTCACTGAGAATAAAAGCCAAAGTCTTTATAATTATCTATATGGCCTTTGTAGCTCTGCTTTGTTTGCTGTCTGCCTTTGTTTCTGCAACTCTTCCTTTTTGTTTTTTCACTCCAGTATCAGCTGTATACTCAGCTTAGGGCCCTCTGCCTCTTTGCCCAGATAGCCCCTGTCTCATTCCCTCACCCTTTTCAAGTTTTATTTACCTATTACCTTCTCAACAAAAATTAACCTTCATCACCCTATTTAAGATTACAACTGTGTTCCCTCTGTGACTTTACTATTATTTGATCTCTTTTTTTCTGCTCATTCTTTTCTCTATCACATACACCACTGTATAACATGCTAAGTAATTGTTAATTATTGTATTTCATTTTCCATCCTAACTAGAATGTTAACTCCACAGGAATAGGACTCTTGTCTGTTTTATTCTGTTCCTAGATTAATGTTTGAAAATTGTGTTCAAATATTTGCATATTGAGTGAATCTTTAATTTTTTTTCTGGGGATAGCTTTCTAAATGTATAATCATGGAGTCAATAGGTACATTCATTTTTAAGACTTTTGATACATATTATCTTTCAGATTGGTTGTACTAGTTTTCATTCCTGCCGTCATTACATGAACAAGTAGAAAATCTCCCTTTTTAAGCTCTTGCTTCCATCACTATGATTTTACAGTACATTCCTAGGTCTTTCCCTGCTTTTGTTTCATTTGCCTTTAGTGCTACTTTTGGTAATTCTTTTTTTTTTTTTTTTTTAGGATTTTATTTATTTGACAGAGAGAGATCACAAGTAGGCAGAGAGACAGGCAGAGAGAGGGGGGGAAGCAGGCTCCCCACTGAGCAGAGAGCCCGATGCAGGGCTCCATCCCAGGATTTTGGGATCATGATCTGAGCCAAAGGCAGAGGCTTCAACCCACTGAGCCACCAGGCACCCCTGCTTTTGGTTTTTGCTTTTGGTCACCATTCTTGACCGATGGTGAATATCTCTTCAAGTCATGCTGCTCTTTTTTTTATACTTTTCTCTTAATAAGGTGATCTAAGTCTTAACTATTCTGTTAGTGAAGCAGAAATCCTTACCTTTGGCTGTTTTTATTCTCTAAAGCCTGGTATCTGTTCTTGCTCCCTATGGAACACCTCTACTCATTGAGCTTTGATAGGGTGGTAGGGCATCGCATCTAAAATGAAGAGTTTTCTTTCTTTCCCTCTAAATTTTCTTTTTATGAGAAATAGGACCATTTATCCAATTTGGTCAAATACTCAAAACCATCTTTGTTTCTTTGTTGTTGTGTTTTTTTGTTTTTTTTTTTGTAATTTTATATCTAAATAGATACCAAGTTCTAGTCATTTCTTCCCCCTCCAATTTCTCTTAACCTCTTTTTTGCCTCCCATTTCCTACAGTGTTCCTTCTGTTTTCTAGACTTAATACCATTGGCCAGATCCTTATATCTGATTTGTGGTAACTTCTTTCTAGTTTACAAACATAGCCATCCTGTAAGTGTTCAGAGTGTGGAATGCTTGCTAGGGTACTACTCTGTGGATTAATTACAGTGTTAGTTGGGTTTCACATTGTTGGTAGCAAGAGACATAAATTTGGTGTGTTCCCCTTTTTATAAATAGGAATATAAATAAATAGGGAAATAAAAGGAAATAGTTTGAGTAGTAACCTTGAAGAAAGAAGAATATTAGTTAATACTGAGCCAGTGATAAGTTGAATATCAAGTTGGTTGTGTAGTAGGAAATAATTAGCAGTTCTGTGTCAGTTAGACACATTCTGCCATTTGATACGTTGCTGTTGATAATAAGATTTCTATATCTAAATTAGTTCTTAATAGACACTTACAATTGCTTTATATTTGCAACCACTATCCTGCCCCATCTCTAAATGTGTTTACTTTTGACTTGTGCATGATATATTACATACCACGAACTAGTATTTGATTTTATGGTTATGGTCTTTTGTTTGTCTCCTGTGTCTGTATGTCTGTCTTTAGATTATAAACTCCTTGAAGCCAGGAATCATGGCTGGCTGACTCATGCTGTATAGTGCCTTACGAGTACTGGTTGATGACTGCTTTTTAATGCTGGTGGTGATTGATGATGATGCCTTTATTATGTATTATATCATTAGGATCAGGATAATACTTTAATTCTAGCTCTTTGGAAAATAAAAGTGATGGCTTAAGGTACTTCAGAGTTTCTTCTACTTTGAACTTTTAAATGAAGTATTTGGGAGGAAAAAGTTAAGCAGTAATATCTTCTCATTCTCTTTCAGCATTTGCTCTTGCAGAATTAATTGACAATTCATTGTCTGCTACTTCTAGAAACACTGGTATTAGAAGAATACAGATCAAATTGGTAAGAAAATAATACTATAAAGAAATTCAACTTTTCCTTTTATAAAAGTACTACAAGTTCATTGTAGAATTAGAAAATAAACTAAAAGTAGAAATTATGTCTCAATTGTTAAAATTTTTATGTGCCCTTTTTCTATGCATATAGGTATACATGTATGTGTGATCATAGTGTACATTTTGTTTTTTGGTGATCTACTTTCTCTTGACAGAGTACGTTGTAGACATTTGCCATATCATGATTATTCTGCAGTATAATGTTCCATTGCTATGGTTTAATTTATTGGCTATCTTATAAATTATGTAGTCTGTTACTATCAAAGATTTATATTTTTTTCTATATTTTTGCCATTGTAAACAGTGCTGGCATGAACATCTTTTAGGTCTTTACATGTCTCTAATTAGTTCCTGAAGCTAAATTCCGTGAAATGGAATTTCTGGATTAAAGGACATGAAGAATTCTAAGGTGTTTGATTTATACAGCTGACATACCTTTTAGTAACTTCTATTAGAAATACATTTACACTTCCACCATTAGTGTATGAGTGAACCTATTTAATTATTTAATATTTAACTTTTTATATTTTTGACATTGATTTGACTTTTCCTGTCTTTTGCATCTACTTCATAGCTTTTTGATGAAACACAAGGAAAACCTGCCGTTGCAGTGATAGATAATGGAAGAGGAATGACCTCTAAACAGCTTAACAACTGGGCCGTGTATAGGTTGTCAAAATTTACAAGGCAAGGTGACTTTGAAAGGTTAGAAAACCTTATTCACTTTTTTGATGGGTAGCTGGGAATTTTAATAAGGATAAGAACTCTAATATTTCTTTAGTTATACATGGTACATTGGAGTTTTGACATTTTCAGTGTATGTTATAAGCATATATACTTAGATTTTTTATATAATAAAGTTTTATCAATACTTAGAAATAGTTAAAACTATGTAATATTATGCCTTTCCACTGAAGAATTCTTTTTGCATTTTCTAATATGTAGGAGTTATTATGATGTTTTAAGTACTTTGGAACTTTCTCCCTTTCCTTACTAAAGTTTGATGAGAGCTGTATGGCCTTTAAAGCAGTAGGATGGTTTTATTTACTTATTTTTTAAAGATTTTATTTATTTGAGAGAGTGAGAGAGCATGAGCGAGGTGAGGGGCAGAGGAAGAAACAGGCTTTCTGCTGAGCAGGGAGTTTGATGCGGGGCTCAGTCCCAGGACCCTGGGATTGTGACCCGAGCCAGAGGCAGATACTTAAGCAGCTGATCCACCCAGGCATCCCAGTAGGATGGTTTTAAACTAAACTTCAGTAGTCACCTGATGCCACTTGCAAAGTGTCTAATGAACCACATTTATTCTGTTGAGCTCATTGTTGCTCTGCTTTCAGGGCTCTGCTTTTTTTTTTCTTTTCTTTTTTTTTTTTTTTTTTTTAAAGATTTTATTTATTTGAGGGGTGCCTGCATGGCTTAGTTAGTTAAATATGTGCCTTCAGCTTGGGTCATGATCTTGGGGTCTTGGGATCAAACCTTGTGTTGGGCTTCCTGCTCAGCAAGGTGTCTCCTCCCTCTGCCCCTCCCTTGCTTGTGTTCTCTCTCTGTCTCTCTCAAATAAATAAAAATTTTTTTTTTTTAATTTTTATTTTTTATTTTTTTTAAAGATTTTATTTATTTGACAGCGAGAAACACAGTGAGAGAGGGAACACAAGCAGAGGGAATGGTAGCGGGAGAAGCAGGCTTCCCGCGGAGCAGGGAGCCCGATGCGGGGCTCGATCCCAGGACCCTGGGATCTGACCTGGGCCGAAGGCAGACGCTTAACGACTGAGCCACCCAGGCGCCCTCAAATAAATAAAAATCTTAAAAAAAAAAAATAAAAATATTTTATCCATTTGAGAGAGAGAGAGTGAAGGAGAGGAGCAGAGGGAGAGAGACAAGCTGACTTCACATTGAGTGCAAAGCCTGACACAGGGCTTGAGCTCATATCCCTGAGACTATGACCTGAGCAGAAATCAGGAGTCAGGCACTCAACTGACTGAGATGCCCACAGGCCCTTCAGGGCTCTACTTTAAAAAATATTCATAGCTGTTAGGGAATAGAGTCTAGTCAGGAGTTTTGTATCAGAATATGTTCATAGAAAATATCCTGAATGAGAATACCATAGGGGAAACAAAATATACTGCAAGTTGTTAGGGATATAAAGGTTTAGGTGTTTGGGATATTAACTGAATTCTAGTAAGAGCTATGACCCACAGGCCTTTTGTTATTTTTAGGTATGTATTGTACTTCAGGTAATATACTTGGGAAGAATCTGTTGGTATTCTTATGAAGTAATATTTTTTCATGTCCTGTTTTGCTGTTATGTCAAGGAGAATCACCGAAATTTAAGTATTAATCTTAACAATGTTAAGTATGGCTAATATAGTTAGCACATTTCCCTTCTTGCTGAAATTTTAGCACCCACAGAATTTTTATCAAATTTGTAAAGACTTATAGTGTCGTGGTGACAGGCAATATAGTGAAGAAGCGCTCTGAAATCATTTGGCCTAGTTTGAATCTAACCTTAATAGTTGTATGACATTGGTTAAGGTATTTTAGTTCTTTGAGTTTCAGTTTACATATCTGTAAAATGTGGAAAGTACCTCATAAGGGTTGTGGGAACCAAATGAGTTAGTACGTTGTGTAAAGTCTTTAGGATAGAGCCTGGCCTATAGTAAGCAATCAGTAAATATAAGCTATTTAAGCTATCATTTTAATTATTACTTTCTTATTTTCAGCCTCAGACTTTCTACAACTACTTTTTCATTATATTCACGAGTACATGCCACTTCAAGGATTTATAAAATACCCATAGAGAAGGCAAAGACCACTGTCTTTTGTAGCCTAAAGATAGTATTTAGCATGCAATAGAAATACCAGATGGTAGATTGGCAAAGGGTTAGAAAAATGTTATTTACATCAAGTGGAAGAGAAGGAAGTAGAATCTATAATGTTGGAGTAAATCTTAACTAAATTCAAGGAACATGGACTCTGGTTTTTCTCTAGGTCTTAGCACAACATAAACTTTTAAACTTAAATGTTAGGGAAATTTTGTTTAATTTTTGATACAAAGGTACCTGTTGCTGGCTTTTGTCCTAGGTTTTTAGGTATTATATTAGTAAAACCATCAGCTATTGTAGCTATTATGTATTCATACCATTTTTGAGTTTAGTATCAGTCCCTTGACCCACCCGCTCTGATTTCTGTTAACTTCAGATTACTCACTCCCCTAGCTTCTACTCCTGTAGAAAAAATTATCAGTTGCTTTACTGTTCCCATTTAACTTTTTACTGGATACAAGGATGGGTGTCATAGGATACAGGCTATAAAAGAAAAGGAGGACAGCCTAAAAGTATAAAACAGCTGAGTATCTTGGCCTGTTGTTTTTGTTGTAGAGAGAAAAACGAGTAAACACAAAAAATTTATAAGGATTGCAGTTATAGATTATTGTTGTTAAGGAAATATCAGGTAATATGTTAGAGCCTGATGGGCGGGCATCTCTTAACGTAGATAAGGGCCTCTTTGAAGTTGCATTTAAGTTGAGGCTTGAATGATTAGACGAAAACAGCCTAACCAAGATCTGGGGGAAGAGTACTCCAACTAGAAAGAACACCAGCAAAGACAGACACTGAAATTATGATCAGCTTGTTTTGTTTGGGACAGTGGAAGGACACAGGTGTGGTCTATGAGGAGAATAGAGGGAGATGAGGTGAGAGTTCTAATTTGCCAGTATTCTTTATAACTCTCACCTTGGTACTACTCATCCTCCTACCCTTTATATTTTGAAAAAGTTAAAGCAAATAAGTTGAAAGAGCAATATTAGCAAGCATTATCCTTACCTAGATTTATTAGTTGTTAACGTTTTGTTTTTTTTAAAGGGTTTATTTATTTGACAGACAGTGAGAGAGGGACACAAGCAGGGGGAATGGGAGAGGGAGAAGCAGGTTTCCCACCAAGCTGGGAGCCTGATGTGGGGCTCAATCCCAGGACTCTGGGATCATGACCTGAGCAGAAGGCAGACGCTTAACGACTGAGCCACCCAGGAGCCCAATTGTTACCGTTTTTGTCACATTTATTTTCTATCAACATACATGTTGATAGAACATTCTCTTCCTAAATCATTTGAAAGTAAGTTACATTCTTTATGACATTTCACTTCTAAATACTGTAGCATGTATCTCCTTCACAAAAACATTCTCATAACCATAATACTGCTGTCACACTCAAGAAATTTATTATTGATTCAAATTATATAATGTTCATATTCAGGTTCCCCCCCGCCCCTTTGTCTGTCTCTCTGGATTCTTCTACAAAATTTGACATTTGTGTCTTTAATGATATGGTTTTTTTGTGGAGTTCAGGCTAGTTGCAGAAAGGTCCACAACCTGGATCTGAGTGTTTTCCCAGCACTATTCTTTCCCTCAACATTTTATGAACATTTTTGAACTTAGAGAAAAGTTGAAATTCTATAGTGAAAACCCACATACTCATACCTACTTTCTACCATTGACCATTGCTTTCCCATGTATCTATCTATCCTACTAATCTTCAGTTCAGGTATTTTTTTTTTTTTTTTAATTCAGAATAAAGTGCAGATACCTGTAAATTTTCTCCCAGTGCTTTTTTTTTTTTTTTTTTTTTAAGATTTAATTTATTTGACAGAGAGAGACAGTAAGAGGAGAGAAGAGAGAAGCAGACTCCTGCTGAGCAGGGATCCCAATACAGGGCTTGGTCCCAGGACTCTGGGATCATGACCTGAGCAGAATGAAGGCAATCGCTTAACAACTGAGCCACCCAGGTGCCCCTCTCCTAATGCTTAAAGCATTGATACCATTATCTATCTTTTTTGTTGTTCTTGTTTTTGAGGTAAAATTTACCAACAGTGAAATGCTCACATCTGTTACAAGCTTACCTTCTTTGAATTTATTTAATTTTTATGGACATACAATTGATATGCCATAAAATTCACCATATTAAAATGTACAGTTCAGTAGCTTTGAATATAATCACAAAGCCGTGCAGCCATCATAACTGATTCCAGAACATTTTCATCACTCCAGTAGAAACCTTTACCCACTGTAATCACTTCTGTGTCCCCTCACCCTCTCCTTCACTCACTAATCATTAATATACTTTAAATAGTAGTTAGTTTAATTTTTAGTAGTATTTCTAGGGATTACAATCAATCTCTTACAATCCAGTTGATTGATACCAACTCTAAGTAATATACAAAAATTTTGCTCCTGTGTAATTTCATTCCCCTCTCACTCCTTCATTTTATTATTTTTATATAAATGACATCTTTGTACATTGTAACTAGTCAACATAGTTTTATAGTTACTGCTTTGTGCATTTTTAAATCAAAAGAATTGTAAAAAGGACGACCTTTAATAACTATTTTGGGCAGTTCTACTAGCAACAGATTCCTTTAGTTTTTGTTTATCTGGGAATGTCCTAATCTTATCTCCTTCATTTTTGAAGGTTGATAGTTTTTTTTTTTTCCTTTTTAACATTTTAAATAGGTTAACCTACCAAAGGTTCCTACCAAAGGTTCCACGGTTTCTAATGAAGAATCAGCTGTTAATCTTAGTATCCCTTATCTCTTCTGTCTGCTTTCAAGATTCTTGTTGTCTGACTTTTAATAGTTTGATATTGATGTGTCTAGGTTTGGGTCTTTTTGAGTTCATTTGGTGGTGGATGAGCTTTTTGGATTTGTAGGTAATGTTTTTTTTATCACATTTGGGGAAGTTTTTGGCTATTATTTCTTCAAATAATATTTACCTTATCTCCTTCTGTGGCTCCTATTATCCATATATTGATATGCTTGATGGTGTCATATAGGTCTCTGAGGTTCTGTTCAGTTTTCTTCATTCTTTTTTCTTTTTTTTCCTCAGACTGAGTACTTTGACCTATTTTTTTTTAAGATTTTATTTATTTATTTATTTGACAGAGAGAGATCACAAGCAGGCAGGAAGGCAGGCAGAGAGAGAGGAGGGGGAAGCAGGCTTCCTGCTGACCAGAGAGCCCAATGTGGGGCCTGATCCCAGGACCCTGAGGTCATGACCTGAGCCAAAGGCAGAGGCTTCAACCCACTGAGCCACCCAGGTGCCCCTTGACCTGTTTTTTAAGTTCACTAACTCTTCTGCCAAATCAGATGTACTCATGAGCCACTTAACTGAATTTTTCCTTTCAGTTTTTGTTTCTTTAAATTGCAGAACTTTCATTTGGGTCTTTTTTAAAAATTCTATCTCTTGTGCTCTATTTGGTGAAACACTGTTCTCATACTTCATTATTTATTTCATGTTAACGAATGTTAATTGAATGCCTTATAAAATACCTGATTTAAATTTTTTTCTAGTAAGTTCAGTGTCTAGGCTTTCTCTGAGACAATTTATACTTACTACTGTTTTTCCTGTGTATGGGCTGTACTTTAACATTTTTGTCGTGGCTCAGTTTATTTTGTTGAGAATAAGACAGTTTAAAGAATATAGTGTGGCAGCTCTGGGAATCAAATTCATCCCTCTCCCCAAGGTTTGTTGTTTGTTTCTTCTGTTGGTGGTTGTGTACTTATCCCTCTAAACTAATTCTGTAACATCTGTATTTTTTTTTTTAAGATTTTTTATTTATTAGAAACCATGCATGAGGGAGGAGGGAAAGAGGAAGAGGGAGAAGCGGACTCCCTGTTGAGCAGGGAGCTTGATGTGGTGCTCTGTCTTAGGACTCCAGGATTATGAGCTGAGCTGAAGGCAGACGCTTAACCAACTGAGCCATCCAGGTGCTCCTGTAGCATCTGTATTCTTTATCTTGTGTTGCCACTGAAATCTCTGTGTAGCTTAGTGGTGAGGTAATGACTAGACATTTTTCCTAAATGTCTGGAACCATTAAGTCTTCCCATCTTTTGTCAAGGGATACATATCTGTTTGCATACTGGAGTATGTTTTTAATGTTCTGGCAGGAAGTTTACAACTCTGCCTTAGTCTTTTTTTTTTTTTAAGATTTTATATATTTGACGGAGAGAGATACAATGAGAGAAGGAACACAAGTAGTGGGAGTGAGAGAGGGAGAAGCAGGCTTCCAGCAGAGCAGGGAGCCCGACGTGGTACTTGATCCCAGGATCCTGGGATCATGACCTGAGCTGAGGGCAAACACTTAATGACTGAGCCACCCACGCACCGCAACTCTGCATTAGTCTTTACTTCTTCCTTGTACAGAACCTTGAAGTCAGCCAGAAATGAGAGATTAGGATCTTCTTAATGCTTTCTTGAGCATGTATATAGTCCTGCACATGAGTGTAATGTTTTCTAGTCTCATGAATATGCTAGAGCTTTTGTTTTATTTGTATTCTTTTTAAAAATTCAATTAGCCATCATATAGTATATCATTAGTTTCAGATGTAGTTAATTTATCAGTTATTTTTAATACCCAGTGCTCATTGCATCACGTGCCTGTCTTAATGCCCATCACCCCTTTCCCCTCCACCAACCCTCAGTTAGTTTCTCATGGTTTTTCTCCCTCTTTGATGACTTCTCTTTAAGTTTTTCCTCCCTTCCCTTATAATCCTCTGCACTGTTCTTATATTCCACATATTAATGAAATGATATGAGAATTGTCAATGATTGACTTTTTCGCTCAGCATAATACCCTCCACATTGATGTAATTGGTAAGTAATCATCCTTTCTAATGGCTGAGTAATATTCCATTATATATGTATTCATCCTTTCTAATGGCTGAGTAATATTCCATTATATATATATATATATATATACATACATACACACCACATCTTTATTCATTTATCTATCAATGGACATTTCACCTCCTTCCACAGTTTGGCTATTGTGGACATTGGTGCTATGAACATTGGGGTGCAGGTGCCCCTTCAGATCACTACATTTGTATTTTTGAAGTATAAAACTAGTAGTGCATTTGTTGGGTCGTAGAGTAAATCTATTTTTAACTTCTTGAGGAACCTCCATACTGGTTTCCAGAGTGGCTGCACCAGTTTGCATTCCCACCAACAGTGTAAGAGAGTTTCCTTTTCTCTGCGTCCTTGCCAACATGTGTTGTTTCCTGAGTTGTTAATTTTAGCCATTCTGACTGGTGTGAGGTGGTATCTCATTGTGGGCTTTTCTTTTTTTTAAGATTTTATTTATTTGTCAGAGAGAGAGAAAGCAAGAGAAGGTGACTAAGCACAAGCAGGGAGAGTGACAGGCAGAGGGAGAAGCAGTCTCCCTGCTGAGCAAGGAGCCTGATATAGGACATTGATCCCAGGACCCTGGGATCATGACCTGAGCTGAAGGCAGATGCCTAACCGACTGAGCCACCTGGGCATCCCTCTCATTGTTGTTTTGATATCTTTTCCCATTCCATAGGTTCCCTTTTAGTTTTGTTGACTGTTTCCTTTACTGTGGAGAAGCTTTTTATCTTGAAGTCTCAAAAGTTCATTTTTGCTTTTGTGTGTCTTGCCTTTGGAGACGTGTCTAGCAAGAAGTTGCTGTGGTTGAGGTCAAAGAGATGGCTGCCTGTGTTCTCCTCTAGGATTTTGATTAATTCCTATCTCAAATTTGGGTCTTTTCATCCATTTTGAGTTTATCTTTGTGTATGGTATAGGAAAATAGTCCAGTTTCATTTTTCTGCATGTTGCTGTCCAATTTTCCTAGTACCATTTATTGAAGAGAGACTGTCCTTTTTCCATTGGATATTCTTTCCTGCTTTGGCAAAGATAAATTGACCATAGAGTTGGGGGTCCATTTCTGGGTTTTCTGTTATGTTCCATTGATCTATGTCTGTTTTTCTGCCAGTACCAGACTGTCTTAATTATTACAGCTTTGTAATATAGCTTGAAGTCCCGAATTGTGATGCCACCAGCTTTGGTTTTCTTATTCAACATTCTTTGGCTATTTAGGATATTTTCTGATTCCTTTTTTTTTTTAATTTTTATTAACATATAATGTATTATTTGCCCCAGGGTACATGTCTGTGAATCTTCGGGCTTACACATTTCACAGCACTTAACAGCACATACCCTCCGCAGTGTCCACAACCCAGCCACCCTATCCCTACCCACCCACACTCCCCCGCCCCCCGGCTACCCTTAGTTAGTTTCTTGAGTCTAGTAGTCTCTTATGGTTTGTCTCCCTCCCCATCCCTTCCTGTTTCATTTCTCTCCCCCACCCCCCCCAAACTCCCGCCTTGCCTCTCAAATTCTTCATATCAGAGAGATCATGTGATACTTGTCTTTCTCTGACTTACTTATTTCGCTTAGCATAATATCCTCCAGTTCCATCCACGTCGTTGCAAATGGCCAGATTTCGTTTCTCTTGATGGCTGCATAGTA
>CM053616.1:64269431-64288604 GCA_028646535.1 Procyon lotor
TCTCATTTATTCTTGCAGTGAGAGCCTCTATTTTTAATTGTACCTCGTTAATAGCTTTTTTAACTTCAACTTGGTTAGATTTTATTTCTTTTATTTGTCCAGAAAGGGCTTTTATTCCTCCCAAAAGAGATTCTCTAATATCTTCTATGCTTTTTTTGAGTCCTGCTATCATCTTGATAACTGTCAATTTGAACTCTATTTCCGACATATTACTAATGTCCGCATTGACTAGGTCTCTCGCCATCGGTACTGTCTCTTCTTTTTTTTGTGGTGAGTTTTTCCGCCTCGTCATTTTGTCAAGGTAGGAGTGGATGGGTGAGATACAAAGATTCTCTGGAGTTCTGCAGTTTTCACTGATTGATTAAGTAGGTCTTGGCTGGATGTTCTCGCTGATCTTTTGGGGGAGGGCCCCGTTGCCGTGGTTCTCAAATGTCTTAGCCCGAGGCGGAATTGCACCGCCCTTGCCAGGGGATGGGCCAAGCACTTTGCTCAGGTTCGCTCTCGGGAGTCTTTGTTCCCTGAGCACTTTCCCTACCGCCCTGGAGGCCAGGAATGAAAATGGCGGCCTCCCAGTCTCCGGCCCAGAGGAGCTGAGTGCTGAGCACCGCGATCCTCCACAGGCCCTTAGAGGAAAGCAGTTATCACTCCCGTCTCCCTTGTCCGCAGTCTGTGCTCTGCGCTAAGCTAGCCCGTGGCGGAGGGCCTTATCTGTGGCGCGCAGCCCCATCTGGAGTCCCCAAACAGCAGATTCCTGCTGCGCGCTCTTGCACCGCTCCTCCCGGAGAGGAAGGAGGGGGTGTCTCCACAGCTGCCTCCTGTGGGGTCCCCGCTTGATGTACGGCAGCCCTATATGGACTATATGTCTCAGTTCCTATAGTCCAAGGTAAGCCTATGCGGCCGGCTTCTCCGCCCCAATACCTGGGAGCTCTGCCACACTCGGGCTCCCCTGGTCCCTCGGTGACCCCACGGGTCCTGAAACCACACTGTTCCCGCGAGGGCTGAACCCCCCAGTTAGCCTGCAGAGCGATGTCCCTCAGCGGAGCGGACTAGAAGTTCCGGATTTTGTGCTCCGCGGCTCTGCAGCTGCTGGGAGCTGGTCCCTCCCTCCAGGATCTCTCTTCCCGTCGCTTTAAATTCACTTTTTCCACACGTCTTACCTCCTGAAAGTGATCGATTTTCTGCTCCTAGAATTGCTCTTCTTATTTTCTTCTCTCTGCTGTTGTGTTTGCTGGCTTTTAGAGTGATTTCCTCCTCTTTAGCTGGACTTCTGATTCCCGGGGCTCTCTGTGCCTCCTACACCTCCACCATCTTGCCTTCTCCTCCTATCCTGTTTTCTGATTCCGTGCAGATTTTAGGATTATTTGTTCCAGTTCTGTGAAAAATGCTGATAGTATTTTAATAGGGATTGCACTGAAAGTATAGATTGGTTTGGGTAGCATAGACATTTTCACAATATTTTTCTTCCAGTCCACGAGCATGGAGTGTTTTTCCATTTCTTTGTGTCTTCCTCAATTTCTTTCATAAGTGTTCTATAGGTTTTTTTTTTTTTACCTTTTTGATTTTTAAAGATTTTATTTATTTGAGATAGAGCGAGAGAGAGATCACAAGCAGGGCAGAGGGAGAGGGAGAAGCAGGCTCCCCACTGATCAGGGAGCCCCTCGGGTTGCTAGAACCCAGGACCTGGTGATCATGACCTGAGCAGAAGGCAGACACTTAACTGACTGAGTCATCCAGGCGCCCCTGTGTATTCTGTAGTTTTTAGAATACAGATCCTTTACCTCTTTGGTTAGGTTTATTCCTAGGTATTTTATGGGTTTTGGTGTAGTTGTAAATAGGATCAGTTCCTTCATTTCTCTTTCTTCTGTTTCTCTGTTTGTATATAGAAATGTAATAGATTTTTATGCATCGATTTTATATACTGCCACCTTGCTGATTTCCTGTATGAGTTCTAGTACTGTTGGGGTGGAGTCTTTTGGGTTTTCCATATAAAGTATGTCATCTGTGAAGAGTGACAGTTTGACAACTTCTTTGCCAATTTGAATGTCATTTATTTTTTTTTTGTTTCCTGATTGCTGAGTCTAGGACTTCTAGTACTATGTTAAATAACAGTGTTTAGAGTGGATTTCCCTGTCATGTTCCTGACCTTGGGGGGGGAAAGCCCAGTTTTTCCCCATTGAAAATGATATTCTTTGTGGGCTTCTCATAGATGGCATAGAACATAGATATGTTCCCTCTACCCTACACTGTGGAGAGTTTTAAACAAGAAAGGTTGCTGTATTTTGTCAAATGGTTTTTCTGCATGAATTGAGGAATCATATGGTTTTTATCCTCTCTTTTATTAATGTGATCTGTCACATTGATTTATTTGTGGTTGTTGAACCACCCTTGCATCCCAGGAATAAATCCCAATTGATCCTGGTGAATAATCCTTTTAATATACTGTTGGATCCTATTGGCTAGTATCTTTTTTGTTTTTTTTTGAAGACTTTATTTATTTGACAGAACACAAGCAGGGGAAAGAAGCAGAGGGAGATGCACGCTCCCCACTGAGCAGAGAGCTCGATGCAAGGCTTGATCCCAGGGCTCTTGGGTCATGATCTGAGCCAAAGGCAGACACTTAACCAACTGAGCCACCCAGGTGCCCCGATTGGCTAGTATCTTGTTGAGAATTTTGGGATCCATGGTCATCAGGGATCATGGTCTGTAATTCTCCTTTTTCATGGGGTCTGTCTGGTTTTGGTATCAAGGTATTGATGGCCTTTAAAATGAATTTGGAAGTTTTCCTTCCATTTCCAGTTTTTGAAACAGCTTCAGAAGAATAGATTCTTTTATTTTTTTTTATGTTTTAAGATTTTATTTATTTATTTGACAGAGAGAAAGAGATCACAAGTAGGCAGAGAGGCAGGCAGAGAGAGGAGGAAGGTCTGTGCTAAGCAGAGAGCCCCATGTGGGGCTCGATCCTAGGACCCTGAGATCATGACCTGAGCTGAAGGCAGAGGCTTTAACCCACCAAGCACCCAGGCGCCCCGAATAGATTCTTTTAAATGTTTGGTTGAATTTCCCTGGGAAGCCGTCTGGCCCCGGACTTTCTTGTTTTTTAGGAGATTTCTGATTACTGCTTCAATTTCCCTTCTGGTTATGGGTCTCTTCAGGCTTTCTGTTTACTGTTTCAGTTTGGTAGTTTATATGTTTCTTGTGATTGAGTTCAAGTTTCAAAGCATTGTGCTCTGAAAATATGATATTTTCATATTTCATCTTGGGAATAATCCCAATCTTTTGGTATTGGTTGAGACCTAATTTGTGACCCAGTTGGTTACCCATTCTGGAGAATATTCCATGTGCCTCAGAAAGAATTTGTATTCTGTTACTTTAGGGTGGAATGCTCTGTATATATCTGTGAAGTCCATTTTGTCTAATGTGTCATTCAGAGCCCTTTTTTTTTTTTTAAGATTATTTATTTTTTTGACAGAGGGAGAGAGATCACAAGTAGGCAGAGAGGCAGGCAGAGAGAGAGGGGGAAGCAGGCTCTCCGCTGAGCAGAGAGCCTGCTGCGGGGCTTGATCCCAGGACCCTGAGAATTATGACCTGAGCTGCAGGCAGAGGCTTTAACCCACTGAGCCACTCAGTGCCCCCAGAGCCCTTGTTTCTTTATTGATCTTCTGCTTAGATGATCTGTTCATTGCTGTGAGTAGGATGTTGAAGTCCTGAGCTATTATTGTGTTATCAATGTGTTTCTTTAATTTGGTGATTAATTGGCTTATATAATTGGCTGCTCCCAAGTTAGGAGCATAAATATTTATATTTGTTAGAGCTTCTTGTTGGATAGACCCTGTAAGTATGATATAGTGTCCCTCTTTATCCCTTAGTACAGTCCTTGGTTTAAAATCTAATTTGTCTGATATGAAGATTGCTACCCAGCTTTCTTTTGATATCCATTAGCATGATAAATCATTGTCCATCCCCTCACTTTCAGTCTAGAGCTGTCTTTAGGTCTAAAATGAGTCTCTTGTAGATAGCATATGGGTGGGTCTTGCTTTCTTATCCAATCTGATACCCTGTGTCTTTTCATTGGAGCATTTATGCCATTTACATTCAGAGTAATTATTGAAAGATAAGAATTTAGCGCCATTGTATTACCTGTAAAGTCCCTGTTTCTGTAGGTTGTTTCTTTCTGGTCTGTGTTACTTTTGGGCTCTCTCTTTGCTTACAGGATCCCCTTTAATATTTCTTTTTTTTTTTTTTTCCCCTTTAATATTTCTTGTAGGACTGGTTTAGTATTCATGAAGTCATCTAATTTCTGATTGTCTTGGAAGCTCTTTATTTCTACTTCCATTTTGAGTGAGAGCCTGGTGGATAAAGTATTCTTGGCTGCATGTTTTTCTCATTTAGTACCCTGAATATATCATGCCTGCCTTCTCTGGCCTTCCATGTGTCTGTGGACAGGTATGCTGCCAGCCTTATGTTTCTACCCTTGTTGGTTAAGTACTTCTTGTCCCAAGCTGCTTTCAGGATTTCCTTTTTATATTTGAAATGTGCAAACTTCACTGTTACATGTCGGGGTGTTGATCTTTTTTAATTATATTTTGAGAGGGCTCTTCTCTAGCTTTGGACTTGAATGCCTGTTTCTTTCCCCAGATTAAGGAAGTTCCTAGCTGTGATTTGCTCTAGTATACCTTTTGTCCCCCACCCTTTTCTTCTTCCTCAGGGACACCAGTACTTCTAATACTGTTTTGCTTTATGATATTGTTGATTTCTTGAAGCCTCCCCTTATGATATTGTTGATTTCTTGAAGCCTCCCCTCATGGTCCATTTGTCGTTTTTCTCTTTTCCTCAGCTTCCTTCCTTTCCACCAACTTATCTTCTCTGTCACTTTCTCTTCTGCCTGATTCATCTCAGAGCATTTTTTATTACAACCTAATTAGATTTTATTTCTTCACTAAGAGGTTCTCTAGTGTCTTTGTAGTTTTTTCAAGTCCAGCTAGTAACTTTATAATCATTTTCCTGAATTCCAGCTGTGACATTTTACTTAATATTCATTAGATCTGTGGCAGAGAGTATTACCTCTAGTTCTTTCTTATGTTGTGAATTCCTCCTTTTAGTCATTTTGACCAAAGAAAAATAGATGAACAAGAGGACAAAATCAAAAATGTCAACCACAACCCAAGTGAAATACATAGTAGACAAGTCCAAAGAGGTCAGAAACCAAAAAAGAAAAGGAGGGTGGGCAAGAGAATATAATCTCTAGAGTGGACAAAACAGAGTGATCCATTTGGTCTTGGGTGTATTTGGTCTATTTGTTAGAAGACCAAATCATGAGAAAAAAAACCTTGAATTCTATATACTATTTTCCCGTAGCGTATTTGCAGGCCCGTGTCTTCCGTAAACTTGGTGTTTGCCTGTTGTTCTAGCTGGTCATCTGGGGGAGCGTCCTGTTGGGCTGATTCTCAGGTGTCTTTGCGTTGGTGGAGTTATACTGCCCCTTGCCTGGCAGCCAGGCTCAGTGTAAGCTGTCTCTGGTTGCTGTATGTGGTTTTTATTCCCTGAAGGCTTTCCATGCCTTTTATTCCCTTAAAGCTTTCCTATCCTTGAGAGGATAGAGGGCCTCTGTCTCCAGTCAGAGCTGAAGGATTCTGGTCCCCTTGCTTCAGTAAACTCTCAGGGATAAGCGGCCTTCCCTTTTGTGTGTGCCAAAGTCCGCAAACTACTGCAGTGCTTGCCTTCACTGAGCCTCCCCAGTGAAGGCTTGCCTTCACTTAGCCTCCCCAGAAGGAGAAGGATCGCCATGTATCTGCCTTTTGCATAGAGAGCTGTTGCTGGATCATTCTGCAGTGGGTGGTTTATGGCAGACTCAGCTGAGAGCCTCCTTCCAGCTTTGCTAAACGAAACCAGTTTCCCTGTTCCACAGGCACCCCCATTCTTTCTGTGACCCCAGGGATCCTGAGACCACACTGTTCCACCTAGGATTCTGCCCCACTTCACCTGAGCACCTTTCAGGCAGGGACGTCTCTCACTGAAGCACATTTCTAAAGGTTCCAATTTTGTTCTCTGGGACAAATCACTTTCTGGTAGCTGGCTTACAGAAGCCTCTCCCCCCGCCGCTTATCTTCAATTATATCTCCTCAGATTCACTTCTCTGTACCTCCCATCTTGCAAAAGTGGCTGCTTTTCTATTTGTAGAGTTTCAGCAATTCTTTTCTTATATCTGCAGTTGAATTCATAGGTGTTCAGAATGATTTGATAGTTAACTAGCTAAATCAAGGGACCAGATGAAACAAGGTCTCCTACTCGTGTCTCTCCTTAAGCCTATGCTGGAGCTTTTAAAAGTCACTAAAGACCTTTCATTCTCCAGCCTTTCCTTGTAAGTTTTTGACCAGATTCTTATTTTCTCTTGATTATTTTCACTGCCTTAGCTGTGATTATGAACAATTGCTGCTGATTGTTTTTGACAAATGACCCACTGCAAAAAGTGGTTCACAGGCATCAAGTTCTGAGTTGGGTCAAGTAAAGACAAAGCCTACAAGTGGAGGTTCCTAGGGATCGGTCAGAGAACTCTAATAATGACAATTGTATGGGGTAGGGGCTTTGAAGGAACTTCAAATTTATTCCAGTGACTCCTGCCTGGATGGCTGGTTTTGATTGCATGGCTGTCGGTTGCATGGCTTGTCATGATTGCAAGGCTGTCGGTTTTCAAGGCTTTTGTGGAACTGGTGAGAAGAAAATGGGATAGGGCATGTTAAAACATCACAGAGCTCACTGTTCTTACTGAGATTCAGCTGTGTATCTTGAATAAACACTCCTTGGATTGTTCCAAGCCTTTGGTTAATAGAGTTCTGAAAATGTTGATTTTTGACAGTGTTTTCAGATGTTCTCATTGGTTTTATCAGTGGATGGATTTTCGTGGGTCCTTACTCTGCCTTATGGAAGTGCTCATTCTCTTAACTGATTTTTGATAGATGTTTTCACTTGTGTAATCTAAACCTCTCTTAACATGTACAACATTACACAAACCTAAAAAATGTACTCATCATCACATAGGCTCTATTAAAATCATTGCCTTAGAAGTTAAATTAGATACCTAGAACATAATTTTAATACTGTGTGTTCATTTAATTATTTTGTCGAAGGAAGAAGTATAACATTAGTTAGTTCTGCTGGGTGGTCATAATTCAGATGTAAGTTGGATTAGTGCTACTTTCTGCACTTTCAACTTAATTAATAATTAAAAGTTTCTCAACTTAGGGAGCCTTTTTTTTTTTTTTTTTTTTTTAAAATAAAAGTACCATGCCACATGGCCTTACCATGCCATTTTTTAGGTTGTGGAAATGGATCCTCAACAGAATTTTCCCTAATTTTCCTAAGGAAAAAGCTCCTGTGTCTTCATTATTTCTGCAAAAATGAGCTTTCATTTACCTTGATATTTGTGTTATTTGAATTTGGAGAATGAGTATGTAGTATTTAGATCTTCTACTTTAATTTGGTTATTTTTGTTGTGTCACACAGATTTATTCCAGAAGCTCTAATAGGGATCTGTGGCCATTTGTCAGTTTGTTGGAGGTGAGGCTTTTACTGTGGGGTTATTTCCTTTGGTAGATGTGAGACAGTGAGACATAAATATACATATGTAGTCACTCTACCTTATTTCCTGGCAACCCCTTATATATTGTTTTTTAGTTTCTTTTTACTAATTTGATTACACCTCCTATTCATTTTTCTTACTTTCAACACCTTTTGTGATTTGTTTCCTTTCAGATTTCGTTTCTCTCTTCTAATGGAATACTCTTATTTCGAAAAGATATAGTATCATTTTACATTGTATCAAGTATTTGATTGAGATGTGTTTTGAAATTCTTTTGGACTGTGATGTGAATTTATTCCTGAGGCAGGTGACTTTCTAAATTCTCCAAAGGATTGCTTCTACAATGCAAGATTTATCTTGAGGTCAGATTACCTTCCTCTTTTCCTTTCATGAAGGGGTATTTATATAATCCTTGAGTGTGAGTATAGGAAATTTTCTGGACTTAATTACAGAAGTCTGAAACCTACTAGAAATTTGTATTCTCAATCTTATTTGACATGATAGGGTTTATCCCTGGGTTAGAGTTGTATGGATGGTTTGGGTAGAAAGGGAGACTTAACTTTCTGGTAACTATGTCCATTTCTTATCAGTGAACAGAATTTCTTAGTTTTGAATCAATTTAAGTACGTGTGTGTTGTTTTATCTCTGAGCTCCTCTCTCTCTAAACTTTTGTGTACTTCTGTATATATATTAGGATAGTATTTGGGGTCAGGTATTTTCAGCCTGTTTCCTAGAAGTATTGTCATGGTAATTAAAGTCTTAGAACCCATTTACTTTTTTTTTCTTTAATTTTATTTTTAAGTTATCTCTACACCCAATGTGGAGCTTGAACGCACAACCTCAAGAATAAGAGTTATGTGCTTCAGCCAGGCACCCTAAACCCATTTACTTCTTATTTTTCTTTTTCTTTTTTTTCTTTTTTAAAAGATACTATTTATTTATTTGACAGAGAGAAATCACAAGTAGGCAGAGAGGCAGGCGGGGCGGGGGGGGGAGGGGGAAGCAGACTCCCTGCTGAGCAGAGAGCCCGATGTGGGGCTCCATCCCAGGACCCTGAGATCATGACCTGAGCCACCCAGGCGGCCCTTCTTATTTTTCTTAATAGACATCAGGTTCATAGAATTTGATTAATTAAAATTTTTGGTTTATAACAGTTCAACAATTCAGGCATTGTATTTTTTAAGGTTTATTGAAAAATTTAATAAGCTGAATAACCAGAATTTACCACCCAAACCAGTAAGTAGCACATTTTCTGTAACATACATCTGTGTGCCCTTCCCTTGTTCTGTTTTTTTCTCCCCACCAAAGTTAATCACTTTTTTTTTTTTTTAAAGATTTTATTTGAGAGAGACCGAGTGAGATAGAATGAGTACAAGTTGGGGGGAGGCTCAAAGGGAGAGGGAGAAGCAAGCTCCCTGCTGAGTAGGGAGCCCAGTGTGGGGCTTGAACCTAGGATGCGGGGATCACAATATGAGCCCAAGGCAGATGCTTAATCAACTGAACCATGCAGGTACCCCAGCAAAGTTAATCACTATCTTTTTTTTTTTTTTTTTAAGATTTTATTTATTTGACAGAGAGAAACACAGCGAGAGAGGGAACACAAGCAGAGGGAATGGTAGCGGGAGAAGCAGGCTTCCTGCCGAGCAGAGAGCCCGATGCGGGGCTCGATCCCAGGACCCTGGGATCATGACCTGGACTGAAGGCAGACGCTTAACGACTGAGCCACCCAGGCGCCCCAAGTTAATCACTATCTTGAATTGTTTTTATTTCCTTATTTTTTTTTTTTTTTTTACGATTTTATTTTATTTATTTGTCAGAGAGAGAGAGAACACCCAAGCAGGAGAAGCAGCAGGCAGAGGGAGAAGCAGACTTCTCACTGAGCAAGAAACCTGATGCAGGATTTGATCCCAAAATCCTAGGATCATGACCTGAGCCGAAGGCAGACGCTCATCCGACTAAGCCACCTAGGCCTTCTCTATTTCCTTATTTTTTAAAAAATCTTAATTTTGCTTATTTTTTGATGCTGCAAAAAAGGATAATCATACTATTTGTAGTTCTACGAAGGACTTGTATTTTCACTTAATATTAGGTTACTAGGATTTCAATTTTGTGTGGATCTGTAGTTTATTTTTTTCATAACCACAAAATATTCTTTCGTGTATATTTAAAAGAAGTCATACTGGATTTAATCTAGTCTCCAGTCAGTGGGCATTTGGCTTCTCCTACTACATTTAGCATTATTAGTAGTACTGTCTTATAAGTTGTATAATTGTGTGTGCGCATGTGTGTATGCTGTTATGCAGTGTAATGTGTGTTTGCTAGTTTAAATCTATTAAGTTCTTAGGTACCTAGAAGGGAACTTGTGGGTTATAAAGATGAAAGTTCCAATATACAAGGTAATAGCAAATTGTTGTTTTTAAAGATGATTTTCATTTATTTGAGAGAGTGAGCAAGTGAATGAGAGTGTGTATTAGCTGGGGTGGGTAGGAACGGAGGGAGAGGGAGAAGCAAACTCCTCACTGAGCAGGGAGCCCAACGTGGGGCCTGATCCTGGGACTCTACAATCATGACCTGAGCTGAAGTCAGATGCTTTACTGACTGAGCTACCCAGGTGCCCCAGCAAATTGTTTTCTAGAGAGATTTTATTTATTTATTCATATTTCACTTATGAAAGTTCGAGTTTTGTTTTTTTTAAGTTTGAGTTTTAAAACTCACTTTGGAAACCATTTGAGTATGTTAAGCTTCTTGTAGAAGGACTTTCTATTACTTTGATTTTGTTAATAGAGTTATAAGAATAGGCTATTACTTATTGACTTAGTTTTGTGAGTTATATTTTACTTGGAGTTAGTCCATTTCATTAAATTTTCAAGTTTATTAGTGTATACTTGTTGGTAACATTTTCAAAGAAATGGTATTTGATAAATTTTTTTTTCTAGTTTCAAATTCTTTTTCTCTTTTCAAATTGTTTGATTTCTGCTCTTTACGTCCTTGTTTTAGGTTTATTTTGCTTTTTTTGGTAGTATCTTGAGGTGTGGAATCTTAGACAAGTCTCAAATCAATAATCTAAGATGAATATTTTGTGCTATAAATTTTCTTTTCTCTCTCATTATTTTTTTAGAGAAGGTTGTAGAGTAGAGTGGGGTGAGGGGGGAGAGAGAGAGAGAGAAACTCTTAAGCAAGCTCCATGCCCACTTGTGGAGCCTGGCACAGGGCTCGATCTCACAACCCTGAGATAGGACTGGAGCCCAAATCAGGAGTCAGACACTTAACCAACTGAGCACCCAGGCACCCCTATAAATTTTCTTTTAAGAACTACTTTCACTACATCCCAAGTTTTGATAATGCTGTATATTCATATGCCTACAGTTTGGTGTATTTTTTATTTCCTTGGCAACTTGTTCTTTGATCCATAGATTGTTTTAGGAATGTGTTATTCAGTTTCGAAGTGTTCTTAACATATTTCCCTCTTGTCTTTATGTTGATGTCTAGTTTTATTTTTATTATGGTCAGAGAACATAATCTATATATACTCTTTTAAATTTGTCAGGATTTGTTTTGTGCTCCAGAATATGATCTGTTTTGGGGAATTATCTATGTGTTCTTGAAAAGAATATACTGCTGTTGTTGGGAGGAGTGTTCTGTAAATGTCAGTTTGACTGGTTGATGATATTATTTAGTTCTTTTATATCCTTGTTGGTTTTCTGTGTGGTGGTGACTAAGATAGGGATTTTGAAGTTCTTTTATTTGCAAATATATTTATTTTTTCAGGTCTCTTAATTTTTGCTTTGTGTATTTTGAACTTGTGTAATTTTTGTATACACAGAATTGTTACGCATTCTTGGTAAGTGCATAATGATAAAAATCATTATGTAATACTCTTCTGTCCCTGGTAATTTTCTTGCTCTGAAGAGTATTTTATGTGATATTCGTCAGCTATTCTTTTCATTCATGTTTACCTGGTATGTCTTTTCTCATCCATTTTTACTTGTATCATTTTCTACTTGTATCATTATAACTGAAATGAGTTTCTTATAAACAATATATAGTTGAATCACTTTTTATGAGTCACTCTGCCAGTTTTATTTAGTGTATTTGCATCATTACATTATTGATATGTGTATTGGGACTTAAATGCGTAATGTTATAACTTCTATTCCCTTTATTTTTCATTTTTCTTTTTGACCTTTTTATGGATTACTTGAATATATTTTACTATTCCATGTTTTGCTATTTATAGTTATTTTGAGTACTTTTTTTTAAGCAATCACTATAGGGAATGCTGTATATACAAAACATTCCACGGTACTAGTCAGGTATTTTACCACTTAAAGTGACTTGAAAGTGAAATATTCCCAAATTATTTCGGTTCCTTAACTCTCTCTCATTTATAATTTAGTTTTCTTTTTTCTTTTCCTTCTTTTTTTTTTTTTTTTTTAAGATTTTATTCATTAGAGAGAGGGAATGAGCAGGGGCTGGGCAGGGGTTGTTCATGGACAGAGCAGAGGGAGAGGGAGAAGCAGACTCCTGGCTGAGCAAGAAACCCAATGTGGGGCTTGATCCCAGAGCTCTGGGATCATGATCTGAGCCAAAGGCAGACACTTAACCGACTGAGCCTGGCACCCTGTAATTTAGTTTTCTTAAGTATTACCTCTACATACATTGAGAACCATATCAAATAGTGTTACTTTGATTTCAGCATTCTACTATAATTTTAAAAACTCAAGAGGAGAAGGTTGATCTATTTAATTTACCCGTGTATTTGTTTTATTGTTCTTCATATCCAGGTGATAATCTTTTATCTATTTTGACGTTAATATAGCTACTCCAGCTTTCTTTACATTAGTGTTAAGATGCTAAGTCTTTTTCCAACTTTTTAACCTGTTGTCACTTTATAGTAGGCAGCATATAGTTGTGTCTTAAAGTTTCACAGTCTCTGCCTAATTGGGGTATTTACACCAGTTACATTCACTGCAATCATTGCTATGTTTGCCCCTGGTTTTTTTTTTTCTGCCTTATTTCAAATTGAGTGTTTTGTGTGTGTAATTCTATTTTCTTTCTTTCTTTGTTGGATTACTAGTTACTCTTGTTTTAACTGATAATTTTAGGATTCAAAATATATCTCTTTAATTTGTCATAGTTTATCTCAAGTAATATTACACCATTTCATATCCACATACAGTATTAGTACATCACAGCAGTAGTGTCCATGCCATTTACTGTCTTGATCTTTGGTTCTTAGACATTTTACATTAATATGTATTAAATATCAAACTGCATTCTGGTTTTCCTTTAAACAGAATTCCTTCCCTCTAGTTAATTGACACATCTATTACCTTACATATTTACCTTTTTTTTTGGTGAGAGCATTTAAAAGTTTTATTCTCTTAGCAGATTTCAGTTATACATTAGAGTGTTAGTGACTAAATCTTCAGACCTTACTCATCTTATGGCTGAGAGTTTGCATTCTTTTACAACTTCTCCCTATTTCCTCTACTCCCCAGCTTCTGTCAACCAATATTTGTAGCTTTTTCCATTTTCTCTTCTTTTCAGTACCACATTTGTGTGAGATATTTTTCTTTAGTCCCTCATGTCTTTTATACTCACCTTGATATTTTCTGTTCCTTTTTTTTTTTTTATTTCTTACGGGAACATTCTTTCAATGTGTCTTTGTGTTTTCTAATTCTTTCCAGCTATGCCACATCTAGTGTTTAGCTTTTCCATTAAGTGTAATAGGGGCTCTGGCATCACCCCAAATTCTGTTTATATCTGATACTGGGAATGGACACCTAGCCTATATTTTGAGAGACCACGGATGCCTACTTTCCAGAGTGGTGTTACTGGTTCCATAAGAGGTTCTTTTGTCATGATACATGGAAGTAAGAATGTCTTTGCTATAATTCCTGTATTCTTCAGAGACTATTTTTATAAGTTTTGAAGCAGTAAACAATTTTGAAGGGACAGTTGTAGGGGCAGTAGGATAGATAAGGATATAGACATTTATTTGTCTTGTTTGCTGAGACAGTTTATGATTTAGTAGGGTGGGCCCAATAATGTGCATTTCTTGAGTTTTTTGGTGATGCTGATAACAGGTGATCTGGGGAATATATTTTGAGAACTGCTGGATTAGATAGTATCTTGACTCTGAGTTCTGATTCCTTTACATTGAATAGGGTTGTTGTCTAGTTTGGGAATAATTTTATTAACACTTAATAAAAGTTCTATAACAGTTTCCTTTGGTAACTAAGTAGTCTTTTTAAAATCACTGCATTAATGTTTTATTTTAGTGATCATTCAGGATATGTCCGTCCAGTACCAGTGCCACGCAGTTTAAATAGTGATATTTCCTATTTTGGTGTTGGGGGCAAGCAGGCTGTTTTCTTTGTTGGACAATCAGCCAGAGTAAGTAAAAAGTTTTCTTATAAATGAAAGTTGATTAAAAATATTTTGAGGTTGATTTTGTCTAAATATGTTAACCAGTTTAACTTTTAGGAATTTTGAAAGTACTCTTGTTAATATTTAACAGATGATAAGCAAACCTGCAGATTCCCAAGATGTTCATGAACTTGTGCTTTCTAAAGAAGATTTTGAGAAGAAGGAGAAAAATAAAGAGGCAATATATAGTGGATATATTAGAAACAGAAAGGTATGATACATTTTAACTCATTAATTATAAAGTTGTTACTGATGGTCAGATGATAGAAACAAGAATTTTTCTTTCAGTTTCTGTCTGAGATACTTAAACTCTTGCTATAAAAATTTGAAGGTATGGGATTTGCAAATTGTATTATTTTTCATCTTTTTCCTTTAGTCATGTGAATAGCAAAAAGTGACTATTTACATGCTTTTTCAGGCCGGAAGTCTTTAGGCAACAACTTGTCTCGTAAAACTAGATTCCTAGAGATTGCTCATAAGATTGTAAACTTCTTTCCTTATACTGAGATTGAATTTTTAAATCATTTTTAGTCTAATAATTTCAAGTTAGAGTAGAAAGCAGTTATAGGATAATAGGCTTTTAGGAAATCAGCTCCAGAGAAATAAATGAGTGACTTATTTCTGTTAGAAATTTGTATTCAGATTCAAATTTTAGTGAGCAGAATATTAACAAATTTGTGTCATGGTGGTGAGTATATAGTATTAATTATATGATTCAACTTTTCTCCACTTGAAACATTTCAGAATTTTTTAAAAATGTTTTTTAAAAATTATTATTTTTGAGTAGGCTCCGTGCCCAATGTGAGGCTTGAACTTACGATATGGAGATTAAAGAGTCATGTGCTGTACCTACTGAGCCAGCCAGGTGCCCCTAAAAATCTTTATTTTAAAGTAATTTGGAGCTTCTTAAATTCTTTTATGATTGTAAAACAAGTTGTAAAAAATGTATAGGAAACTTAAAAATTGTCTCAAATTCTGGGAAGAAATTTCTAGTTGAATTTCTAGTCAAACTTTTATATGCTTACAGGGCTTGTTTCTTGTTTTTTATTTTAATCCAGTGTTGTTAATATACAATGTTACATATTAGTTTCAGGTGTACAATATAGTGACTCAACAATTCCATATATTATTGAGTGCTCATTGAGATAAACATACACTTACCTGAAACTAATGTGATGCTGTAACATTGAAATTAAAATGAAACCTCCTTATTTGCATCTTGAGTTTGGGGGGAGAAAAGTGTACTCTTAATCTCTTTCATAAACTTACTTTTTAAAAATATATTTACATTTTGAGCCCACATTTCTTTAACATTTTGAGTATTTCTCCATTTTATGAAGTATTTTTGTACACATTTCCTAGGTTCATAGTAATTTGAATGTATTGTAGTTTAACTATTCTGTTAAGCTGTAACTTACTTAAAGGATTTTATTATAATTATAAATAAGGACACTGCCATGAATGTCTTTGCATAACACTTTGCCCAAGTACGTTTTTTCTTCATACAGATTATAATTTTAATAGCGTGACAATGAATTTGAACTTCTTAAATGTTCACAGTGTGGATTACAAATTGCTTTTCTAAAAGGTTAAACCCAAATCAAATACACTCCCCAAAACAGTATGTGGAAGTGTCTATCTGATAATTTCCTTATTTTTAAAAGAGGAGTGGAGGGGAAGGCAGCAAAATGCTGGCAATTTGACAGGTGAAAATAATATCTTTATTAAATGGACTGAATTTTTTTTTTATTTTAAAACCACTTTTTTCTATATAACTTAACATTCTCCTCTGTCCAGGAAATTTCTTCATTTTGCTCATCTCACTTTTTTCCTTTTAAAATTTGTTGGATTTATTGCAATTTATTATAATTTACACATCTTACTATATTTACATAATAGTATTCCGTGTTTGTCATCTTACATTACTGTCACAAAGCCTTATAAGCTATATTTGTGGAAATATTTGCCATGTCAAAACAGGTGAAAAATAGGAATTAATGTAAGTGATTTTCAAAACTGTATAGGTATGATACAGCTTGGATAGAATTAATACCTCTTTAGTCATCATTTCTGCCATTTTTTTGTATGATTTGTGGTTAATTTGTGCTAACAAACATCTCATGGGTACTAATAGCCCCCTGGTCCTTCCCCCCCCCCCCCTGAGCAGTCTTTTCCAGCCTACTTTTTGGTTTCTCCAGCTCTCATATACAGTCTTGTGTATAGAGTTGGTGGCTCTTGATTTCCAATCAGGAGTCTTGCTTTTTCTAGGGCCAATATACATGCTAGTTATGCCAGCAGTTCTTTGATCTGTATTTCTTGTCAAGGCTTTTTTAAGATTGAGTCACTGAATCAGACTGGACTTCATCGAGGAAAAATGATTCTAGACACTTCAACCAGAAAAGGAGTTAATAAAGGGAATTAGATGCTTGCATAATTATTTGAAGGAATAGGAATGAATTCTGCTTAGCCTCATAGAGGGATACTGGGACACTCTGAATTGACCTTCCAGGGATGCTGCAACATCTGCTATACATGTAGCTGGAATACCACCACTGGATCAGGGATTTAGAAACATCCTGCCTTATCTGTGATCCAGGAGTTGGAAAGGTCTTGGCTGGTGCAGCTCTTCCAACACGAAAACACAGACCTTTTGGCTATAACCGGTGCTGTATCAGTGCTAACACTTGAAGCTGGAACCCAGATATCAGTATTCAGTACCTCGTGTGATAACAGAAGACATTCAAGAAATCTCAGGAAATGGCCTTTGTCTCATTTTCCCCTTCTAAATTTTTGGCTACTACATCTAATTGGTGAAACCTAATTTGCATCCATAACCTAAAATGTAAGGGAGTCTGAAAAGTAGACTTTTGGCTTTCCATTCTTGGCAGTCCAGGAAGAGATAATAAGAGATGGATTGAATGGGTGTTGAATACCAACTGATCATGTCTGGGACACTCATTTCCCATTTCAGTTAAATGCCTTTTTCCAGATGTTCCATGAATATCTCACTTTTGGTATATCTGAAATAATATATTATCTACCAACCTTTTCTGTTCCTTCCTCTTCCTCACTTTTCCCCCAACTACTCTTTGCAATTAATAGCATCCCCTGGCCAAGTAGTTAGTAATTGTAATCCTTGTTAATCACTTATCATTCAGTTCTGTCTTTTAACATAGTTTTTCATCTACCCTCTCTTCTATCCATTTTCACTGCTTGATTCAGCCTTTCCAAGACTCCTCTTTCATTATGTATTTATCATATACTTTAAACTACCTTGTTTACCTTATACTCACAATCCTTCATGTTCTCATTGGGCTGGAATGTTCTATTCATGTTCTAGGTAAGTGTTACCCTCTTTTTCACTCTGTAGCTCTTGGTTCATATCTTTATAATGGCACATTGTTTTGTAATCATTTGTTTCTCATCTATCAGAATTTGTAAGGAGTGAGGGCACTGGTCTTCTTTAACTCTTACCTTTCTTGTGCCATGTTGAATCATAGAACTTAGAAGTGTTCGATAAATATTTGGTAATGAACCTGCATCACTAGTAAACTCAAATTAATCCAGTAGCTCTCAAAGTGTATAAAATATTACTTGTATACTATGTGTTGTAGTGTATAGGGATGCATTGGAATGGTTTTGTAGGGTTTTTATTTTTAGGAAGTGGTAATATATGCTTATTTTAAAAAAATAAGCTTCCTGGTTGATTTTTAGTTGGATAATAGTTCTGTGTGTATCCTTAAAAGCTTTATGTATATAGCAACATACATAGTATGTATATACGCACATAATTTTAACATATAAAGTTGTAGAGTAAAAATCAAGGAACTTGTAATTCTTATCCACAAACACTCCTTACTCTTCCCACCCCCCTTCTAAGCAAGCTATAATCTCTGAAAGTGGACTAGGGTACAGGATTATTTTATTCCCTTTTCACACAGTGCCTTTGGGCTAAGCCAGCTGGTTTCAGGCTGTATCCCAGCTTTCTTGAGCATGGAGGGCTGGACATTTATTTGTCATGATCAAGTTAAATGTTAGGTATCCCAAGCAAGGACTCATTCCACCCTAGGGTAAGTAGGTGTCTTCAGTTTTTTTCAGCATTTTAAAACTCAGTACACATGTGCGCATGTGCGCGCACACACACACACACACGCACGCATTTTTACCTTTTCTTTTATGATTCTAAAATTGATTTAATCAGCATTGTGGTATAGAGTACTCCTGTATGTATGCCAGTTAAAATATCCTGTTCTCACAGCATTGTCACATACTCAGCTGATTTGTCTTGGGCTATTTTCCTTCAAAAGTTTTTTGAAGCCTACTTACGAAACTAAGCGAATCATGTAATTAATGTAAATGTTATTTGTATATTACGATTAAATGTATCTAATCTGTTGTATTTATATTCACTTTCCTAGCCATCTGATTCTGTTCACATTACAAATGATGATGAAAGATTTCTACATCATCTTATCTTAGAGGAGAAGGAAAAAGATAGCTTTACTGCTGTGGTTATCACAGGAGTACAACCAGAACACATACAGTATTTGAAAAATTATTTCCTTCTTTGGACAAGACAGTTAGCGTAAGTAATAACTTGATTCAGGACATGTTGTTATGTATTTTTTTTAAGACAGAAAGAGATACATTGAAACTTCTTGGCTGCGTGCTCTGCTTCTCTCATTTCCTTCCCTTCAGTGCAGTAACTAGTGCTCTGATGTTGGCATTAAAAACAGTTCTCTATTCTCTAAACATTTACTGATCATCTGTAGCATATTAATCATTATTTGAGAGGTAGGCTTTTAAGACCTATGAAAAAATTTAAAATAAACTTCAGAATGTAACAAATTCACCATCACTTTCATATTACCCTTTTGTGCATCTTCTCTATAGCACCTGTCATAATCTTCCATACCATGTATTTTCATTTTTTTTCCTGCCTTCCCCCTAATGGAATGTCTTTTTTTTTTTTTTTTTTTTTAAAGATTTTATTTATTTGACAGAGAGAAACACAGCAAGAGAGGGAACACAAGCAGAGGGGATGGTAGCGGGAGAAGCAGGCTTCTTGCCGAGCAGGGAGCCCGATGCGGGGCTCGATCCCAGGTCCCTGGGATCTGACCTGGGCCGAAGGCAGACGCTTAACGACTGAGCCACCCAGGCGCCCC
>CM053616.1:64289104-64325833 GCA_028646535.1 Procyon lotor
AGAGAGGGAACACAAGCAGAGGGGATGGTAGCGGGAGAAGCAGGCTTCTTGCCGAGCAGGGAGCCCGATGCGGGGCTCGATCCCAGGTCCCTGGGATCTGACCTGGGCCGAAGGCAGACGCTTAACGACTGAGCCACCCAGGCGCCCCAGGAATGTCTTTTTTTTATGCACTGCTGTATCCCTAGTGTTTCCTGTTAAAGAGTAGATGCTCAATAAATGTTAATTAAATGAATGTATGAAGTCTGTTAAAATAATATATGCAAATATGCCTATATTACATATTAATAGTACTGAAAATAAATCTTTGTATATTTATTCCAGGAAAACTTTTAGAGAGTATAATATATTCCATTAGAACAAATCATCAGAATATTTGATGGTTCTTAGTTTTTTTTCCATAGTTCTATAGTAAATACCATTTACTGGATTGCTTCAGTAATTTGCATTAGTCCACATTACTGAGTCTTGTAGAAATGGATACACCTGCATGAAATTCATTTTTTTAAAAAGATTTTATTTATTTATTTGACAGATCACATGTAGGCAGGGGGTTGGGAAGCAGGCCCCCGCTGAGCAGAGAGCTTGATGCGAGGCTCAATCCCAGGACCCTGAGATCATGACCTGAGCTGAAGGCACAAGCTTTAACCCACTGAGCCACCCAGGCGCCCCTCATTTTTTTTTTTTTTTTTTTTTTAAGATTTTATTTTTAAGTACTGTCTACACCCAACATGGGGCTCTAACTCAAGAACCCTGGGATCCGGAGTTGCATGCTCCACCAACTGAGCCAGCCAGGTGCCTCCTCCCCCCCATTTTTAAGAAAGTGTTTTTTTACATTTACTCAAAAGGCCATTGCACTTAATTTGAGATTGTTTTATACATAAATGTATACTAACAGTTTAACTTTTTTCTTTTATGGGAAAATAATTTTATTTTAGTTAGTTTTATTTTTTTTAGTTTTAAGATTTTATTTACTTATTTGAGAGAGAGAGAGGGAGCACAAGCAGGGGCGTGGTATAGGGAGGCGCAAACTGGGCAGGAAGCCCAGTGTGGGACTCAATATCAGGACCCTGGAATCATGAACTGAGCTGAAGGCAGACTTAAACGTCTGACTGAGCCATCTAGGCACCTGGAAAATAATTTTATTTTAAAAGTACCTTTTCTCTTGTGGAATATTGGTGTCTATTGACTATAACCTTTAAATAAGACTTGGGAATTTTTATTCTCTTAAATCTGTATTTCATTAGCGATTTTGTAATTATTTCTTTTAACCAAAGGAACTCAATGTACATAGCACATAATTAGAATATAATCTTGCTCTATCAAATAATAACCTATTATTTTAACCATTCTTTGAAACCTATCTGTTAAGCTAATTACAGCACTCTTTCTGAATGTGTAACCTTGCCATTGATAATGATGTTAACACTTTTGAGGTGCATGAAGAAGACCTGAAGATTTCCACTGATTTCCTTTTATCTCAGTGTTTTAAAGAGTAGCTAGGATAATTTTTTAAAATTAAAATTCATACAAAGGAATATTGCAAATTCCCCTTTGAAGAGTAATGATAGATATAATTATGTTTTAGCCTTGAATAATCTCACTAGAATATCTTTTAAAACATTAAAGTAGTAAGAGTTCTGAATTGGTGATTTTTGAAGGGATGATGTTGAGTTTATTAGATTTGTTTTGGGAATGTTGGGGTGAGATTGCCTTGATGATGTAGGAGAGGAGGGATGAGAGTTAGAGAATGATATTCTTGTATCAGGGAGATAATTTAAAGATATCTAATCCTACGTACTCCCTGATATTTACGTCCTTTCTAGAACATTCGTGATAAGTAAATTATAGTATAGTCTCTTACCTTCTGGTTTTCATTTTTTTAGTAAACTATACTTTTGGAAGGTATAAGCTTTGTGGGCTTTTTACGTTGGAACGGCCTGGATTGTAGTCCACCTTTCAAATTCTAGTTCTGTAACCTTAAAGTATATAAAGCCCTTGCATCCCAGTTTCTCTATCTATAAAATGAGGTGTAATAACACCTCCATCTTATGATTGTTTTTACCATTAAGTAGGATACTGTATTTAAGAATGCTTAGTATAGGGGTGCCTGGATAACTAAGTCAGTTAAGCTTGTCTCTTGATTTCCACTCAGGTCATGATCTCAAGGCTGTGAGATCAGGCCTCATGTCAGGATCCTTGTCTGCTTGAGATATTCTCTCTCCCTCTCCCCTCTTTCTCCTGCATGCCCTACCCTAAAAAAAATGCTTAATATATAGTGCTTAGCACCTACCAAATAGTAGTTACAAAATTTTTTTGGTAGATTATTATAAGAACTGTAATTTTATGAATTAAATTGAATTAAAAATTTAAAGTTATTTTTCTGTATTTTAGGCATATTTACCATTACTATATTCATGGCCCAAAAGGAAATGAAAAACGTACATCAAAAGAAGTTGGACCTTTCAACAACATTGATATTGAAGTAAGATAAAAATCTTTCTTATAATATTACAGATTATGAGGTATCTGTTCCAGTTCCAAATGACTCTGGATATGGAAAATCAGTCAATAATTAGACAACCTGTCTTTGCCCGTATTTCTCAAAAGTACTTTGGCAATTTGATATTTAAGTAAAGAGATCATTGCTAGATGTATTTAATTTTTGAAACTTTATTTAGTATAGTGTTTGATTTCTCTTTTTCCCCTGTCTTCTATAGAGATATGAGTAGTTACTGAACACCATGTCTCAAAGCAGGGAGAAAAAGGGGTATAAATGTTTCTCTTTGTTCATAGAAGTCTTATGACGATGAAGTAAAATTTAGAAGCACAGAACATTTGAATATTGGGTTCTTGATATCCTTTTCCACACAGTGGAAAGAATTTCACATTATCCTTGTCCCACTTCCTACCTCTAAGGATGAAACCTAAAATGTACTCCTGAGTTATCTGTTCATCAGTGCTGCTTTGCTCTTTCTTTGCGTACATTCTGTTTTTTTAGTAGTATATTATATTCCTTATTGAGATGCTACTTACTGGCTATTTAACCCATGTATAAATATATATATATATTTACATATATATATTTAAGCTATATGATTACTTGTATAAATACAAGTTTTTGCTTATTCTGTTGTTTGATCATAGTTGAAAACAAAAATAAATTCACCATAGAATTTAATTATTTTTGTTTTATTTTTATTTTAGATTTCTATGTTTGAAAAGGGGAAGGCACCTAAGATTGTCAACCTAAGGGAAATAGAAGATGACATGCAGACGTTGTATATAAACACAGCATCTGATAGTTTTGAGTTCAAGGCTCACGTTGAAGGAGATGGTGTAGTGGAAGGGATTATTCGATATCACCCTTTCTTATATGATAGAGAAACTTACCCCGATGATCCATGCTTTCCATCAAGTATGTTAATCTGTTATCTTAGCTACAAAATGTGAAGTTGTGATTTAGGATTTTTTTTAACAATTATTAGTTGGGCTGTTAAGGCTAGATAAAATAAAACTTTTTTCCTTATGCGTATCTTAGATGTTTATAATTTTTTTTTCAATTTTTTAAAATATGTATATATATTTTTTAAATTTTATTTATTTATTTTTTTCAGCGTTACAAGATTTATTGTTTTGCACCACACCCAGTGCTCCATGCAATAATGTTTATAATTTTCATAATTTATGTGAATTTTCTTTATTGAAAGAATTTTCTTAATATGAAAGAATTTTCTTAATATGAAAGAATTTTCATAATTCTTGATTTTTGTGTGTATTCACTTCCAGATGAATAAAGCATTGGCTTTAAAGAACATTATGTATTCTTTTCTCATGGATTTCTTAATGAACTTTTAGCTATGTACTGTATATTAATCTTTAAATGTTCCCCATACTGTCTTCCCATTATCTTTGTAGGTATTTATAAAGAAGCTTTGAACTTTATATAATCATACCAGTTTTTTCTTTATGCTTTCTAATTTTGTTTTGCTGTGGAAAGCCTTCTTAAACTTCAGATTATAAAAAGATCCTATAGTTTTATTTTTTAAGCATTTCATGTTTAAATCTTTAATGCATTTATAATCTCCTTTTTTGTATGTATGAAGAGGTATGGCTTTGACTTAATATTTTACATGTGAATACTTGGTTTCCTAGCACCAGTTACTGAGTGTTACTCTTTTTAAAATGGTTTGAAATACTATTTTCATAATAATACTAAGTTCCTGTAAGTACATAGATCTGGATTCTTTAAGGTATTGATATATTTTATTTTTATATATATGAGTAATAATACTCTTGTCACTTTATACCAGGTATCTGTAGGATTGGAAACTCACTTTTTTGAGAAAATTCTTAATCTTTTGCTCTTCTAGATAAATTTTGGAATCACTAAGTACATTCCCTTTAAAAAAACCCAAGTGGAATTACTGAAATTGCATTGAATTCATAGATTAACAATATTAAATTTTCTCATTCAGAATACTTCCTTAGTATATTTTTAGTCTTGTGTGTTCTGGAACCAAATTTCCTAATTTAAATCCCATCTTTGCCACTTTCTGTCGTGTAAACTTTGACAAACTACTACTTACCTCCATTTCTCTGTGAAATGGGAGGTAATCTCTTTCCTTGTTGAGGTGTTGTGAATGTTAGGTAAGAAGCTGGTGCAAATCTTTAGAATAGTGCCCAGGATTACTGAGTAAATTATTACTCAGTGGCTCTACCTCCCATGATTTTGCTGAGCCCTTTTTAATTTGACATTTGTAAGTTTTGTATGCTATAGACAAAAAGATAAAGTTCTTCAAATGATATCTTAAAATAATAACCAATAGGTTGAGTGATCCAGAGGGGTTCTCTAAAAGCAAAGTGATTTGTTTTGATAGAAAGGAACTTCTTTGTGTTTTGGGGGAGGAAGAAGGGTTTATTTTGGGTGGGTGCCTTAATGCCAAAATACCTAAGGGGTTACTGGTTAGTGTTTGATCCTTATTTGTTTGGGTATATGAAAATGTATTGGTAAGAAACATAAAAATGTTACAGGCAGTTGTGCTAATTATGTGTTTGATGCTTTGTAATGTTATAATTCTAGCTGTGTATCACCTGAATGTGATCTTTGAGAAGTTCATAAAGTAAAATTAAATATTTCCCAGTGATTGTTATGTGAACGTAGTGGTTCTGACAGAATTATGAAATTTGTTATTTGAGGTACAGGATTCAAGCTTCTGTATTTATAGGGAAGAGGTCTTCTGCTATAGGACATAATCTCTGTTATGTGTGACCCTTTTACTCTATAAATAGATTTTAAAGATTGCAGGCTTAGTAGCTAGTGTAGTACCCTTAACACAGATTGATAAGTATATTAGTAACTGTATATTGACATAAGTCAGAAACATCCATTGGTAATGTGGAACCACTTTGGAAAATATGCCTGTCTGAAGGCAAACTGAGAGTAAAGCTGTCATTAAGTTTTATAGACAACAATGTGAGAGATCTCACGAACTTTTGTTATAATTTCTCTGAAGCAACTTTAATATCTCACTTAAAGAAGTTGGTGGTAAAAATTGCATAACTTTTATAGCAATAAACAGTTTGCTCCACTCATGCCTTTGCTTTAGAATTGAAAGATGAAGATGATGATGATGATTGTTTCATACTTGAGAAAGCAGCAAGAGGGAAAAGGCCTATTTTTGAATGTTTTTGGAATGGACGGCTAATACCATATACATCTGTTGAAGAGTAAGTTTTGATTTTTGTTGAAATTACATTGTTTTATAAATCTAATCTTTTACTAATAATAATATTAATATTTTGTTCTGTTCAAGCTTTGACTGGTGTACTCCTCCAAAGAAGAGAGGGCTTGCACCAATTGAATGTTATAATAGAATATCTGGTGCATTATTCACTAATGACAAATTCCAGGTCAGCACAAATAAACTGACTTTTATGGATCTTGAGCTAAAATTGAAAGATAAGAACACCCTTTTTACAAGGATTTTAAATGGACAGGTATGATTTTAAATATCAATCTTGAATATTTGCATATGTTCTATTTTAGGTACAATGAAAGTCACAAATACAGATTTGTACTGATAATTTACATGTTTTTTATTAAATCAAAAGATATATAAATTTTCTTCATGAGCATTTATGTGTTGACATTACTCAAAAAATTCAAACTGATTAGACTGTGTTTGGATAAAATTTACAGATCTTTATTTAGTTCTTAATATCAAGACCTTGACAGTGAGTAGAAGCTACAGAAGCATGTCAATTTGATGAGAGCATGTGAGAACAATATTATATACTACAAGGTCTATATGTCAAAGTGCATTATAAAAATTTGGTAGGCCTAATTTTTTTTAATGATTAAGATATTAGTTTTCCAATTGCAAGTTAGAAAAATTTAAGGTGAAATGATTTTTAATTTTGTCCCATTTTCATTTGGAAATGGTATATTAATAGAGTAAGGTATATAGAAAGAAATGAATTTAACTTTATGCATTATCCTCCATGAAAACATATAGTGTGAAGATTTTCTTCCTTACTAATTCTTTGAAAGGCAGGCATTAAGGAGCTTATGCTTAAGTATAAATCTCTACTATCTCCCAACAGGACAAAGAATAATAAGCAATAATACATTTTCTTATGTGTTATTAGAAAACACTTGATTTTCATTTCATGTTTTAACTTCCTTGAATAGGTAATACGTATATATAATACATAACTAAAAGGAAAAAAAGTGTTTTGTGTAGTAATGTTCCTTAACTTTTTTTCATTATGATCCTCATAAGGAGCTTTTTAGACTTTTTTCTCCCTAGTCATTCTCCCCAATGATATTTTCATACTGTAGATATATTGTATATGTTTACTATATATATATATATATATATATATATATATATATTCGTGCTTAATAAATGGAGAGATTTTTATCACCTTGTTGAGAATGTATATGGTTCACAGCGAGAAGCCTTCTGCTTATCACTTTCCTATAGTCAGCTAGCTACTTCTCTTTCTTTTAGGCAGCCAGTGTTCATCATTTTTGGTTTAGGATTTATACAAGGGAAAGAAAGCTTTATTATTAGTAGTAATCATTGAGACCTTGGTTCCAAAAATGATAGCAAAAATTTTCTTTCTTAGCAATGCTGCTGTTAGAAATCTAAAATTGTATTGGAAAAAAACTCCAGGAACATGTTCTAATTTTTTATTAGGTTTTCTGAGGGTGGGGTATATGGAAGGAAAAAGGAATGAATGACAGTGTCTGTATTTGTTTACTAGTAGCTGTATTTCATAGAACATCAAATAAGGTTGTTGTTGATTTTTTCACAGGAGCAGCGAATGAAAATTGACAGAGAATTTGCTTTATGGTTGAAGGACTGTCATGAAAAGTATGACAAACAAATAAAATTTACATCTTTTAAAGGAGTAATTACACGTCCTGATCTTCCTTCTAAAAAGCAGGGCCCCTGGGCGACATACTCAGCAATAGAATGGGATGGAAAAATATACAAAGCAGGGCAGCTGGTAGGTTTAACTTATCTCTAGATTCAATTTTTTTTTTTTTTTGACAGAGAGAAACACAGCGAGAGAGGGAACACAAGCAGAGGGAATGGTAGCAGGGGAAGCAGACTTCCTGCGAACAAGGAGCCCAATGCAGGTCTCGATCCCAGGACTCTGGGATCGTGACCTGAGCCAAAGGCAGACGCTTAATGACTGAGCCACCCAGGCGCCCCTAGATTCAATTTTTAATAGAATTTGAAACTAAATTAGAATTTAGTATTAGAATTTAATAACAAAATAATGCATGTATTTGGGTCCTCAGGAGCCAGGAAAGAATGAAAAGGTCAAACTGATTTTAATTACATAAAATTTAGCATGGCAATTTTTAATAATCTGTTTGTTCCCCCAAAGTCTCAATTAGCAAGGTTTTTATTTTTTTCTTGCAATAAACTTTCTCAAATGCCAATTCTTAATTTATCATAATATGATATGAAGTAACGAGCTTTTTACTAAATTTTTATTGAGTATGTGCTGCTTGTAAGTCTGCTTATTGACTGTATTATGGAGAATGAAGAGATAGATCTAGGAGAGGTCTTTCGTCCTTGGGGATATGATAATCTAAAATCAGACATAACCTAAACATAAGTAATAATAAATGAGAAGGGAATAAGTGCTATGGAAAGGGAGATGAATACTGCTTTGGCAGTTTGAAAGAAGAGAGGATTTTTCTGACTTTGGATGGGCCTGGGAGAAGACCAAATCATGAAATTCTTTGGGCAAGAAGTGCATTTGTATGGACCTTGAGAGAAGTAGAGGCTTGGGTGTTTGTACAATATTACAAAGATCAAAGGGCATCCATTTACTTTGTAAATTCAAGTCATCATCATATATTTAAAGCTTTGGAATTAGATGTGATCACCAGAGAGGTAATGTGTGTAGCTGGAGCCTGGCTTTTCCAACATAAGGGGGTGGTTAGAATGAAAAGGATGAGCCAGCAAAGGAAAATAGAATGGATAAACTGATGAGATACAAGGAAACTAGGAGAATGTGGTATCCCTGAAGTCAAGCGAAGTTATAAGGAAGACGAAGTGATCACTTCTGTCAAATTCTGTATGTTCGTTGAGTAAGGTTCTTTCTCAAAGACCATTATCTGAGCACAGACAATGATACAAGTTAAGAACAGTGAAACAGCCAGTAGTAAAGTTAGATTTTCCTGCAGTCTGTTTTATGTGGAAGGAAGTACTTAAGAAACGGGGTGAAAAAGTAGATTGTATATAAACTGTGCTAGTCCTTGTCAGGAGTTTCTGAATTGGACTAATGAAAATTATCCTTAGATTTTTAAAGCCAAGTAAGGAAAAGAAATGCCATTGGCAAGCTTTAAGCCAATTAATTTAAAAGAAATAACTTGTCAGAGTTTGTAATTACTGTTAATAGTCTGAAAGCAAGATTTTATGGGGAAAAAAGGGTTTGAGGGATATTGGCTTTCATAATTGACTTTATGGACCTTTTAGAACATATGCATAGCTATCACATTTTTGTATGAAGAAGCCACTATGTCTTTACAGAAATTTGTTAAAAGTGGAAAACTTATATAAGTAAATATAAATAAATACAACCTTATTAGAATATTAGAATGCTTTTTTCAGTAATTTTTCTGATACTGAGCTTTTCCCTTGGATGAAAGAGTTCTATGAAATAGTTATTAAGCCTATTTTAGTAAATACTAAAAGCCTTTTTTCTAATAACTACATACTAGGTCAAGACAATCAAGACACTTCCTCTCTTTTATGGAAGCATAGTAAAGTTTTTTCTCTATGGTGATCATGATGGAGAAGTATATGCCACAGGAGGAGAGGTTCAGATTGCAATGGTAAGATAGCAATAAAAAATTTTTATTGAAAGTTTCTTGGTACTGCTTACTTTTATTTAATGCTGAAATAAAGATACAGTAGTTTATATTTTGCTAGCATTTGGTTTTTTCTGTTGGATAAAGTATTGTTAGCATGAATTTTCATGTTTCTTTTTTGGTGTTTTAAATCTGTGAAGCTTAGTATTTGGATGCCCAACATTTAACAAACATGTGTATGTTATTTCTAGTTGTCCTGGTAATCTTGTAAAGCATTTGTAAATTTATAAAACATTTCGTCCACATTGGAGTAAAGATTAGAGTCAGAATTCTTTCTCAGGAATGAATAACTCCAAAACTAAAGTGGGCTTTATCCTTCTACCACGTTCTTGTTAATATTTGAATGATATTTAATTATGCCTAAGGAGATTACATGAAAAATAGAAGTAAACACTGTGGTATAATGTAATAATAGCTATTATGATTTATATACTGAATTAGGGTAAAACATGTTTCTTCCAAAGAAACAAGTTTTCATGCAGCCAAATTTGAATATTTTTTTTTGAAATGTTGATGTAAATTTTTTATTCAGGAACCTCAGGCACTGTATGATGAAATAAAAACTGTGCCAATTGCAAAGCTCGATAGGACAGTTGCTGAGAAAGCTGTGAAAAAATACGTAGAAGATGAAATGGCAAGGTAATTCACATTTCAAAATGCAGGATAAGAATAACAAGAAACTAAAAAATGAATTGTGCTTTTAACTGTTTTTGAGTATGTTGTTATGGACACATAATAGGACATCTGTAGGAGATTTATATATTGTGATGAACTTTTTGCTGTTAAAAAAATGAGAGCTCTGGTTGTGAAACAATCCTATCTATATTTGTTTTATATAAAATTTCCTCCTTTTTCTATATCTAAAGTGTTACTGTTAAAGGCACTATGAATCCGGTATGTTAGAAAACAACTTGGTTTGACGTACAACTAGAAGAAAATTGTAGTAACTGTTGAGAGGTAAAGATTAGTTAGGTAAAATTGGTAAAGATTGATGGGGGGATTAGTACAAGAGAAGTAAAGGAAAGTAGAAAAACAAAAGTCTTTGTAGTTCTTTTTTTTTTTTTTTAAGGTTTTATTTATTTGACAGAGCCGGTAAGAAAGGGAACACAAGCAGGGGGAGTGGGAGAGGGTGAGGCAGGCTTCCTGCTGAGCAGGGAGCGGATGTGGGGCTTGATCCCAGGACCCCAGGGCCGGAGCCAAAGCAGATGCTCAGGCACCCTGCACCCTTCTTTGTACCTCTTGTATAGCTAATGATGCAGTTATTTTGATTCTTGGTGAATCTCACTAATAATTCTTCTATTCTTAAAAGTTTATCCAATTTTCCAAAGGTAACTTGTATTATAAAAGATGAGAAAAACCACGAAAAAATGGACAATTCCTGACAATTCCTGACTCTTACTACCAAGAGAGTTTGTATTACTGAGCCATAGTAATGGCTAGGGAGGAAAAAAATTTTTAGATTATTAATCATATAGAAGTTTAGCTTTAACTTTTCAGAATATATCAGAAATAAATATTCAAGTTACCAGTGACTTCTGTTTATCTCATGGACCATAATTAACATAGTTCATGAAACATTACTATGTTTGTTTCATAATAGGCTCCCTGATAGATTGTCAGTTACTTGGCCTGAAGGAGATGAATTATTGCCAAATGAGATTAGACCTGCTGGAACCCCCATTGGTATGTTTGTTTTTTATTCCTTAATACTGAAAAAAATGCTTTTCATGTGCTTTATGTATTTAATTTGTAAAAGACTGTGGCAAATTAAAATGCAGTATTAAGACCTAGCAGGCTCATACCTTTTTTTGGGTGTAACTAAGACATTCTTATTTTAAATTTTGAACTGATAGGTGCATTAAGAATTGAAATACTGAATAAAAAAGGGGAAGCAATGCAAAAGCTTCCAGGAACAAGTCACGGAGGGTCAAAGAAACTTCTGGTTGAGCTCAAAGTTATATTACATTGTAAGTATGCAAACTAATTTGGATATTTAATACTGTTCTTAAATGTGTAATGCAGGTTTTAATGTCTTCATATAATTATTGATCTAGCAATCTGATAGACAAAGTAGATTTAAGTTCAGAATTTCAGATGTGTTATAACTAATTTTTTAATGATTTTTCTGAGTTTTTTAACTCTATTCTGAATTTTCCCAAGTAGATGACTGTGGACTACAATACGATATGGTGAATATTTGTACTAGATAGGAATTCAGATTAGATAATCCATAAAGTACATTGTAAATAAAAAAACTACAGCTCTGAACCTGTGGGCTAGAAATACTTGGTTTAGATTAGAGGCCTGGTGGAAGAAAACTTGGTATTGCTTATCTTGTATTGCCCTAATTTGAATCATCCTGTTTGTTTCTTGTTCATTGTTTCTGTCTTGGCTGCCTAAAAGTATTTTTACTTATGTTTAATATTCCATTCTATCATTATATACTTGTGTGTCTCCATGGATTTTTAAAGACACAATATTTTATTCAGTGTATGTTTATTTCCAACATTTAAAAACTAGTCAATGGTCATTTATACTTCGTATACATTTGTTAGGTGTCTCAGCATTGAACAGTTTGGCTAACTTATTATTTTTTTTTTTTTAAGATTTTATTTATTTGACAGAGAGAAACACAGCGAGAGAGGGAACACAAGCAGAGGGAGTAGGAGCGGGAGAAGCAGGCTTCCCGCAGAGCAGGGAGCCCGATGTGGGGCTCGCTCCCAGGACTCTGGGATCATGACTGAGCTGAAGGCAGACGCTTAACGATTTAACCCAGGCGCCCCTAGTTTTATCATTTTAGCTCTTACATTTAGTTCTCTGATCCATTTTGAGTTTAATTTATATAGATTAATTTCTTTTGCATGTGGATATCCAGTTTTCATAGCACAAATAATCAGAAACACTGTTCTTTCTCCATTGAATGGTCTAGGCATTCTTGTCAAAAATCATTTGAACATATATTCAGGGGTTTATTTCTGGGTTGTCTATGTATTTCTTTTTATGCCAGTAACACACTGTTTGGATTACTGTAACTCTGTAGTAAACTTTGAAAGGAAATGTGAGTTCTCTAACTTTTTCTTATTTAGGATTGTTTTGGCTGTTTGTGTCCCTTAAGGTTCCAAATACATTTAGTAGTGGCTTTCCTATTTCTGCAAAAAATGGTATTGGGGGGGCACCTGGGTGGCTCAGTGGGTTAAAGCCTCTGCCTTCAGCTCAGGTCATGATCTCAGGGTCCTGGGATCGAGCCCCGCATCGGGCTCTCTGCTCAGCGGGGAGCCTGCTTCCTCCTCTCTCTCTGCCTGCCTCTGCCTGCTTGTGATCTCTCTCTCTCTCTCTCTCTCTCTCTCTGTCAAATAAGTAAATAAAATCTTTAAAAAAAAAATGGTATTGGGTTTTGATAGGGATTATATTGCATCTGTATATCAGTCGAATGTTATTGTCATCTTAATAATCCATGAACATGACTTGTATCATCCAGATGTGCTGAATTTATTTATAGACTGATAAAAAAATAAAGTCACTTGAGAGATGCCTGGGTAACACTGTTGGTTAAACACCTGACTCTTGGTTTCAGCTCAGGTCGTTATCTCGGGGTCATGGGATTGGGCCCCATGTTTGGCTCCCCACTCATTGCAGAATCTGCTTGGATTCTCTTTCCCTTTCTTTAAAATAAATAAATCTTTAAAAAAAAAAAAGTCACTTGAAATAATAATCCTTTTTTAATGTGGCTGTGTAAGCTACTTGAGGTATGTTTTGGTTTTGTTTATGAATTGCTGTATTTTAATTCTATTTTTTCAATTTTTAAGTCATTCAGATAATTTCAAAGTCAAATAAACCTTTAGAGAATTTATGCCATCCCTTTACTCTGTTTACTTTCGTTCTCTTTAGGTAGTAAGTTTATTAGTTTTTGGCTTATCTTTCCTGTGTTTCCTGCTATAATGTTGAGCAGGAACAAATATATTTATATTATTTCTTACCCTTCCTTACAAAAAAGGTAGCGTATTTTAATTTACTTATGTGTTTTTATTCTTTCTTTCGCATAACAACAAGTCATTAGATCTTAGCAATTCTATATCAATAAACTGTGATATTTTAGTCTTGAAGACCCTTAAGGAAATTATTTTTAATATTAAAAGAAAATTATCTCTAATCTTTTGTGCCAGTTAATCTTTATTTATGGAAACATTTTTAAGAATTGAAATAAAAGAATTTTAATGAGCTGAGTGAATAATTTTCTTTATGCCATTCACTTGCATAGGATAGCTTTAGATCCTTGGAAGAAGTTTCAAAACAATTTCTAAAAATGTACAACAAATAAAGATATTTGATACCAGTGTGACATTTCATATTCATGTTGTGTTCAGTTTCTCAAGGTATAAATATTTCTTTTTTCTTTTGTTAAGCTTCAAATGGAAATAAAGAAATCATTTCACATATTAGTCAACATGGAGGAAAATGGCCTTACTGGTTTAAAAAAATGGGTGAGTTACTATTCTGAAAGTTAAAAATTATATCAGTATTATGTTGACTTGATTTTTAATTTCTTCTTAATTTGTCCAGAAAATATTCAGAAGTTGGGAAATTATACATTGAAATTACAAGTTGTATTGAATGAAAGTAATGCAGACACTTATGCAGGAAGACCACTACCATCAAAAGCAATTAAATTTTCTGTTAAAGGTAAGTGAAACACTACCTACATATTATACTGAAGGTGGCGTTTTAAATAAAGGGAAAATAGATAGGTAATTCAATAAAATATATTTGGCCATTTGTGATCATCATGATCTTACAATGGCTTTATGACTCTGCTTCATAATCCCATTTCTTCTTTAAGCTTTTATTTAAATTACAGTTTTAATATGTGGTGTACTATTAGTTTCAGGTGTACAATACAGTGAGTCAACACTTCTGTACATCACATAGTGCTCATCACAAGTTCACTCCTTAATCCCCAATTAACCCATCGTCTTGTGCCCCCCACCCCCACCCCCCCTGCCTTTTGGTAGCCATCAGTTTGTTCTTCTCTATAGTTAGGAGTGTCTTTCTTGGTTTGCCTTTCTCTCTTTCTTCCCCTTTGCTCGGTTTATTTTGTTTCTTTGATTCCATGAGTGAAGTCATATGGTATTTGCCTTTCTCTTGACTGATTCATTTTGCTTAGCATAATAATCTCTAGCTCCGTCCATGTCATTGCAAATTCATAGTCATATTTCTTTAAAATTTTTTAAGGCATCGTCGTTTTTTTCTCTTGCTGCTGTTAACATCTAAAGCTATGCTGATTCCTGACCTTTGCATGTGTGAGCTGTTCTGCCCACCATGTTCACCCCATTCTTCCCTCTTTCCTGATGCCCAACTGTTTGAGAATCTTTTTTGTTCTATTTTCTGAAATTTTAAGTTCTAGGAATTTTTCTTGAATTACTTTGATTTCCTACTGTTTTCTACATCATCTTATATTAAGACAGTAGACATCTTGACTGGTGTACTAATATTCTTTTTTCTACTTTCCATCTCTTATTTTCCTGTGTTATGGGAAATTTCTTTAACATTGTGAACACTGTTTAACATTGTTAATATTGAATTTTTCCTTTCTGCAGGCATTTTTTATTCTCTGTTCCCTTTTCAAAGCATTTTCTGCCTACTTCATGAGTTCAGTATCTTTCATAATTCACTGAGGGTATTTGTAATAGTGGTGGTCTTTTTTGAAGCATTTAAACTGTATTTATAGCCTGTTGCATCCATGTTGGTTCTTTTTGTTTGCCCTTTCATGTAGTAGATGCTCTCTTACATGACTGGTGGTTTGCTTACATTTAATCATAGGACATTGGAAAGCTTTTATTTCATTTGGGGTGATTATGGGAATTTTTAGATTTTCTCTCTTAGGCTGTCTGGATTTCCCAAAGTAGAGCCGTCTTATCTTCTGCTAGGAGGGTAAATACCTGGCTGTCAGCATTTTGGGAGCAAGCTGGGGAAGGCTCTTGGGGGTCTCACACCTACTGTATAATCTTTCACTTGGTATTTTCAGCAAACTGTGACACTTTAGTAGTGCTTTGTCCCTCACTTCTTAGCCCTACTTTTTTACCTTCCTCAGAGAATATGCTTCTATCTGTTGCTGGGGCTGAGGAAGGCATGTGACTGGTTTTGTGTATCGAGGGGTGGGGATCTAGAGAACTTTTTTTTTTTTTAGATTTATTTATTTTAGAGAGAGGGGAGAAGGGACAAATGGGAGAGGGACAGGGGAGGAGGCAGAATTTTAAGCACACTGCTCTGAGCGTGGAGCCTGACATGGGGCTGGATCTCACGACCCTGAGATCAAGACCTGAGCTGAGATCATGAGTTAGACACTTTACCGACTGATCCACCCAAGCACCCCTGCCACTTTCTTTTTTTTTTTTTTTTTAATATTTTATTTATTTGACAGAGAGAGAGAGATCACAAGTAGGCAGAGAGGCAGGCAGAGAGAGAGGGGGAAGCAGGCTCCCTGCTGAGCAGAGAGCCCGATGCGGGGCTTGATCCCAGGACCCTGAGATCATGACCTGAGCCGAAGGCAGAGGCTTTAACCCACTGAGCTACTTAGGCGCCCCGCCACTTTCTTTTAATAGCTGCAAAACACATAGTATGGGACCTGCTGTAGCTGAGGCAGTTTTCTGTTAATGTACATTTTGGTCATTTCCAATTTTTTGGCTGTTATGAACCATGTTTTGGCTATTATGAACCATGTTTCTGTATGGAAAAATTTTATGCTTTGTGTACATGTGCTAGAAGTTCTCTAGGATGGATAAAAAGTAGAATTGCCAAGCTGACATGTATATGCCTTAATGTTTTAAATATATTTGCTCTTCCAAAAAGTTGTGCCAGGGTACCCTCACTAACAGACCATGAGAGTTCTAGTTTCCTTGTGCCCATTCCTGGCCGGCGTCTGTATTTATCCTGGGTGGTAGTCAGATTATTTAATTATTAGATTTTCCACCTCTTTTCACCTTTCTTGGGCTCTCTATGTCATCTGTGAAAACCTGTTGATTTGTTGTGCCCATTTTAATAGTTTAAAGCTGTGGTTCTCAAATTTGACTCTCTCTATCTTAATCACCTGGAGAGCTTTTAAAGACACTGGTGTAGGGTATCACTCCCAGAGTTCCTGGGTTTGGGTGAGCCCTAGAATACACATTTTTAATAATTTCTCAGGGGATGGCTGAAACTGTTTGACTAGAGACCATGCTTTAACAGCAGCTGGTTTATAGAAGGTTTTTATGTATTCTGGATTTTAATCCCTTGTTGCATATGTTGTACATATTTGCTCCTGTGGAGCATCTCTTTTAACTTTGTGTATTTTAACTAATAAGATATTTTAAACTTTATCAGATACATTCTTTCATAGCTCTTGAGTAAATATACTGTGAAAGAAATTACATGAATGTGGTCTTTTTCTTTCTTAAAGTATCTTACTGTACTACTATACTCACTTTTCTTGTGATGATGTGAAGTGATAAAATGCTTATGTGGTGAGATGAAGTGAGGTCAATGACCTAGGAATTGTAACATAGTTTTAGGCTGCTGTTGACCTTCTGACAGTCTTATCAGTCTTAGAGGATCATCTGCCTCCAGACTACAGTTAACCACAAATAAGCAGGGGGGTAGGAGGGGCCAAGGGAGTTGATACTGTGTTTTGCCTTAGTTTTTCCTGTGATAATATCACAAACTTATTCTTTACTATATTCTAATAATTTCATAATGTAAAACATATTTTTTTCTACCTCTAGAATTTTACTTTTATATATAGTGAGAAAAAGATCTAACTTTTCCCAGGTGGCTTATAGATACACTTATAATAGTTTTTCAGTTTTAAAATGCCATCTTTATTGTAGTTTAGTTTCCTATATATAAAATATGGTATTTCTGACCTATAATGAATTTGCTTATCATGTTTACTTACTTTTTTTTTTTTTAAAGAGGGTAAACCAGAGAAGTTTTCATTTGGTCTTATGGATCCTCCTTTTCGTGTTGGAGTCCCATTCAATATCCCTCTGGAATTTCAGGATGAATTTGGTCATACTAGTCAACTAGGAAGTGATATTCAGCCAGTTTTTGAAGCAAGGTAATTTGAAGGATCAACCTATATGTGACTTTTCATATTTACTGAGCATTCAGTCTTTTTTTTTTTTTTTTTAGCTTAAATTATTTATATGTGTTTAACTTCACATGTATCATTTAAAGTGTTTAGTGTATTTTATAATATCTGGGGGATTTATTTAGCCCAAGCTATGCTTTGTGACTATAGTGTCATATATAAAGTACTTCACTAAAGTTTAGATTTTGACTTAATTTACTGTGAAAGTTGTTTAGGTGAGACTGGTAACTCTGTCTTCATTTTTTTCTTTTTTTGCAAGTATTGTATGAAGTTATGGCTACTTAAACTTAGTGGTATTGCTCACTCTAATAGGTTTTAAACCTAGTAATACAGTTTATCTTGATTTGTTTTTAAAACCATAACAATAAAGTTTATGGTTTCCATGGAAATTTGGGTCTTTCCATAGAATTTACCTTTATTTAATAGCTCTTTAGAGTATTGTGAATGGCTTATGTTAAGAAATAACTCTCAGAAACTTAACAGTATGTCCGGCGATATGATTGAGGATGTTCACTATTTCCTGTTATCCTTTTGAGGTGCCTTGGGGGAATTCTTGTTCATTCTCAAGAGTATGAATGCTAAGTGTTTCTTTTTTGCATTAGCTACCAAAATGGTCTTTTTGAGCCCACTTTTTATGTATGCTTTCTTCTGTTGTGTTTCTGTACTTTTTTCCCCTCATGTTGTAATTGCTCACTTTTTTTCTTTTTTATAGGCTCTGTCCAACAGTCTACAATTGTAATTGTTCACTCTTAATCATCTGAGCATATGCTGTATTCCAGGCATTTGCTAGCTAGACATACAGAAATGAATAAGGACATGGTATTTCCTTTCTAGAAGCTCACAGATTAGTGATATAGTTTAGTGGCTAGATTTATAGCATGGTTAAGTTCTTGAAAAACAATATATAGTTTTAAAAAATATTCAAAACGAGTTTAGTTCTATGTTCTCTTTAAGTTGCAAAAAGTGATTATCTTTTGACCTGTTGCATTCATTTGAATATTAAACAGTAATGTAAGAGTTGAACACTTAAATGTGTTTGTTTAAAAATAAAACACTTGAAGTAACCCTTCTAGTCACAAATGGAAAAATATTAGTGCATTATTTGACATCTATTATTTTTTAAAGATTTTATTTATTTATTTGACAGAGAGAGATCAGAAGTAGGCGGAGAGCAGGCAGAGAGGGGGAAGCAGGCTCCCTGCTGAGCAGAGAGCCAGATGTGGGGCTCAATCCCAGGACTCTGAGATCATGACCTGAGCCTAAGGCAGAGGCTTTAACCCACTGAACCACCCAGGCGCCCCTCCATCATCATATTCTTGATAGGATATTCTTACAGGAGAAATCTTTGTCACACATACATATTTATATTTTGAGTTTTGAACTTAATTAAAAAAATCCTGGTGGCATGGCCATGTGAATTTATCTTCAACAAAGACCATTTTCTTTTCTTTTTCTTTTTTTTTTGAAGATTTTATTTATTTACTTGACAGAGAGAGAGAGAGATCATAAGTAGGCAAGAGAGGCAGGCAGAGAGAGAGGGGAAAGCAGGCTCCCTGCTGAGCAGAGAGCCTGATGCTGGACTTGATCCCAGACCCTGAGATCATGACCTGAGCCTAAGGCAGAGGCTTTAACCCACTGAGCTACCCAGGCGCCCCAAGACCATTTTCTTAGTGGGTTTCTTTGTTGTTTTTGTTTTTATTTTTCAGTGTTATGTGAATTTAAAAAAAAAAATCATTCATGCATATAGCTTTAAAGAGTCAAGTAGTTTGATAAGCTTTATTGTAAAAAAAATAGTTTCTCCTCCCTCTGCCCTCTCTACCCCACCTGCAGTCCACTTCTCAGAGAACCCTTTTCGACTTTCTTATTTGAATCTACTGGTAACTACTGCCATATGTCTAAATTTTATAGTGCTATTTCTTCATTTTTCAGTTTTTCAGTTTTATTATCTCTTGACTTAATGGCTGTGGACAATGACATAGTCTCTTAATACCACTTCTGTTGCAAATAAGCTTCCTTCCTGTTCCTCTGTTCCTCAGTAAAAGTTATATTGTGGCTTGGTCAGTATTTAGTGCTTGTTTTATTGCAGTTATGTAAATACTAGTTACTTTGGATAATCAGTTACATATTTTTGGAGACTCTCCCTTGGAGCTTGTGATGTGCTACAGTTTGTACTGATGTTTTCGTTTTGTTTTGTTTTGTTTTGTTTTTGCTTGTTGTAGTTGGCATTCTGTGATCTTCCTTTACCTTCATCCTGGGGATTCCCTCTGTCTTTTGTGTTAGGGAAATAAGATTAAAAACAAAACCTACCCTCAACTTCAAAAACTTCTTCAAAAATTAAGAGAAAACAATTTTACTATTGACTAAACATTAAACCAGAATGTGATTATCATGGGCAAACTGATACAGAGACTGCAGACTGAAGGAAATCTTACTCCTTTATATGGATAAATGACTAGAACTCATTACATTCATGTTTTAAAGATAAAATGGCGGGGCGCCTGGGTGACTCAGTCGTTAAGCGTCTGCCTTCGGCTCAGGTCATGATCCCAGCATCCTGGGATCGAGCCCCGTATCGGGCTCCCTGCTCAGCAGGAAGCCTGCTTCTCCCACTACCATTCCCTCTGCTTGTGTTCCCTCTCTCACTGTGATTCTCTCTGTCAAATAAATTTAAAAAAAAAAATCTTAAAGATAAAATGGCTAAGTATCATTATCACTGCTTGTGGATTTGCAATTTGGAGTCAGCTGACTGGAAGTTAGGCCCGGGATACTAGGAGATAGGGCTGTACCTTTTTTGATGATTACACTGCAGAGAGATGGCTCTCAGGGCCCTAAGGAAATATTCCCTAATTGTGAGTCTGTTATGGGGCATATTTTATTTAGCATTTAACTTTTCATGGCTCTCCAGTTTTTTGAAAGAATCTCATGTCCCTCTCCTTTTGCTGGCAACACCCTTGACTAGGTTCCTATGAAGGAGTACATGTGAGAGAAAATTATTGCTCCAGAAATGCCTCAATTCTACTTGATTGAATTGAAAGTTGAACACTATTTTCCTCAAAATTATGAAAGCATTGTTCCATTTTTGCTTTCCTCAAAATTATGAATGCATTGCTCCATTTTTGCTTTTCAGCTTCCACTTTAGCTGATAAATGTAAATTCACTTTTATTAATTTTCATTTTTGTGTTTACTCTGTATTCTCTCTGGAAGTTTATAGGATCTTTTAATTCTCAGCATGCAAAATTTTAGAGTAATAAATCTTTGCATAGATCTCTACATTACTTGAAATATTTTATTCTCTACTTTCCACCATCGCTGCTCTTCCTGAGATCCTTATTTTTGGTACTGAACCTTCTGGACTGTCTTTGATTTTCCTAATTTTTCTATTTTTTTGTTTCTGCTTTCCTTTCTGACTGATTTTTTCAACTTTATCTTTACAACCTCCATTGAGTTTTCCGTGCTGCTCTATTTTTTTTTTTTTTTTTTAAGATTTTATTTATTTATCAGCGAGAGACAGAGAGTGCAGAAGCAGGGGGAGAAACAGGCAGAGGGAGAAGCAAGTTCCCTGCTGAGCAGGGAGCCCGATGTGGAGCTCAGTCCCTGGACTCTGGGATCCTGACCTGAGCTGAAGGCAGTCGCTTAACCAGCTGAGTCACTCAGGCGTCTCTCCTTGCTGCTCTGTTTTTAATATCCAAGAGTTTTTCTTGGTTTTCTGAACTTTTTTGTAGATCTTGTTCTTATTTTGTGAATGTAATACATTTTTTCACTGATAAGTGATAGTTTTTACTTTTTTTTAAGTTTACATGCACAGGAAGTTTTTATTTCTGCAAGTTAGTTGCTTTTTGTTCGTTGGGTCTTTTTGATCTCTTCAGAACCCTGGTAATTTTTGGTCATCTGCTAATAACTGAATGGCTAACATGCAGATAAGAAAACTGAGAATGTGGGAGAAGCTGTTGACTGAACCCCACTGTAGGATGGTAAATGTCTATAATACTTTATTGAAGGGTCTTTTTTTCTTGGGCTACGCAGTTTTCTCCAATATTTACTTGAAAATAATTTTATTCTCTTGCCTGGAGGAGAATAGTTTGACAGTTCAGGTTCCTAGTCAGTCCAGGAATAAGGTTGGGGTGGGAATAGGACCCCCCCCCTTTTTTTTTTTTTTTTAAAGATTTTATTTATTTATTTGTCAGAGAGAGAGAGCAAGAGAGTGAGCACAAGCAGAACAGCAGAACAGGCAGAGGCTGAAGCAGGCTCCCCGCTGAGCAAGAAGCCCAATTTTGGACTCTATCCCAGGACCCTAGGATCATGACCTGAGCCAAAGGCAGAGGCTTAACCCACTGAGCCACCCAGGCATCCCGTTGGGGTGGAAATAGGGCTGGGAAGGTCTCAGCATCCATATGCATTCATTCAAGATTATCCCTTCTGTTCTTTTTAGGATTTTACCCTCTCTTTCAATTTATCTGCTACTCCCTGGTTTGGATATTCTCTGCTTTAGCCTTTTCAGAGATTAATCTTCCAGTCAGCTCCCAGAGGCAGAGGGGAGATCTGGGGATCCAGATTTTCATTATTCTTGTTTTCCACCTTTCTGTTTGCCCCTGCTTCTAGAGGGATGTAGTACTACCAGTGCCAGAGAGGTACATAGGAATTCTGGGCCACAGATTGATTTCCAGCTTTTTCCATTCTGTTTTAGGGTTTAGTTTTCTTTGGCGACTACTAAGTCCTGTTTTCTAGCCGATAAGTTTTGTTGTCCTTGTCTCTTTCCTTTCCTTCCTTTTCTTAGCCTTTAATAGTAAATGAAAGAAATCCCTTTGTTCTCAAATTAGAGAATGCTGGAAGTAAGAGATAATAAGAGAAAATAAGAGATAGTGAAAGCGAATGTGTGGGTTTAATGTCCATTTTCCCCAGGGAGTCTATTTTATCTTACACATCACTTTACAGCTTTTTTCAAACAAGGCATGCCATTTAATTTTTATAATTTATTCACATAATACCTGTGAATACTTAAATTCTATTCTTCAGAAAAATTTGGCTTCCCCCCGCAAAGTGTATACTTTATTTTTATTCCCTCATCTTACTCCTTGACAAGGGTAAAATGTTTACACTATAATGACCTACATGTGGTAAAAGGCTGTTTAGGAATGAAATTGCTCATGGTTAGGGAATCTCAGTGTATATTCTAATGAGGTTATATCATAAAGCTGTACTTGATTATTTGGACTTTATCTAAAATTGCTATTCAGTTTAATAAGTGCCAGAAACTCTCTAACATCTCACTGGATGAAAGATTTGAGAAAAAAAAAAAAGTGCATGTTGAAGTCTGAAGATCTCCCTAAACCTGGCCTATTTGAATATTTCCTTTTCTTGAATTGTATACATGATCTAGCATTTGATTATTTCCTGCCTTGTATCTTATTTAATAAATGAAGCTTTACATTTTATAATTTATCATTTACAGTGTTTGGCCCAGTGCTATCATTTAGGGATCATTTTTCTTTGTAAAAGAAGTTCTTGGGAATTTTCTCCTATTATTCATTCTGTTTTTTAAAATACTATCTTATTAGAAAAGTGAATTAAACATGAGAATGGCAGATGAGAAGGTAACATATTTGCAACTTTTTGTTTTTTTCCAGTGGTTTATCTTTACATTATGAAGAAATAACCAAAGGACCAAATTGTGTGATTCGAGGTGTTACAGCTAAGGGCCCTGTAAACTCTTGTCAGGGCAAGGTGAGCATTGTACATAAATGTTTTAATACATGCTTATTTCCTGTATGGTAAAAATGAAATGGAGAATTTAAAATTGGATGACGTATTTTTGTACCAGGGTGACAATATGGGGTTCTTAAGAATTAATCAGGATCATGTCACTAAACTTACCATAAATCTCTAAGGGAAACTAGCATGTTCGCTACTGTGTAACATTTATGAATTAAATATTTTTTAAATGTCTTTGTCTTCATTCCAGTCTTTTCACATTTAGAGTCATTTAACAACAGTTACCCAGTACTAGGTTTCTTTTTTTCTCTCCAACTTTTATACATTTTTGAATATTATTTTTGGAACACAAAAATGAGAAACTTTAGCTCACAGTTATGAACATACTGGGTTTGGTATTTGGATAGAAGAAAGTGTTTTGGGGAGGATGAAGTTAGGAAAGGTAAAAATACAAATTCCAATAAGGTAATTTTTCAATCAGGTATATAAAGTAGCTAAAAGATTTACGTAACTAAAGGGAATACTGTGGCTAATAACAAGTAATATATAACTTTTCTCCACTGCACCATTAACCTACACAATATATTCAAAATTTTTCTATCAGAATGGCATTTTTTATTAAAAATAGAGCATATGAATTTAAGTACTCTATGCTGCACTGCATTGTATAATGAAATCAAATTAAAAGTCAAGTTCTATACATCTTTCTGAATTGAGTTTCCTGGAAGAACTTGAAATTCAGGAAAATTTGACTTTAGTAGTGTAAGCTTACTAAAAAACTAAAATGATTTCTAGATTTTTTTTTTTTTAAAGATTTTATTATTTGACAGAGAGAAACACAGCGAGAGAGGGAACACAAGCAGAGGGAATGGTAGCGGGAGAAGCAGTCTTCCTCCCGAGCAGGGAGCCCAATGCGGGGCTCTATCCCAGAACCCTGGGATCATGACCTGAGCCGAAGGCAGATGCTTAATGACTGAGCCACCCAGGCGCCCCTGATTTCTAGATTTTTTTAAAAAACTTTTTTGAAGTAACTTCATATTTACAGAAGAGTTGGAAAGATCGATAGTATTGAGAGTTTGCATATACACAGCTTCCTCTATCTTCTAGGTAACTATCAAGTATTTATCCAAACTAAGAAATTAACATTGGTACAATACTATTAACAAAACTATGGACTTTATTCACATTTCACCAGTTTTTTACTAATTAGTTTTCTATTCCAGGATCAAATCCAGAATACCACACACAGTGCATTTAGAGATTTCTAGATTTTTGGGATTTTATACTTCACTATTTTCCGTATTTTTTATAATGTCCATCTTGATTTTGATTATTCAAAAGTTATTCTTTCTGAATTTGAAGAGGCTGTTATCTGTAAAGAAGCAATAGGAGTCCATTTTTTCCATCTGTATCTCTTACATCACTGATCATGTTTCTCGGTATAAATTTATAAATTCTCAGTATAAATTTCTCAGCATAAATTTCTCTGTAATGTTATGTAAATGAAAAGCAAAAATAAATTAGAATTGAGTTGTTAAACTACTGAGCTGTTTAGGACTTGGATTTAATTAAAATAATTTTTTTCAACAGAATTTTAATTTGAAGGTTATTCTGCCGGGTTTAAAAGAAGACACACAGATTTTAAAAATTAGATTACTACCAGGTAATATTTTTTAAAATATTCCTAATATTTACTTTTAAAATAATACTCTTATTATAAAATATAAGATGAAGTGTGTTTTGGCTTGGTTATGGTTATGTCTTGAAAATATATTTGAATGTCAAATAAAGCACTGACAGAAATGACTAATTGAAAAAATAGGAAAATATATAGGAAAACATTAGTGAAATTCTGAAATAATCAGAAAAATGCGAGTGTTGAGAATGTATTAGGGAACAACTCTTAAGAGATACACTAATTAGGCTTATGTTAGAACTGGTATAACTATCTTTTTTAGTGTAACTGTAAATGTTTCATATCTTAAGTTTCTCATGCACTTTTATTGTTAACTTGGTAATGACTTATCAGCTTCATAATGAAGTTACATTAAAGTAATACAACGTAGGAAATGCTGGCTAATTAGAGAGGCAGTCTGTCATAAAGGTTCAAAGAATACATTCTGATATTCTGTCTTATCCTGGGTTTGAATTTAAGCTCTGACACTTAAGAGCGAGTTAAACTTGTCCTGTACCTCAGTTTCCTCATGTGTAAAATGAAATAATATCTACTTTCTCAGTTATGAGGATTGAATGAGTTAATATAGGCAATCTTCACTTTGCAAGATTTTGTGGTAGCTGAATGGAGGACAACACAATTCCAATATGCATGAGTTCTCGTTAACACAGTACTGAGCAAAGTGATAACTGCATGTGCTTATAAAACACAACAGTGCTTGGTATGTCACTTTTGGCTCTGTTATTAATAATACTATAATCATACCTTTGTCCACATATGACCTCTTCTGTTTTTAAATGAAAAGAAACATATTAGCTATGTCCTTTCACAAATTCAATTTGTTTTGGTTTCCCTCAAGCATAAATTGATAAAGATGTCAAAATTAGCACATTGATAGAAGTATACGAATAAAATTGTTAGGGCACCTGGATGGCTCAGTTAGAAGAGCATATGGTTCTTGATCTTGGGGTCATGAGTTTGAGCCCGCCATTGAGTGTTGAGAATCTTCTCTATACTTAAGTGTATAGAGAAGCAAACTTACTTAAAAGAAATTGTTATACTAAAAAACACAATGCTTTTATTTTAGTATAAATAAAAGATATAAAAAAGGTATAAATTTGGGTAGTGAAATTCTTAATAACCAGGTAGTTTGACATTGTTTTGAATTTGAGAATGAAAATTGTAAAGTAGAAGGTAGCATGGTATGATGATAATGGTCCAGAGGTTTCAGATTTCTCAGGACATTAACCTGAGCCTGCACTTATGAGTCATGTGACTTGGACAAGATGCTTAATCTCTCTGGATTCCAGTTTCCTCATTTATAAAATGAGGATAATAATATTACCCTCTTCATTACGATCATTGTGAAGATTATGAAGATAGTGATTAAAACTTAACATAAAAAAAGTATTGTAACAATGATTTGTAACTTTACATTTTGTTTTCTCTATATATATGAAACTAATGCATTAAAAACCAATTACTCATTGAAAAAATATTGCTTGGCATATAGTAAAAAGTAAATAATAACTAATGTTACTGTAAAGTGTTTTCAGTAACTGTTCTTTGTGAATTTTTGTTACAAATATCAGTGTTTTAGAGCACATCAAGTCATCTTGCTACAAAAGTGTGAATTTTGATTAATTTTAGAGGAAGCTTGTGCTTATAACATCAAAGTGGTAGTGGGCAATCAAACAAGTACATTATCTGGTTATATCATTACATGAACTGATCCTTTGAACACTATTACCTAAAATGTGTGTTTTCACCAGTCATTGTGTAAAGTTAAAGTGAATAAATAAAAAAAAGTACCTTTTAAAAACTTTTCTTCTTGAATACTTTTTTCCAGGATCTCTTTTAAGATTTTACACCTTTAGGTGTTTCTTAAATTAGTTACCATTATATCATAGCTTGTTGGGTAAAACTAAGTCTAGACATCAAACATTTGATACAGTTGAGACAACTCTGGTTGTTTATAGAATCTGCATTTTGGAGATTGAAATAGTTAAACATGGGTATTGCTTATTTTTTTTCTTAGTTTAAGATACTAAAACTTGAAATGTTAGGAGGTTTTTTTTTTTTTTCTGTTTAAATATTTCAGTCTTAGAAACTTGAATCTGTATTTCATTATATAATTCTCTGGTAGGTCCCCCTCATCGATTGAAAGTGAAACCTGATTCTGAAATTTTAGTTATAGAAAATGGAACAGCTTTCCCATTTCAGGTAGAAGTTTTGGATGAATCAGACAATATAACAACACAACCAAAATTGATTGTTCATTGTAAGGTAAGCTATTGTAAGATAAGAATATGTAGGTTTTATTTTGAGTAGCATGGTAGTAAATGGACATAACTGTCTCTTTAGCTACTTTATAGTGAGACTTGTAGCATATTTAAATCTACTGATTATTCCGTGGAGAAACTTCTAGGTACCTGATGGCCTGTACTTTTCAGCCAATAAAGGCATCACCTATACCAAGTTTCATAAAGAAATTTATAGACAAAACATTCCTCCCCTCTTTTCTTGACCCATTCTCCTCAATTTATATGGAGTATTTAATTTATGAATAGAATGATAGAAATATCTTTTAGGGTTAAGGATGCGTAGACAAATGAAAAGTAAGTAAAAGTACAGAAAGGAAAGGAAAACCTAAATAGGTCAAGTTAAAAAAGAAAAGTGCTTGAGGAAGTTGGTGTTTCAGAAGACATAAGTTTTAGAATTATAAAAAATTACTCTTTTCATTCAGACATTGTTTAGAATATTGATGAATTCTGTTTTATCCAGTTTATAGCCAGAAATAGTAGTTGTCGTAGATTATTTGAAAATATAAATAACAATTATTGAATGACTGAATAATTAATCAATTTGAATAATTTGTTATATTTGATTGGGGTCTTAAATTATTTTGCGTGTTTTCAAAAGTTTTTAGGTGCTCCAAACCTTCCAGTCTACGTTGTAGATTGTAGCAGTTCTGGAACCAGTATTTTAACAGGAGCTGCAATTCAAGTACAGAACATTAAAAAAGACCAGACTCTTAAAGCAAAAATTGAAATACCTGTAAGTTGTTGTTATTCATTGATATTATAGTTTTCATCCAAATATTTCATACCAGATTTATAGTATTTTATGTAACATTTGACTTTTAAAAATGCGGTATCTGTGGTTCTTTTAGCTAAAATAAAAAAAAAGGCAACATGAAATGGTATAGTAACATATTGTATTAGTAATTTTCTTAATTAACCCTTTTATAGGGGCACCTGGGTGGCTCAATTTGTTAAGCATCCAGCTCTTGGTTTTGGCTCAGATCTTGATCCTGGGATCAAGCCCGGCATTAGGCTCTGCACTCAGTGTGGAGTCTGCTTGAGATTCTGTCTCTCTGTCCCTCCTGCTCATGCTCTCTCTAAAATAAGTAAAATCTTTTTGGAAATGTGGCACCTATATGTCAGTTTTATTTTTTTGTTTCTTATAGTTTATACTATTGCTTAGGAAGTCTGGTAAACCACCACTGAAGGACAAATAATAATTTATATGTGTAATTTGAAAAATAAATATGTGGTTAGTATTTTCACATAAAGAGATTTCTTTGGTAATGTACTAGTAGGATACTTGCTGCTGGATAATATATCATGGTGGAAGGTGAAGCCAGCCTGGAGGAAGGCAAGCAGTTGTTGTGAGCAGTTGATCTCCTAAGATTGCAAAATAGGACAACAAATACTTAAGGAAAATATTTCCATGTGATTTCTCCATTATTGATTTGATAGATGATGAATAACCTAACCTACCCAGTTGATTAAGTGATGCTTTTCTACTAATTATATACCAATTAACATATCTTGAGCTTCAGAAGAGTAAAAGACAGCTTTTGTTTTTTTCATTAGAATGAGATGACTCTTGACTTCATTCCACTTTTTACCAAGCTGGTTATATGGATGACCTTCAAATCCCTCTTACGCACTTCTTTTGTTATGCATTTTTAAAAGTCAGCAATGTGGGCAGCTTGTTTTTGAGCATACTCCCTTGCAAAAGATCAGAAAGATTCAGGAAGGAAAGACATAGAGTTAGGGAGAAATCTGGGTTTAGAAGCAAGGGATAGTGAGCATTTGGAACTATGTAAATTCTATAGAGCAGCAACAGGCAGAAGACCAAGAGTCTAGATGAGTTAGGACCAAGATCAAAGTGTATCTTATAATATGCAGTTAGGAAATGTTAATCCAGAGGCAGCGACTGGAGTTTGAATCAGGTAAATGCAGTATGTTTATAATGGGGGGTTATTTACCTGATATTTGGTGAGATAGGAGTTTTATGTATGTCATTAGTCATGTAGATGGGCTTAGATAGAAGTGACTGCAACTGGATGAGGAAGGAGAAATGGCCTGAATAAGATGTGAACATATTTTAGGCTTATTTTGAATTTTCTGTATCCTGTAGAATGTACTATAACCTAGATTATGAAATAATGTGATGTTTTAATTTTTTGTGCCTTTAAAATCAATATAGCATAATCCAGCTCATCCTTACTGATATGTGGGACATTGATGTGCCCATAATAAATTATAAATGTGCCAGCTCAGCCTTCAGGGCATCTACAGTCCTCATTTCACTATAAACTGCTTTTTTCACTTACCCCAATGTATTGTTTCAGTGCAAATCGTGTATTTCTTTTTTTTTTTTTTTTTAAGATTTTATTTATTTATTTGACAGAGCTCACAAGTAGGCAGAGAGGCAGGCAGAGAGAGAGGAGGAAGCAGCCTCCCCGCTGAGCAGAGAGCCCAATGCGGGGCTCGATCCCAGGACCCTAAGATCATGATCTGAGCTGAAGGCAGAGGATTTAACCCACTGAGCCACCCAGGCACCCTGCAAATCATGTATTTCATGTCAACTATTTGTCTCTGATTTTATGGGACGTTCTTAATTTCTTACATCTTTATTCTTACTAATAGATGCTAGTTACTGAATCTGTCATGTGATTCCAAAGAAGAGGGAAACAATCCTTTTAAATCCAAATATACTAGCTTTTTGCTTTAAGTATGTGGCTTATGCTTACAACTAGATAGTATAATATTAATAGTGTGGTATCTTTAACGTTAACAGTGTATAAGATGATCTTCCATAATATTGGAAATACTTAAGCAATGTAGAAGACTTACAATTAAAGCCCAAAAATATATTTTCAAAATGTGCACATGTCATTCAATATATTTTTGTGTTTTTGTCTTTACCTAGAGTTGTAAAGATGTGGCACCCGTGGAGAAGACTATTAAATTGCTTCCTAGTAGTCATGTTGCAAGATTACAGATATTCAGTGTGGAAGGACAAAAGGCAATCCAGATCAAACATCAGGATGAGGTTAATTGGATAGCAGGCGATATTATGCATAATCTTATTTTTCAAATGTATGATGAAGGAGAAAGAGAAATTCATATAACATCAACTTTAGCAGATAAAATTAAAGTAAGTTTCTCAGATTAGTTATTTGAAGAATTTTGGTCATTGTATGATTGATTGTAAAACTCTGAACAAGAAGTATTGTAGGGTAGCTTCTAAGCAGAAGCTTATCACAGAAAAATAATATTGTTATTTAAAATTCCAGCCTAAATAGGAATTCATTTCATGCTGTAGATTGAAACATGAATGATGCATATGCAACAAATTCGTACTTAGAAAAATGATTTTGACACTTAACAAAATGCCAAAGATTGGAATTCTCTTTTAGTTGTATACTTGCTGACTGACTGTATTTCTGTAGTCACAGTCAAGATCACCTTACCAAAGCAATGTATTTGTAATTGTTCTGAAGGAACTAAATAAAAGGTCTGTTAAAGGCAAATGGTGAAACATTACTGTTTTAACTACAGGGCCCTAACTTGACCATTTAAAATTGGCATACCTATTTCTCTAAAAGTGTGATCTTAGAAAATAGTTTTGTAGATTCTCAGTAGCTTCATATGGTCCTCATCAATCTGCCGTAATTAAATTCATGATTTGTACCTTGTTAGGGTGAATTTATATATTGAAACCTAACATCTCTTAGGAAAACTAAATCAAAATACATACTTACCACCTAAGGTTGACCTCTCTAATACTCATCTTATGGTTGATTGAAAGAATAGTGGGCTTTTTGTGCTTGCTCTTTTCAGGGTCAGTCAGTTCTGCAATAATGAGACAAATGCATTTCTTAAAATCACTGTGCCAGATAAAAAGGTGCAATAAAAATCACAGAGCTCATGGGGAAAATGGGAATTAGAGGCACAGTACTCTATTAGTCACTTATTTAAAAAAGGAAACTAATAAAATAGTACCCAAAATAGTAAACAATAACACACATTAAACGGTGGAGAAGTTCGTAAACACTACAATAGTATGTCATTTTACTTTGTGGAAGTGAGTACAGGAAAGGTTGCAGTTTGTGAGTTAATGTGAAGTTGTGGGAACTCCACTAAATGTGGATGTGTGTGGCTCAATATACATAATCACCCAAGGTGGCTGACAGGTTTGAGTTCTGTCATTTGTTTATTTCCATGAATTGGTTTAGTGGGGTACAGTTTTCCATGTTCACCTGTTGTTTTTGTGGATGGATAGTGCGCATTAGCAAATGTAAAATTTGCTTCATACTCAAACTGTTCCCTAATATTTTAATAGCATTGGAACAAATTTGCATTTTCAAACCAAGCAGTGTAGCAGAACTAACTGTACTTTTTTCCTTGACATCCATAGAGAAAAAACTCAAATCTTGTGTGAGAAAATAATGTTTCAAAAATTCAGTTTTCTTTAAGTCAGAGACAAAACATTCCTTTTTCTGGAAAGCCAACATTTACAGACCCTTATATAAGGGGATCCCAATTAACTAAATTTGTAGAAAGTTGCTATGTGGGACAGGAGGTAGAAATTATTTCTTTGTACTATTTTATCCTATAGCCATCTGGAGTTTCCAGATACAGGATCTGGTATTTTAAAAGAATTTTGTTCAACAGGGGTTTAGCTGACTTTATTTTTAACTGTTACTTGAAATATTCCTTGCCCTAGCTAGTTTAGTTTTTTGTTCTCTAATGAGGGACTGGAGGATTGATAGAGCCACAATCCTGATCCTTCTTGGAAAGGGAGGCAAGCCGTTTTTATCTATATCAGCAGATGTGAAATTGAGTGGTTTAAAAGTGGTACTAGGAACCTGGCTTCTGGTCTGGTTCCTTGCTTTCTCATAGTTAGGTTTCCACATTCTAACTTCTTACCAAGATTAAGAAGAAACTTTGAGTGGGGAGCCTCCACTTGTATCTAACTTTCTTTTTGCCATTCTCTAAGCACGTGACCAGCATTTGACATATTTTGCCTCAAATTTAGTAGTTATATATTTTAAGATTTTAAAACATGCACCTCTTTATTGGCAATAAAATAGTAAATTCTACTCTTTTGTTAAATGTGTAATCATTAATGTGATTTTTTGTGGTCTTCAGAGAATTCTCCAATATTGAAGAAAGTCAACCCTAACTGAGCTGGGAATCCATTGAAGGGATAACACAGCTAGAGTGAGGGAAGAAAAGCCTTTTTGAAAAACGTAACTTCTATTTCTTCCATTACTTAAAAAAAAAGAAACCACACAAAAAACATATATATGATAAAGAATAAAACATGGTTTAAAAGATAAAAGATAACTAAGAAGATTAGAACAGCGTAAACTAGAGTCAAAATATTAGAATATCAGTGATTTAAGAATCAACTATGGAGAGCTAAAGGAGAAAGTTGAACTAAAAATTCGTACATAGCAAGGACTGTAAGTTTAAAAGTAGGGTAGGGTAAGATACTCATCCTTAAAAAGGGATCAAGTAACAAAATTAATATATGGAATGCAGGCATGCAAAATTAAAATAGAGCTAAAAGCATCCAAGAATGAATTAAGACCGAAAGGTGGCCAGAATGGTAGTTAAGTAAATACAACTTGTTTTCTCATCTTGCTGGAATTAGGAATTAACCTAAATCTTACTCAAAGCCCATATTAATAAATTTATTTTAACCAACAATTTGAATATCACTTACTAGAATTTTTCATATGATTTGATCAGTATGGTATTTAGTTTTTTTAATTTTTTTTAGAAAGAGTGCACAGATGACCTGTGGGGTCAGGGGTGTGAAGGGAGAGGGAGAGAGAATCTTAAGCAGGTTCCACGCTCATGCAGTGGACATAAGGCTCTATCTCATGACCCTGAGGTCACACCCTGAGCTGAAATCAAGAGTCAGACGCCTAACCAACTAAGTCACCCAGGCGCACCCCTGATTTTGCTTTTCATTTATTCACAATAATGTTGTTGGGGCTTTTTTGTTTTTTTTAGATTTTACTTATGAGTGGAATCTTATGATATTTTTCTTTCTCAGTCTGACTTATTTCACTTACTATAAAACTCTCCAGGTTCATCCATATCTCAAATGGCACAATCTCATCCTTTTTTATAGCTGTGTCATATTCTGTTGTATATATACACCACATTTTCCTTGTCATTTGTCTATTGATGGATACTTAAGTTGTTCCATATCCTGGCTCTAGTAAATAATGTTGCAGTAAACATAGGATGCATATTGTCTTTTCAAATTAGTGTTTCATTTTCTTTGGGTAAATACCCAGTAATGGAATTATGGGGTCATATAGTATTTCTTTAATTTTTTGAGGAATCATCATACTGTTTTTTTTGCAGTGGCTGCACCAATTTACCTTCTCTCCAGCTGTGCACGAGGATTGCTTTTTCTCCACATGCTCGGCAACAGTTGTTAAAACTTGTGTTTTTTATTTTAGTCATTCTGACAAGTGTAGAGTGATACCTTATTGTGGTTTTGATTTGCATTTCCTTGATAATGAATGATGTTGAACATCTTTTCATATGTCTCTTAGCCACGTATGTCTTCTTTGGAGAGATGTATATTCACGTCTTAAGCCCATTTTTTAATCAGACTGGGGTTTTTTGGTGTTGATTTTTATGCATTTATATATTTTCGATACTAACTTTATTAGATATGTAATTTGTAGGTATCTTCTCTTACTCAGTAGGTTGTCTTTTTGTTGATAGTTTCCTTTACTTTGCAAAATCTTTTTATTTTGATTTAATTCTAATAGTTTATTTTTGCTTTTGTTTCCCGTGTCTTAGGAAACATATCTAGAAATATGTTGCTTTGGCCAGTGTCAGAGAAAGTACTGCCTGTTCTCTCCTAGGATTTTTATGGTTTCAGGTCTCACATTTAGGTCTTTAATCCATTTTGAGTTTATTTTTGTGTATGGTGTTAGAGAATGGTCCAGTTTCAAAAAAAAAGTCCAGTTTCATTCTTTTATGTGTAGCTGTCCAGTTTTCCCAGCACCATTTATTGAAAAGATTATCTTTCCCCATTGTATATTCTTAACCTCCTTTTCATTGATTATATAATCATGGGTTTATTTCTGGGGTCTTTATTCTGCTCCATTGATCTGTGTGTTTATTTTTGTGCCAGTACCGTACTGTTTTGATTACTGCAGCTTTGTAGTTTGTCTTAAAATCTGGTGTTGTGATACCTCCAGCCTTTTTGTTCCTTCCTAGGATTATTTTGGCTACTCTAGGTCTTCTGTGGTACCATTACAAGTTTTAGTGTTATTTGTTCTAGTTTTGTGGAAAATGCTGTTGGTATTTTGGTAGGGAATGCATTGAATCTGTAAATTTCTTTGGGTAATAGGACATTTTAACAATATGAATTTTTCCACTTCCTGGGCATGAAATCTCTTTCCATTTGTTTGTGTCATCTTTAATTTCTTTCATCAGAGTTTTATGGTTTTTGGAATTTAGGTCTTTCATCTTTTTGGTTAAGTTTATTCCTAGTGTTTTATTTTTTTTGGTGCAGTTGTAAATGGTGCTTTTTAAATTTCTCTTTCTATACTTTGTTATTCACATATAGAAATACTACCAATTTCTAGGTATATCCTGCCACTTCACGGAATTCATTTATTACTTATACTGGTTTTTCACTGGAGTCTTTAGAAAAGAAGAAACTTTTTAATCTTATTAATATATAAACCACCACCATTTTTATTCATAAAGGGACTTTTTCTTTGGAGCTGGGGAAGATAAGTTTATAACTTTGATCAGTAAGATAAGTGACAGTAGGAGATTGGACTAAGCTTTATATTTTTCTTAGATAATATAATTTTTCTTTTAGGTTAATTGGACTCCTGAGATTAACAAAGAACACTTGCTACAGGGTTTGCTTCCTGATGTACAAGTACCAACATCTGTGAAAGATATGCGCTATTGCCAGGTTTCCTTCCAAGATGATCATGTGTCTTTGGAAAGTGCATTTACAGTAAGGTTTGTGAGCATATTATATTTTGAGATATTTCCAAATTCGACATATGATGACAAAAGGCTTTTCTCCAAACCATGCTAATGAAAGTTGTTTTTAATGTAGAAAATAATTGTAATTTCTATGAAATGTGGTAGGTTGTCTTTGGAATAAAACTTCACTGTAGATAGTGATTAATTCATCAGTCTTTCACCTCTTTGGTTAAGTTCATTCGTAAGTATTTTATTAATTTATGTACCTTGTGCTTAAATTGGCTGTCTGGTATCTGTGAGAGCTAGAACTGTCATTAAATGAAAGCCCTCCTACTGCAAGCAGCAGTGAAAACGCCTATAAGATGACAGACGAAAAACATAAAAGAGGGTGATCAGTCAATGTGGTGCTCACAAGGAATAATTCTTTCATTGCTTAGTGATTTTTTTTTTAAAGATTTTATTTATTTATTTGACAGAGAGTGGGAGATCACAAGTAGGCAGAGAGGCAGGTGGAGAGAGAGGGGCAAGCAGGCTCCCTGCTGAGTAGAGAACCCGATGTGGGGCTCGATTCCAGGACCCTGAGATCATGACCTGAGCCAAAGGCAGAAGCTTTAACTCACTGAGCCACCCAGGCGCCCCGCTTAGGGATGATTTTTAAACCTGAGTCCAAACAGACCTAATATGTGTTACTGAAAGAAAAGGGAAAGACTTACATAAATATATTTATATATATAAACATCTTTCCCCCTGGCCTGTCAGTTCCTTGCCCACCTGTTCCAGTAACCTCATTCATTTGAATTCTTTCATCCATTTTCATAGTATTTCCAGGCTCCATATTTGAGATAATTTTTTTTTTTTTTTTTTGAGAGAACACGCATGAGTCATGGAGAGGGGCAGAGAGAGAGGGAGTGAGAGAATCCCAACCAGGCTCCACACCCAGCCCAGAGCCAGATGTGGAGCTTGATCTCACAATCCCGAGATCATGACCCTAGCTGAAGTCAAGAGTTGGTCACTCAACCAACTGAGCCATCCAGGCACCCCTGACATAAAATTTTTATATTTACACTACTATCCATCTATAGCCAGACCTCTTGATTAATTATTCTTACTGTCCCGCCTTTTGTTTCTCAGTTCTCTTTTCCTAATTCCTTTTAATCTAGCATAGATGCTACGAATACTTCTTTGCAAGCTATCTTTCTCTGTTTCCATTTGGGTTAATAGTGTGATATTCTATAAATTGAGGTATTTGGAGGAGTGTTGTTGTATTTAAGTTTTAGAGAACGAGTCTTAAATATATATATGTTATTCTTTAGCATATTTTTCTCTGCAGTCAGTGGTATAACTAAAGCCTTTTAACTTGCTAACTCATTTCAGACCACTTCCTGATGAACCTAAACATCTAAAATGTGAGTTAAAAGGAGGAAAAACAGTACAGATGGGCCAAGAGCTTCAAGGAGAAATAGGTTAGTATGATCTGTTTTTTTCTTTAAAATACTTCTATAATATGTGCTTACACTTGTGTTTTGGCATATGTGATCTGAAAGG
>CM053616.1:64325933-64347236 GCA_028646535.1 Procyon lotor
ATTATTACTTTTTATAAAATAGTACATAAAAGAGCAAAGTTAGTGGTTTTCTAAGTATAATTTTAAGTGTTCAAATGTATTTATAGGTGTTTATATCTTTTATCAAAAGATTAATTTTAAACTATCCTTTTTTATATAGTTGTAATAGTTACAGATCAGTATGGAAATCAGATTCAGGCATTTTCACCAAGTTCTTTATCTGCCTTGGGAATTGCTGGGATTGGACTTGATAGCTCTCATTTGAAAACTACCTTTCAGGTATGGCTTCTTTCCATAGCAGTTAGCTTATCATTGTTTTACAATTAAGAAAATTTGGTAAAAACTAAAATAACTAAAGTTTGATTTTGGTGTTTACAATGCAAAATCGTGAAAGGCATCATAAAGGTTTTGTAATGACAAACTTTGTACACAAAAAATAGAATAGCATAAATAATTCCCATGTTCTCAGGGCGCCTGGATGGCTCAGTGGGTTAAAGCCTCTACCTTTGGCTCAGGTCATGATCCCAGGGTCCTGGGATTGAGCCCCGCGTCTGGCTCTCTGCTCAGCAGGGAGTTTGCCTCCCCCTCTCTCTCTGCCTGCCTCTCTGCCTACTTGTGATCTCTCTCTTCTCTGTCAAATAAATAAAATCTTTAAAAAAAATAATGATAATTCCCATGTTCTCATTACTCAGTCTCAGTAGTAGTCACTTTCCCCTTTAGTATATCATTTTGAAGCAAATTCCATACATATTGTATCATTTTATCCATAAATATTTTAATACGTATATAGAGGTAGTTTTTCTTAATTAATAAAATTTCTTAGTGTTTCCATCCTGCATTAAATGGGATACTGGGGAAAAAACTAATTGGGTAGGTTTGCAGCTGTGCAGTTAATTGAGATTAGCTTGAAAAATAGGAACCACAGTGGAATTATTTCAGTTTAAAAGAAGCAAGCATGTACCATGTATTCTGCTTGGAGAGATCAAAGACAAATTTTGGGAAAAAAAGATGTTTGAGTTGGACTTTAAGGAATCTTCCAGGCCAGAGCAGGTGAAAGAGTAGATATTCTAAGGCCAGGTGAAGTTGAATCCATTTAGAGCATTTAATGTTTTTTTAAAACTCTTATTCCTTTTAGAGCCTCCTTTACAGTTTTTAACTTGATGAGGTAATCATAAGAGTAGCCTCTTTGTTGCCCTTCCTTACTAGAGTTTCTATTTTCATTAATGTGTTCAACACAACTCACTATATCTTAACAGTGCTAAAGAACTTTTCATGATGTTTTATTTACAGAGATAAGGGTTACGGTTTGATTTTCAGGTTCTTCCTTTATTTATCTTCATTCTATGTATATCTAACTCAGAAGATAACTGTGTTTCTTCTGTTATGTATGATTATGCATGAACAGTCTCTACTTTATGCATAGGCACCCATCCTCATTTAGTAATTTCTCCTAAATTGTAACCTGCCTTCCTGCCTTTTCTGGAATTCCTGCATTTTCAGCTTTCCTGCCTTCCTGCATTTTCAGCTTTCCCCATCTGTTAGGTTCCTATCAGCATGTAAACATGCTGTCCTATCTCTTATCTTAAAAAACAAATCCCCTCCCCCCCCAGCCAAAAACGTCCTTTGGCTCTAATTTCCCACCCATCTATTGCTCTATTTCTCTTCTTTCTATAATATAACTCCTTGGAAGAGTTGTATGTATTCTGTTCCCACATCCTTTTCTGTCATTCTCAAGCAAGCCACTCTCATCATGTTTTGTTTTGTTTTTTTCTGTTTCACCTGACCTTGTCAATATTTCGTTCTCATTTTATGCCACCTATCAGATCTATCAGCATTTTATACTATAAATTTAGACTTCCATTTCCTCAGTATGGCCTAAAATATCCTAAAGTATTATACCAAAGCATAATCTCACACCTTTATCCTCCCATAGCTCATTATTCTCCAGCCAAGGTGACTTACTTTCTTCCTATTGTCATTTTATTTTCAAACACTTTCCCCAGTCTCTGCAGAAAGAAAATGGAGCCTTCTGTTTTAAAACTATTTTTGAAAAAATAGTGGTTTTGGAGGGAAATAAAAAGTAATTTTAATATGTCATCATTTCTTCAAATTATTTCTGCATTTACATAAAATGTACAGCTGTTCTGAAGTACCTTCCTTTGATAATTTTAGCATTAGACTTTAGAGTGCCTTTCAGAATTTTATATTTAATCCTATTTGGACTCATCTACAATTTGAAAATGAAATACAAATTTCATTTTCAAGATTGGAAGTAAAACCGAAATAACTTCCAAGATGACTTAAACAAGAAATCATGTCTTCAAAAGGGCTGTTGGTGTTTCATTAATAAATGTGGAATTCTAGGTTAGACTTTACATATGTTCAGCATTCTGTATGTTTTACTAATATTTAATTTGTTTTCCAAATAGTGAAAAATTCTGTGCCCATTGGGGCTTGAGTGGAAATTAACTTGAATTATTTTTGCAATGTCTTTATACAGAAAACGTTCTACAAACAGTTGTTTGAGAATATAAAACTTGAAATTTTAATTCTGATTTTTAAAATCTGATGGAATAGATTAGTACTCATAGGAATTTAAGATGACAAAATTATTAAGGGTAATTGTTAGAATGTGAATGGTGCTCCTCCCATTATGGAATTGGTTTTTATCATTACATTAGGCTAGTTTCATTGATTCCCATTAATAAGATGTGAACCAGAGATTGAGCAGTAACAAATCAAAGATCACCTTCTTGGAGATCACCTTATAATGGGAATAGTGGTCAGAAATGAGTGATAAGAAGAAAAATAAAATGGGGTAATGGAAACAGTGCCATTGCATAGAGTGGTCAGAGAAAACCCCTCTCTCTGATCAGGGTATCCTATATGGGAGACAAAGAAAGGCTATGTAGACTGGTGAAGAATTTTTTGTTTTTGTTTTAATAAAATGAGAGTAGAAATGGCGGCAAGGGCCTATATAGGAAAGAACGTTTCTGAGGTCCTTGTGTTTTTGTTTTTTGTTTCTTTTTTTTAATAAAATGAGAGTAGAAGACTGTGAAGAATTTTGCAAACGGCAGGAAAGAACAACTGCAAAGAGTATTGGGCAAACACTTGCTTTGCTATTTGGGGAATAAAAAGGAGACCATGTAAATAAGAAGGAAATTAGGAAAAAATAGAGTAAAAGGACTTAGCCAAAACCTTTTAGATCTCCCCCTCACAAAAAAGAAATGCAGTTTCTCTTCTCGAGGAAATGAATTTGATAGTGTGCCAGTATTGGTATGTGTGCAAGTTATTTGTCATTGTTTCATGCAGAAACATATCCATATGCACATGGGTAAATAACAATTTCTTCCTTTTTTTTTTAAATTAAGCATAATATCCTATCTTTTCTTGATGTACTTTTCTTCACTAGGAGAATACACAAAGTATAAGTGTAAAAGGCATCAAATTTATTCCAGGCCCTCCTGGAAATAAGGATCTTTGTTTTACTTGGCGTGAATTTTCTGACTTTATTCGAGTGCAGCTAATTTCTGGACCACCAGCAAAGCTGCTTCTTATAGACTGGCCAGATTTAAAGGAGGTAAGTAACTCTGCATTGTTGTAAAGAATTTACTATTACATGGTTTATTACTTTCAGATTATGAGTGGATCAGAATAGATCCATTTTATTGTTGAAGTAATAACAAATAGCCATATTAATAAAAGGACAAAGTAATACAGTTCTTAATACTTCATTATTTAGTTCATCACAAATTCTCATTTGTGAAAAAATAGTGTAATAACATCGTGATAGGCACTATGTAATGTACAGAACTGTTGAATCACTGTATTGTGTACCTGGAACTAATATAACTCTGTTAATTTTACTGGAATTAAAATTTAAAAAAAAATTTTTAAATGCTGTAATTATTGGCACCTTAAAAATTTTATTACAGGGGCACCTGGGTGGCTCAGTCAGTTGAGCATCTGCCTTCACCTCAGATCATGATCCCAGAGTCCCACAATTGAGCCCTATGTCTGCTTCCCTGCTCATTGGGGAGCCTGCTTCTCCCTTTCCCTCAGCCACTCCTCCTGTTTGTGTTCTCTCTCACTTTCTCTCTCTCAAATAAAATATTTTCAAAAAATTTAAAAATTATTACAGAAATCTTCAAATTTGTTAAAGTGAAAACATAATGAACTCCAACTTTCAATAATTACTATTTCTTCCCAATTTCGTTTAATCATTCTGTCTTACTGTCTTAAATGTTTTCTCTGGAGTTTGCAAAAGCATATTAGATATCAAATAATTATATGCATAAAACCTTGGTATACCTTCTTATGCAGGTAATTAAATCTTAAATACTGATTTTGCAAATGTCTGTTAAATATGTTGAGTTTTAACTAAATGTTTAGAATTCTGATTTTAAAATGTTTAGATTTTGGTATTCAGTTTTGGTGTAACAGGGCTTTACCTGTTGATAGGATAGCTTACATCATTTTCTAAAGGAAAATGAGCTTATATCACCATCATAATGGATGAAATTATAAGGCATAGGTAATGTGCCTTAGTTTGAGATTGCCCTTTTTGATTTGTGAGTTTAAGATAAACAGGTGAAGATAGTGAGCTTTAAAATTTTTTTTCTGTAATACTGTCTTGACTGAGAAATTTTATTAAAAAGCCAGTGCATTTATTTTTATCTGGGAGTGTTTATACTACAAACACAAAGTGTTTATACTACAAAAGTTAATATTTTCTAAAGGATTTGTTGATTTACTATGTTATGGAATAATTGTTTGCTTTTTTTTTTTTAAGATTTTATTTATCATTTGACAGATCACAAGTAGGCAGAGAGGCAGGCAGAGAGACAGGGGGAAGCAGGCTCTCTGCTGAGTAGAAAGCCCAATGTGGGGCTCGATCCCAGACCCTGAGATCATGACCTGAGCCAAAGGCAGAGGCTTTAACCCACTGAGCCACTCAGATGCCCCTAATTGTTCACTTTTGAGGTGGAAAAAATGTTGGCATGTTAATCTTTTAATATGACTTTGTGTTGGAGAATGTAAAAAATAATGACAGCTTAACTAAAATTTCTTATTAGATTAATTTGTAGATACCATAGAAATCCAGAAGTTTTTAAAACAAACTGATTTCTCATTTTGTTAGAGATATCATTATATGTATAGAAAAGGCTGTAAAAGGAATCATTGAATATCTAATATTCCTAAAATTTCCTAATTACTTCTTGACCTACCTTCCCCATAACAGGATCTGAAGTGGAAAAAGGGAATGGATTTAACACCTAACATAAATAGAAAAAAATACATAAATGTTATATTAACATACACATCTACTCTCTTTAATCTTTACCTGATGTATTGTTATCGTTCTTATTTTATAAATGAAGAAACAGATCCTGAAATGTTAAAGTTACATGCCAGTACTAATGTATGCCCTGGCAGAGGGCAGATTTGTATTTATAAACATTTGATTTTGGATATTGACTTTTTCCACTTTTTCCAGATAATTTTATAACTACGAGCTTGGGCTACAGGTTGCTTATTAAAAAATATTCTTTAAAAGTAGTTACTATTTGATGGGTAGACAATTAATGTGATTAGGAGTGAAGTACAATGATATGTATGCATTTGGAAACTGTCATCAATTTTTTAAATTCAGGCTTTTAATAAACTTCAGATGGAATAGTGTTAACTGTAGCCATGTAAACTTTGTGATGGTCAGGCATTTTAACCAAACTAGTCTCAAGGGTATCTTAAAAAAATTAGTCCTATCTGAAACACATTTTTAATTTTTTTCCCACTTTTAGCAACCTCCTAACATTATTTGGTACCCAATACCTCCAGTAAAGTGGGGGTTGAAGGAAGCAGAGGGAACATTATTGATAGGAGAGACATGATAAATCAGCTTTACTTTTATCTCCTGTCCGTTCTCACCCATCTTCTTTTCTTAACTTTTAAAATCTGACACATTAGATTGGAACCTTATCAGGTTTCTTGATAGACAATGTGTTTCCTTTCATATACTCAGTATTAATAGGGTCAACAGGTGAATTCCCAGAATTACACAAGCCTTACATAAAGGAGGGAAAAAGCAAGAGGTGTTTTAAACCAACTAGTGTAGATTATCAGCAACTAGTCCTATTTAAGGAGCACTAGAAAGCTGTGGCAGAGTGCTGACAATTGACAGAGGAGTTAAACTATAAACAGCCAATACTACATCTGAGAACCTCAGATAAGCTTTTACTTCTTTCGAAGTCATTCTGATATATTAACTTTTAGGAATGTGTTAGAAGCTAGTAGTGTCAAATGCTTTCCCCCCCCTTTATTATATTGTTGATAATTTCTGTAAGAAAATAATCACTTGTAACAATATAATTGACTTTCAAAAGTTTATTTTAATTGGTGAAAGAAGCTATTTTTAAGTAGAACAGAGATAAATTAGGTAATCATTTAGTAAGGGTACAAGTAGTAATTACATTGTCAGGCACGTTTGTTTTAGTGCTTCTTAAAATATTTTTATTTTAGTCCATTCCAGTGATTAATGGAAGAGAACTACAGAATCCTCTCATTGTTCAACTTTGTGATCAGTGGGACAATCCAGCACCTGTATCACAAGTTAAAATAAGTCTCATGAAAGCTAACAATTTAAAGGTAAGTTTTAAACATCCTTTACATAATTTTCATCCCCTTAAAATTTTGAGTTTCATTGTCATGATGTCATTAGATGTCATATTTTTAAAAATAGAGTCTTATATAACCTTTATTATTGCTTATTTTAAATCATCTTAAATGTTTTTCATAATTATTATATTAATTATTATATCTTTCAAGCTGTGTAACAAGGGACAACAACCTACAATTATGATTGAGTGGTGATTATACAATACTAATAATATTTGGATTTCAGATTAGGATGACTAGATAACACTGAGAGGGTGAGTAAAGACAAATGTAATGACTTGCAGTATGGGTTAAGGAACGGGCATTATTAGGGAAACTTAAAAGCTGAGGGTAATCAAAAAAAGTCATGTGTGTATTTGTCCTCTAAATACCTTAGGGAGGGCTTCCAGAACCTGGGCATAGCTGCTAGACTTACACTGAGTTGTATTTTGGGGTATGGGGCAAGCATGAATATGGCCATGTAACATTTGGGGGCAAACCTAGTGCTTGATATCCAGAAGTCCAAGATTAGGTACTACCTGTTTACATGAGCACTGGGGTAGCCAGCTGTTTAGGTTCTAGTGGGGACTTTGGGTGCCTCGTACAGAGTCGGAGGGCATTCCTGTGAGGGGAAATGGAAGAAGCTGCCCACTGCAAAGTTATATTTTGACACAGTTCCTCTTGTTGAAGGAAATTAATTTGTCCCAGTCACGTTGTTACCAGGCAACACAGAATTCCTGGGGTTATATTCAGCTAGTCTTAAGTATCTGTCTATGAACATTTTATAATTTTAGCGGATGAAAACAGTTGATATTATGTAAATATGCAGTTCTCTTAAAAGTAATCCGTTAGTTCAGTAAGAATTCTAACAGGGACTTCCAGGACCTGACAAGTTGATCTTAAATGTCATATGGAAGATTAAAGTGCCAAGAATGGCTTCTGATCCACATGGACTTGTTTTTCATTTGTAAAGTAGTCAGGGTCAGACATCTTAAAGCCTGTTCTAAAAAAAAAAAGACTATGTTTTTGCTTGCTATACAACCTGAAATAGAAGGCTTACTTCTCTGCCTTAGTAACAGGAATTTATGACCCAGATGGAAGAAATACTTTGAAAAAGATAGGTTGAGAGATAAGAGGGTAAATGGGATAAGTACAAATATAGGATTTTATTCTGTCATTTTGATTACTCATTTTTGCCTGTTGCTTTTTTTTGTTTGCATGTACCATCATTGCCTAATTTTTAGGTTCTATTAAGCAGAAATAGAAATAAGAACTTAGGAGAGAGTCTGATACCCTGCTACAGCTGTTTACAAATTCACTTTTGTTCTTATTGTTTGCTTCTAGAAGAGTTAAACTGATTATTTTTCTACCACAAATAAGAATATTATTCTAGAGAAGTATTTGTAGATGACTGAGAGATTCTTCTAACTGATGATTAGTACCGCTGATTCTTAGTCATTTGAAAGTGAGCTTGGTTATCTCTGAGAGGGTCATACTGCAATAGAGATATAAGGAGCATATCTGAGTAAACGTAAATAGAAAGATGAAGTAATAATGGACATGGTATTATGATGCCTTGACTTAAATGTATATTTATGTTTATTTCACCTGTGCCATTTCCCACAATCCCCAGTTTTAGAATATAACTTCGGTGTTTGTATAACCAAACCTCACTTGAAATATCAGTGTTATTGAAACAATGAACATTGAATTCTGCAACTTAAAAACTGACATACACCAAATTATAGTTTAATTGATGAAGATGAGTGATAATTGTCCTTTGGGTTATGTAATTACATATCTATTTCTACTAGTTCAGATTAGGAAATTAAAGATTTTAGAAGTGTATGCAAATACAATTTTTAAAATAGTAATGGAAGAAAAGAACATTGTAATAGAGAAAAATAATTTGATCTCTAGAACTTTCTAATTAACTGTTTTGTTTTGTTTTTAGCTCACTCCTTCAAACCAACAGCATAAAACAGATGAAAGGGGCAGGGCTAATTTGGGAGTGTTCAGTGTTTATGCCCCTAGGTAAGAACCAAAAGTTTAATAGTTATTAGTATTACAGAGATTGATTTTTCTTACTCCTTGCTGAAAGACTATGCTGAAAAGACTTGCTAAAGTTTAGAGTAATAATTAGCCTTCTATTTAGTGTTAGAAGACGTAACTAAACAGGAGTAGAGAGGTTTTTTAAATGAGTTAAGCTTTGTATAAACTGTCTTAGAATTTTTAAGTTATAACTAATGTAATTTGGACCTTTTGTCTCTTTTTTTTCCCCTTGTTAGAGGAGAACATGTGATGCAGATTAGAGCCATCTATAACAAGAATATCATAGAAGGACCAATAATCAAGTTAATGATTCTTCCAGATCCTGAAAAACCTATTCGTCTCAATGTTAAATATGACAAAGATGCTTCCTTTTTAGCAGGGGGTATTTTCACTGGTGAGTAAAATTTGCTTTTTACATTAATGGAATAAATTATTAATTATATTTAATTTATATAGATAACTTATTTATCCATGATAAATTGATACGAATATCTATTCAGCATGATGAAAAAGCAAACCTTCTGTTGTCTTTTAAATGGCAAAGACAGTACTTTTAACTTAGCTTTGTCTTCTTTTAGCTCTGTGTCTTACATTCCCTTAATGGTCAAGAGTAAACTGAGTTTCTTCATAAACTGAGAACCTGTTGTAATTGAGTTTATGATTGTTTGTTCACTGGATTGTGAAGTTCTGCAAAAGAGACATGAAGTGCTAAATGGCAAGAACTATGTGGTCTCTACTGAATAGGTTGTAATGTCATCTTCAACCAAATAGAACCAGGATTGCTTAACTTAATTTAGATGAAAATACATCACATCAGAATTTATGATTAAAGATATTTCAGAACAAAAAAAGTTTCCTAAATACCTCCTATCCAGGCACTGTAATATTGGGCTCTTAGTTCCAGTAATGTATATGACAATTTCCAATGAGTTCTGTCTAATGCAGGAAACACTTAAGTAAGCAGATAATTTCAGTGGAATGTGGCAGGTGCCAGGTCAATAGGAAATGGTATTTATTACAGTCAATTTTCTTGAAGACCTCTGTTTCCTAAATGGATGTACATAGGTATATGTAGTTATTGTACATAGTTTTTCCTATACATAGTTATAAGTAGTAGAAACAAGCAGACCAAAAAATTTAGATTAGAAGATTAATCATTTTTAATAAGTTACATATGTACATAACCTTTATACTGATAATTTTAAATCTGTTTTAGGAGATAAAACCTTTTTCCTGTGATTAAAAAACTATATCCATCATATGGATGCTAAATGAATGCTAAACATAAGGGAAATACTATATGTAATAATATTTTAGCTACTGTATGCTATTGAAAATCATAAGAGAAAATAAACACTGTATTCTTGGAGTATATAAAGCCTAAGGATTTATGACCAATTGCCTTAACTCTAGGTTGCTGAATATCCACACTCCGAGCTTTTTGGTCTTGCCTAGCAGAACTTGTAGCATTGCAGACTGTGAAAATAAGGCAAGGGACTAATAATAACAAAGATGTATGTGTTAGATTTCTGGAGGAGATTTAACACTAAAGAGGGTTGTTTGTCATGATTAACATGTTTTTATAGACAGATTATTGTGAAATGCTGATTACTGAATGGTTTTGTTCAGAATCTCATTATTAATATTTAAACAAGATGTATATTTTAAGACATAGAATTATTTCACCAAATCTGTTAAATGAACTAGAAAATAATTTTTTAATATTTACCATGACAGATTTTATGATTACTGTTATTTCTGAAGATGACAGTATCATTAAAAATATTAATCCAGCACGTATTTCCATGAAAATGTGGCAGCTGTCTAACAGTGGGAACCGACCACCGGCAAATGTGAGTTCTGGAAAGCATTGTAGAAATTAAAAGCTCTTACATTTAACTTAAAATTAAATGTAACTTAATGTAAAAATGCACTGTGCATATACTGGAGAACTAGACATTAACCCACTTTGTCACTTGAGATTTTAAAAATATATCAGAATCTATCTTAAAATTAAGTGTTGATGCCTTTGAAAAAGAGTAGCCTACATTGTTTTAAAAAGATTTTAAAATCTTTTTTTTAAAAGATTTTATTTATTTATTTGACAGAGAGAGAGAGATCACAAGTAGGCAGAGAGGCATGCAGAGAGAGAGGGGGAAGCAGGCTCCCTGCCGAGCAGAGAACCCGATGCGAGGCTCAATCCCAGGACCCTGGGATCATGACCTGAGCCGAAGGCAGAGGCTTTAACCCACTGAGCCACCCAGGCGCCCAAGATTATTTTACATTTTAAAATTATCCAAAGGACAGTGGCATAGGGCAAAAAGTCCTTGAATACTACTAAGTGATAATAGAGTAAATGAGATAGTAAAGAGAGACAATTGATACACTTACAGGATAGAGAAGGGAGGGTAGAGTGGTGAGAACACTTTGAGAGTCTAAAGCAGCACAGTCCAATAGAAATATAATACAAGTCACACATGATATTTATATTTTTCTAGTAGCTACATTAAAAATGTAAAAAGAAAATAAATTTTAACATAGTTTTAACTTAACATCAAATTAACATTTCAGCATGTTTTCAGTATTTAAAATTTATTAAATAAATTAAATGAACACATAAAAGAATGTAAAATGAGATTTTACAATTTTCCAGTTTCCAGTTCTTTAAAATTTCCTGTGTATTTTATGCTTGTACCAGATCTCTTTGAACCAGATATATTTCAAGTGCTCAGTAGCCTCATGGAGCTATTTGCTACCATCTTGGACAGTGTAGATCTAAAATAAATCTCAAATTGAAAACTAAACCATATCAGAATATCTTAATTTAACAGTGCCTTTCAGGATTTATGAATCATTTTAATTATGTGTTTAGGAAACTAGCTTCCTAAATTAAACTGTCCCATTAAGCTGCTATTACCTTAAAACTGTGTCACCACCATTGAGATCTACTGTGTGCCCTTTAATAATGGTATGTCATCATGACTAATCACACTATTGAATCTTAAACTATATTGTAAAGGTATATGCATATAGGTTTATGTGTATGTATTTGTAAATCCAGATGTGATCTGTATTTGCATTTGGTGAAGGTAATACTAGTTTTCATCCTGAAAATACTATGTTAAATGTGATTTCTCCCTCCCTACCTTCTCCCCTACTTCCCTTTCTAGGCAGAAACATTTAGTTGTAATAAAATAAAAGATAATGACAAGGAAGATGGCTGCTTCTACTTCAGGTATTTCTTAAATCATTTCATATTTTTATACATAATATGTTGCAAAGTGTTTTCAGCCTTGATGGTGTTTGTCTACTCAACTTGGTAATTTATGATTGAAAAGAAAATATTCTTCATAGCTCTTAATTTTTCATAGGAAGTATTTTGAGAAAATGTATATTTTATTTGTAAGCTTTGTAAAATGGTTTGGGGAAAGACTGTTTTGATAGTTTATATTAGCTTTTAAAAGTATGAAAGCCATCCGAAAAAAATTATGTTGTCAGAGTACTGTATAATATGTTATTATATAGGAGAGTTCTATAGTTCAAAACATAAATGTTATGAAGTGTAAAACAGATGGAACTAGTTTTTTTATGGTTTACGTACGTTACTTTGAATTGAATTCACTTGAATTGTTCCTTCTGTGTTCCGGACCTCTACTTTGAAATATGAAGATTGGCTTTGAATAAACTATGTCCAAGATTTCTTGCATTTATTTTTTTAACAAGAAATGTCCTTTTAACTTTTAGATTAAGTTTTGTTTCTTCAAATATATTAGTCTCTTAAATCATGTAGGAAATAAAAAATGCAGTTATAAACATCGTTAAAATAGTACTAGCATTTATAATCGCCTGTGAATTTACCTTTATTGAGATCTTTGTTTCTCCATGTGGTTTCAAGTTATTGTCTGTTCCTTCATCTTACTTGGTAGTATTTCCTTGAACCTTTTTTACAGGCCAGGTCTAGTGGTAATGAACTCCCTTGGTTTTTGTTTATCTGAGAATGTCTTAATTTCCCCCTCATTGTTGAAGGACAGTTTTGCTGATTATAGGATTCTTGGCTAAGGGTATATATATATATATATATTTTTTAAAGCATTTTGAATATATTGGTCCATTGCCTGCTGCCTCCCCCCCTCCTTTCTGATGGGAAATCTGATCAGCTTCCTGAGAATCCCTTGTATGTAATGATTAACTTCTCTCTCACTGCTCTTCATATTCTCTCTTTGTCTTTTGAAAGTTTGATTAATAATGTGTTGGTGTATGTTTTTGAATTTATTTTACTTGGAATCTGTGGAGCATCTTCAATATTTATATTCATGTCTTTCATCAAACTTGGGAAATTTTCAGCCATTCTTTAAAATTCTCACTTCCCTTGGTGAGAGGAGACATTGCTGGTGTCCCAAAGGTCCCTGAGGTTCTGTTCACTTTTATTCAGTCCTTTTTCCTTTCTGTTCCTCAGACTATAATTTCCATTATCTTCAAGTTCACTAATTCTTTTTTCTTCCTGCTCAAATCTGTCTTTGAATACCTGTACTGAAATTTTCACTTATGTTACTATATTTTTCAGCTCCAAAATTTGTTTTTGGTTCCTTGTTAGGTTTTCTCTTTATTGATATATCCTTTTTTTCCCCTACATCACTTTTATTTTCTCCACATCTTCGTTCAGTTCCTTGAGCATCTTTAAGATAGATGTTTGTTGTTGTTGTTTTGTTATTGTTTTGACAGAGAAAGAGTGCTTGAGTTGGGGGTTAGGAGCCGAAGGAGAGGGAGAGAGAGAATCTTAAATATGGTCACAACACTGAGATCATGACCTGAGCTGAAATCAGGAATCAGAAGGTTAACACACTGAGCCATCCAAGCACCCCTAAGACAGATTTTTTTTTTTTAAATATTTTATTTATTTATTTGACAGAGAGATCACAAGTAGGCAGAGGCAGGCAGAGAGAGGGGAAAGCAGGCTCCCCACCGAGCAGAGAGCCTGATGTGGGCCTTGATCCCAGGACCCTGAGATCATGACCCGAGCTGAAGGCAGAGGCTTTAACCCACTGAGCCACCCAGGCACCCCATGAGACAGATTTTTTTTTTTAAAGTCCTTGTGTAGTGTATTTGCCATCAGGTATTTCTCAAAAACAATTTTAGTTGACTTATGTTTTTACTTTGAATGGCTGATACTTTCCTGTTTGTCTTATAGCTTTTTGTTAAAAACTAGACATTTGAATCTAATAATGTGGTAGTACTGGAATTCTGATTCTCTGTCTTACCCAGGGTTTGCTGGGTTTAATTTAAAAAAATTTTTATTGTGTTTTTGATTGTTATAGGTTCTTTGTCATGGGTCAGCCTTAGTTGTAAACTTAGAGCCTTCTCATGACTTTTCTGACCTTTCTCTGGATATGTGTGGTCACTTTTTAGTTTTCCCTATACATGTGGTTGTTTAGTAATGTCCTTTAATGTCTAGTTTCTTTGGCTCAGTCATTAAGCATCTGCCCTTGGCTCAGGTCATGATCCGAGGGTCCTGGGATCAAGCCCCGCATCGGGCTCCCTGCTCTATGGGAAGCCTGCTTCTCCCTCTCCCTCTCCCCCTGCTTCTGTTCCCTCTCTTGCTGTGTCTCTCTCCGTCGATTAAATAAATAAATAAAATCTTTAAAAACAAAACAATGTCTAGTTTCTAAAAAGGAAGAGGGAAAGGAAAGAGTGCTGGCAGTTATACATGTAATACAGTAAAATATATTTCCATATATTGGGTATATATGAATGCATGAAAATATTTCAATTCCTAATGTGTTGTCAGTCACTGTGTTTGGTGTTCTGCATGTAATCTCAATTTTTTAACCTTTTAAAAACAAATAGAAAATTCATAAAGTTAAAAAGATACGCAGTTTTGTGACTTCTCCCGTAATGGATTTCTGTGCAACCACTACCGAAGTCAGGAAATAAAAGATTGCCAATACAGGGGAAGCCCCACCTTGTGCCCCTCTCAGTCATTACCTGCTTCCTTCTGTAGTAGTTTGGCTATCATCCATCACCTTACACAGCTATGAATTTTTTTCTTAATAGTGGAAACTTTTAAGACTTACTCTCTTAGCAACTTTCACACACTACAGTGTTAACTGTAGTCACCATGTTGCACATTACTTCCTCAGGATTTATTTGTCATTTAACTAAAATTTTGTACCTCTTGACCACCTTTGCTCATTTCCCCCACCTCTCCCATCTCCCATTTCCTACACTCTGTTGTTTGTATCTCCAAATTCGAGTTTTTTAGATTCTACATATCAGTGAAATAATAGAGTATTTTTGTATTTGTCTGTCTCACTTATTTCATTTAGCATGATGCCTAGATAATATTTTGGATGCTATTGTAAACAACATCCTTTAAAATTTTTTATTTTAGGGGCGCCTGGGTGGCTCAGTCGTTGGGCGTCTGCCTTCGGCTCGGGTCGCGATCCCGGGATCCTGGGATCGAGCCCCGCATCGGGCTCTCTGCTCAGCGGGAGGCCTGCTTCTCCCGCTACCATTCCCTCTGCTTGTGTTCCCTCTCTTGCTGTGTTTCTGTCAAATAGGTAAAAAATCTTTAAAAAAAAAAAAAAATTTTTATTTTATGTTATTGGTTATGGAAATCTAGTTGATTTGTATATATTAACATTGTAGTCAGCATCTCTCCTAGCCTCCTTAATTTCCATTTTTATTTATAGATTCTTTGGGATTTTAAAATATTTTCGCATTCATGTCAGTGAATAATAATAGGTTGATTACTTTCTAGTCATTGTACATTTTTTCTTTCTTGCCATATTGCACTGGCTTGGACTTACAGTAAAATGTTAAATAGACATGATAAGACTGATCATCCTAATTTCATTCCCAACCCCCAATTTTCATCAGTAGGTATGTTTATCGGACTGTTCCTTTCTAATCATTAGTAAGAGAATTTCTATTTATTATGAATTGACATTAGATTTCATTGTCTATTGAGGTAATATGTGGTATTTCTCATTTCTTTTTTAATGTGCTTTTATAGAACATTAATTTTCTGAGTGTTTATTCAGCCAGTCTTGCATTACTGGAGTAAACCCAGTTTTATCATGATACATAAACTCTTTTATGTATTGGTAGATTTGTTTTGCTAATTGTTTGAAATTTTCCCATCTACATTAATGGTCAAGTTTGCCTGCACTTTCTTACATATTCTTTTCAGGTTTGGTATCTAGGTCATATATATGCCTCACTATAGTAATGAGGAGACATCCTTAAGTCTTGGTTTATTTTCTGGATTTTGTGTGAGAGTCATCATAATTTCTTCCTTAAATGTTTGGTAGATTTCATCTGTGAAGCCATCTGTGCCTGGGGTTGAGGGGAGAAAGGTTGTACCTATGAGTGCAGTTCCTTCAAATTCAGTAGCTATTATGAATGTTTGTATTTCCTGTGTCATCTTTGGTCAATTTTGCTAACTTAAAATATTCAATTTGTCGGTCTTATCTAAATTTTGTCTGTAGGTAAGAATCTGTAGTGGTCTCTCATTGTTAACGTTACTTGTACTTTTTTTTTTTTTTTTAGATTTATTTGAGAAGGTAAGAGAATGCAAGAGGGGGGAGAGTCAGAGGGAGAAGCAGACTCCCAGCTGAGTGTGGAGCCTAGTGCCGGGGTCTCAATTCTGGGACTCTGGGATCTTGATTTGACCAAAGGCAGACACTTAACCAGCTGCGCCACCCAGACACCCTATTTGTACTTTTTGTTACTTGATTAATCTTACTAGAAGATGTAAATTTTGTAGGTTTTTTTTTTTCAAAGAACTAACTTCTGTCTTTTTAAAACTTCTTGAGATTGTTGCTTAATACATTTATTTTTAGCCTGTATATACTATGTATATATACATAAATTTATGTATTTATGTGTACATATATATGTATGTAGAGCTTTAAATTTCCCAAGTTTTTTACATTGTATTTTCATTATTATTTGGATCAAGGTATTTTATAATATCCATTGTAATTTCATCTTCTGTCTAGTCTTCTTAGTTTTCATAGGCTTTGATTTTATGGTCTTTGGGTTTGAAAAATTATCAACCATTATTTCATCAAATAATGGCTTCCACTTATTTTTTCCCTCTTCTTTTTCTGGCACACTAGTCCTTAAAGTATTCTCTCTCATCCTCTTTTCGCTACTTGCCCCCCTTTTTTTTGGTCTCTCTTCATTCTAGATATTTTCTTCTAAATTATCTTCACTAACTAATATCTATTCAGTGTACTCAGTTTGCTGTTAAATCCATCTTTCAGTTATCAGTTTCTCTTTGGTATTTTTAGTGTTGTTTTTTAAGGTTCAGTTCTGTGGTGGAATTCTCAATCTTGTCTTTATCCTAAGAAGCAGTAACCAGAATTTATTAAAATCTGTCTCAGGTTCCCCCTGGTCTGTTTCAGTGGGCTCTTATTTCTGTTGGATTTCATTTTAGTTCTCTTGCTTCTTTATGTACCTGGTTTTTTTGTTTGTTTGTTTACCATACATTTTGTTTATGAATATTTATGGAAATAATTTGAAGTCTAAGGTATATTCTTTCTCCAGGTCAGATTTACATTTGTTTATGTTATTTGGGTCAGTAGCAGTCTGTTTTCATTTCAGTCCGAATTGAGAGATTGGGACGATTCAAAGCTGAGTTGTTTCTCCCTTGGGACCTGGGATAAAGCCTGGTATTACAGGAAATATTTGTTGAATGAAGGCAAATGTAGTAATAGTAATTATTTTTTTATTCATTGACTTTTTGTGGAAAGAACAGAAATGTTGATGATTTGAATTCCTTCCCTTTTTATTTAAAAGTTGTCAGTAATCTTATCTTTCTTTCTAACATAGGGATAAAGCAATTCCTAACAAAGTGGGAACATACTGTATCCAATTTGGGTTTATGATGGATAAAGCAAATATCCTTAACAGTGAACAGGTTTGCTTCCTCTTTTTATATACCATAGTTAGCTTTACATTTTCTTGCTTAGTATAGGAATGAAATGGCTTTGTTTAAAAGTGAATTAATTATTGGATCCAGTTGATTATAAAAATATAAATAATGTAATTTCAGGAATATTAGAATATATTTAAATATGTTGATTAATATGACCAGATGCAGAAGTTACCATTTCTCTTTATTTTGAACAGTCCAGTAAGCATTTTAGAGTATATAATGGTAAGGTTGCTTCTATCAACCATACATGAAAATTTTTCAGTTTAATAACATTTTGTGTACTAGAATTCTGGATAATGAAGTTTAAGGTAGTTTTGATACACATCATTGTCATTCAGTAGGTTAGTGCACTAAATATTAAAAAAATTACCTATATTTTTAAATCTCCTAAATTTGTTCTCAGATAGCTGTTCTCAGATAGGTTGTTACCTGAGCCTATCTCTGATAAACCTTTTTTTTTTTTTTAATTTTAAAAAGTAAGTCGATTAGTTTTAGGAGATTAATGGAAATCTATTTTAGAAAGTAAGAGTGCATTTTTTTTAGCATATGCTAGCATTGTGTCTTGTCTCACTCTTAAATACTGAACCATCGATATATTGTTAATCACAATGCTGTTTTTGTTTTGTAAGATTATAGTTGATGTTCTACCTAATCAACCTGTGAAGTTAGTTCCTAAAATTCAGCCAGCTACACCAGCTGTTTCAAATGTTCGCTCAGTTGCCAGTAGGACCTTGGTCAAAGATTTACATCTTACTATTACGGTAATGTTTATTTACTTCCAAAATTGCAAGGAGTAACAAAAATTATTTCTAGTTTTAGTGTGCAAAATAGTTACTTATAGAGTCAGATCTTAATTATTCAGTTTAAGGTTATAGGGAAAATTTGTGCGGATGAATGAAATACTCATAAACACCTTTGTATTTTAGTACAAAAGATGTATAGATACAGTATATCCAGGTATGCCAAGTAGAGATGACACAAAAATGCAGAAATTTGCCTACCTTTCTTAATACATACCTTTCTTTAATCTCCTAGTTCCAGTATGTATTATGAATTTGTGTGAGGTAAATTGAATCTTCAGTGTCCATTTCACTGATGAGAAAGAAAGAAGTAATTACTTTTAAGAGATCTGCTCTGATGGTTGAGCTCCTCAAAGCTTCTGAGTACTGGGAGAGTAAGCAGCAATAAAGCTGCCAAGAATATTAACAGAAGCATGTAAAACACAATAGTGAGACTTCACCTTTATGGAAAATTTTCCTGGTGGGATACTTCTTTTTTTTTTTTTCTGTTTTAGACAAGTGAATCATTCTCTTCCCCCAGATCAATCCATGTTAAGAGTATATAACAAGGTGAAATTTTAAAATGGGAGTCCTTTTAATATAGAAAGTTATAAGCCATTATATTAGATGGAAGCCTCTGGTTCTTTTATAGTTTCTGGGATTATTTCCTGCTTATGGAGCTCTTAATCTGATAACTGAATTCTGAGTTTAGGAGTAAGAATGATCAGGATAATTTAATATTTAGGGCTTATATCATATTTTCTGATGTGATCGTATCCTTTTCTGGTTTTAATCTTCTTGTTCTTCTAATTAATTTTTTATTATTTACTTGAAGGATGACTATAACAATCATACTGGAATTGATTTGGTTGGCACTGTAGTAGCTACCATTAAAGGTTCTAATGAGGAAGATACAGATACACCACTGTTCATCGGGAAAGTGAGAACACTAGAATTTCCCTTTGTGAAAGGTTCAGCTGAAATTACGGTAATTTTTATATCTTCTGATAACATTACTGTATTTAATAGTTTAAACCACAATGTTATAATACCTATTCTTTTGTATGTATAACTATGAAAGTGTTCTAAGTATGGCATTAAATTAGAAAATGAGTGGAAATACTTACTGATTTTGCTGTAAACTATTACAGATTAAACCCCCGGGATTATTATTACTTTGAGCAAGAACCTCTTTTTCCCTGTGGATGACTGTTCTCTCTGGAATGATTTTTAGCATCAGTGATATTCATATATTCATATATTTAAAAGTCACCACTCTGTAGATAGAAACAGAATATAACATAACCCCCGAGTAAAATGTAAACATAAAGAGAAAAATTTAACAAAGCAGCTTATCTTTGTTACTTTTATTTTTTAAAAATGGAAAATTTTTACTTGTATAAAAAATACACAGTGCAAACACTTAAAAAACAATCACTATTTTATCACCCTTCAAAGATAATGATTAGCAATTTAGTTACTTATCTTCCAGACTTTTCTGTATATATACAAATACTGCACAGATACCCTGTGTGTATATGATTTATATATGTATGGGTGGGGTGTAAAATCTCATTAATATAATAGAACTCTGCTTTTATAAGAATTTTATTTAACACACCTTTGATATCTTATCAGTATGTCTAAATCTACATCATTGTATTGATGATCATAATTTATTTGATCAATCTTAAGTGGAAATTTAGTTTCTTTCCATAGCTTGTGTTACCAACAGTGCTTTTCATCAGGTTTCTTCTTGTATCTTTTTGCATATGTCTGATTGTTTCCTTAAGAAATTACTGCAGGTAGAATTGGTGGCAAGATATGTTCATTTTTAAGCCTTCTGGTAGTTAGTTGTTGCCAATTGCTGTTCAGTTTATATTCTCAACAGAAATATGTGTGTTGTCCATCATAATGTTACCAACCCTAAATATAAATGATCTTTGGAATTCTAACCCAAGTTGCCTATATTTCAAAAAATACTTTGTTACTAGTAAGGTTGAACATTGTTCTTGATCTTTTTAGGATTGTCCCTTGATACTTTTTCTTTTGGAATGTTCATTTTCTTAATTTTATATTAAAGATATTCATGCTCATTTGTATATAAGTACATTTTCCTGGGTTTGTCTTTTAGATTTTTAGCTTTGTTTATATTGGAGTGGAGGAAGGATTATATTCACAGTTCCTGCCCTGGTATTCTTATGCCTTTAATCTTTGATTTGTCTGGATTTTATTTTTGCATTTTTTTCAAATTCATTAACCTAATTTCTTGATATCATTTATTGAATAATTCTTATACCTATAAATTAGAAATGTCACCTTTCTTGTATTTCTTTATTATTGTCATTGTTCATCTTTATATCTAAGCCAGTGCTAATACTGCATTGTTTTAATAACATTAGGCTTACAATTAGGGAGCCTAACAGCTTGTACCTGCCTTACAGTAGAAGTGTTGGTCTATAAGTGAGAGACCATTATAGCATTTCTATTTTTTTGAAGATTTTATTTACTTGTTTGGGAGAGGGAGAACGGGCATAAGCAGGGGTAGCAGCAGGTAGAGGGAGAAGCAGGGTCCCCTCTAGCAGAGAGCCAAACCTGAGGCTCAATCTCAGGATCTTGGGATTAACCTGAACCGAAGGCAGGCGCTTAACCAACTGAGCCACCCAGGCGCACCCCCCACTCCTGACCCCTTTTTAAGATTTATTTATTCAAGAGAGAGAGCATGGGGAGGAATAGAGGCAGGGACAGAGGAGGAGAGAGAATCCTCAGACTCTCTGCTGAGCACAGAGCCCCACAAGGTGCTCAATCCCAGGAGCTGAGGTCATGACCTGTGGTGAAACCAAGAGTCGGACGCCCAAATGCGTGGTCCACCCAGGCATCCCTACAGCATTTTTTTTT
>CM053616.1:64347736-64393554 GCA_028646535.1 Procyon lotor
AACTCACTGAGCCACCCACGCACACCAGTTGCGTATTTCCTAACTAAGATAAAGTCAGTGAGGTGAATGCTTTACATTACTGTAACCACATTCTTGTAAAGTAATGCCTGTTTAATAACTTTATGTTCTTGAGTTGTTCAAATTGTTGATTTTTCTTTGCTGTCATTATGACTGTCTAGTACAGGAGTAATTACCTTGTAGTTAATTTTTCTTTACAAATTACAGATGCCACACATTGAAGCACTTTTGAAAAGAAAGTTATCAGAACAGGAAGAACTGAGGAAAAAACCGAGAAGATCATGTACTCTTCCAAATTATACTAAAGGCAGTGGAGATGTTTTGGGAAAGGTTTGTGTTTAAGCCTATGAAGAGATACTACATTTTATTATGTTGTTTTGTCTAAAGTGTGTTTTAAAGTGACATGTTAATAATAGTGTCAGTTTCTTTTTCATTTTTCCCATAAATTAGTTGTTCTCGTTACCTTAATAGGGATTTGGAAGAATTTGAAGCTGAAATGCATAACTCTGTAATTTTTTTTTTAAGATTTTATTTATTTGCCACAAGAGAGACATCACAAGTAGGCAGAGAGGCAGGCAGAGAGAGGGGGAAGCAGGCTCCCTGCTGAGCAGAAAGCCTGATGTGGAACCTCGATCCCAGGACCATGAGATCGTGACCTGAGCTGAAGGCAGAGGCTTAACCCACTGAGCCACCCAAGCGCCCCATGCATAACTCCATAATTCTTATTTACCGTTGAGGGCTGTGGCAGAAATTTAGCACGTCTCAGTCTAAGACTTGTTACCTGCTTATAGATGCTTTCATGTCATACAATGTCATAGGTAGCCAGGACCTTTCCATATGACTCAAATTTCAGTGAGACAGCAAAAGAAAAAGATTAGAATTTTTCTGAGTCTCATATTGTTAAAAAGTGAATTCGGGGATGCTCCTAGAACTTAAGAAAAAACAACAGTAAACAAAAAACTTCATACATATTTACTGCCAAAAGAGTGCCATTCTTTTTTTTTGTAAATTCTTTTGCTTCTTTGGTTTTTCCTTTTGTCAAATGAATTATATTTTCATTTTTATCTTGTGATTATTCAGTCCTGAACATCCTATTTTATAGAATGTGGGTTTTCTTTTTTTTTTTTTTAAAGATTTTTTTTTTTTTTTTACCTACATAAGATAGTGAGAAAGAGAAAGCAAGCATAAACCAAAGAAGGGGCAGAGGGAGAAGGAGGAGACTCCCTCCTGAGCAGAAAGAGTGATGTGGGGCTCCATCCCAGGACCCTGGGATCATGACCTGGGCCAAAGGCAGACACTTAACAACTGAACCACCCAGGTGCCCCTAGAAAGTGTTTCTTTTAGGTGTCCCCAGCACTTTCAGTTTTTGATGGTATTAAGTTTTTTGGTATAATATGTATGTATGTTTTACTTGTTAAACTTTTCCATTTAATATGCATCTCCTCTTTCTGCTTTTACCTCCGTTTTAAAACTGAGGAAGCTGAAACTGAGGTACAGAAAGATTTTAAAAAACTTGTTCAAGGTTACATAGCAAGCAAGTAAATGACAGAGTGCACCAGACTCAAGCCCAAGCAATCTGATTCCAGAGTCTGATTATTAATCACTGTTCTTTATGCCTGTGTATATACTGCTTTTACAACCACTGTATGAGTTTTTTTTTATTGTGTTTCTAGTTTTTGCATGAGGATATTGAAATTCAGAGAACTTAATTGTCAATATATAGTTAGTAAGGGACAGAACTTAGATGTAAACTAAGGTTTCCCTGACTCCATAGTCCATTGTAGTTTCTTTATAAGTGGCTCTCTAACATCACAAGCCAACTACACAGTGAAAATAGAGGGTAATGGTTACTGTAAAAGTGTGTAGACATATTTAATATCGAAATCATGTTGCATTATTATTTCAACCCCAAATAATGAAAATTGAAAAATTAAAACGCAAATTTATAAATTGGAAAACAAGATTCTGTTTTGTATTTTTTAAATTATTATTCCTCAGAACCAATTAAAGAATTTACAGAAAGAAGCAGTCTTTATAAAAGAAGCAGACCTACTAATTAAGCATATATATATCTATTGTTAACCTGCTTTTAGGTACTGACATTCCATGATCAGTGGTTATTTGATACAAAATTCTTAATAGGTACGATTTTAGCAAAGCATAAAATCAATTTTAGCAGAAGAAATATATTTTAAAGTTTTTCATTTTAATATTTCTCATATCTTAAAAATCTGGGGGAAATCTTGAAATCTTATTTTATATAGGTTCTCCTTTGTCCTCTCCTGAGTACGAACCTTCTCCTAACCATCAAGAGAAAGTTTTCCACTCCCTTCAAATCATGCTTAATCTTCAATGATTCCTATTTTAAAAAATTTTTCCTGGTATTTATTCTAAAACTAGAATAAATAATTGCGGAATGTAGTAAAGGACAAGAGGAGATTTTGACCTTGACTATATAATGTTTTGTTTTTATTTTTATAATTGTGAGTATACCTCAGTTAACTTGGATATTTTAGTCTTGCCCTCCTTAATTCTAAATACCTTGAAATCCCATCTGTATTTCTTTCATTTAATTGCCATTAATTCCCTATCCCTGAGGAAAAATTCATAACATCCATAAAAAATGGCTAGGGTAGGCTCAAAAAAGCTGAAAAAGTAGTTAAAGGTTGAATGAACAGAACATTGTATACAGTACATAAATAAAAATATTGAGCTCATGTCTCCTTTCTGAAAAGAAAATACTGTATATATGTTTTGTATCACCTGAAAGTTTAAGGAGAAAGTCTAATGTTAAGGAGCCTAATGAGAGCTTCTACTCATAGCTTTACTTAGATATAATTACCCCATGGGCCACTTGGGTGGCTCAGTTGGTTAAGCATCCGACTCTTGATTTCAGCTCAGGTCGTGATCTGGGGGTTGTGAGATAGAGCCCATGTCGGGCTCATTGAGAAGTCTGCTTGGGATTCTCTCTCTCCCTCTATCCTCTCCCCCCACCCTGTGCATGTGCATGCATATGTGCGCGCTCTCTCTCTCAAACTAGTTAAGTAAACCTTACAAAAGAAAATTACCTCATTTATAAGATTAGTGTACTTGTTTGGGTTTTTTTTTAAGATTTTATTTATTTATTTGACAAGGAGAGAGAGATCACAGGTAGGCAGAGAGCGGGGAAGGGGGTGGGGGGCGAGGCAAGCAGGCTCCCTGCTGAGCAGAGAGCCCGATGAGGGGCTCGATCCCAGGACCCTGAGATCATGACTTGAGCCAAAAGCAGAGGCTTTAACCCACTGAGCCACCCAGGCGCCCCATTAGACTAGTGTATTTGTTAACAACCACAAGAAGGATACCTGTCCTAGCACTTGTGGTCACACATAAAATGAGATCACTCACTTTGATTTGCCTCTTCTAATCCTTCCTCTGTTTGCTAGAACACTTTTTTCATCTTCATTTACATATACTAGTTTCTTTGCTTGTCTCTCTTCTACCTTTATTCCACTAACATTTAGAGAACTGGAATACAAGAGTAGACATTGTAATGTTTCCAGTAGTGACACATTTTCATTGCTAGGGCAGGTTTTTGCAACCTGGTCAGCTAAAAATAAAGGATAGATGTGACTGTTATCAGTGTAGTGAATGAGGTTTTGAAACTGGCCCCAAAATTTCAATCTTGTTAGACTTTGAGCAAGAATGCTTGTGACTATAAAGTATTTGTAAATAGGATAGTGGCTACTTAGCCTAAGTTCCAGTGTGTTCTTACAAGCAGAAGAAATGATTCTTATTTGTGATGCTTAGATTTGTTTTTGGAAAGAAATACTATAATGTTGGAGTAAGAGATCTACTTAGAAAGGTATACTACATAACTATTTTTAATTGAATCTTAATCTTCCATCTGTTGTATGCGTATATTATTTAAATGTGTTTCATGGTTACTTTATCAATTAAAACGTCTCAATAGTAGAGCTATCAGCTATGAAAAATGTACATTATCAACTAGCTGATAACATTCTAAATATTTTTATGTGCTCATTTCCAAAATTTACAGGAGTTTAATTTGTAGAAGAGTTTTTTCAAAATTTAATAGCAAAGTAGATGTTTAATATTCAAGCCAGTGTGTTTCTATAGCTTGAGAATTTCTTGTTAGTTCATGTATTTCAGAAAAATGTTTACTGTTTAGATGTGGGCTTTTAAAATAATTAATGTCAAATTTTTATGTATTTAGAAGTTTTTTACTTGATTTTTAAAAATCTATAAAGATTGCACACCTGGCACAGATTGAAGATGACAGAGCTGCAATGGTTATTTCTTGGCATTTGGCAAGTGACATGGATTGTGTTGTCACCTTGACCACTGATGCTGCACGTCGTATCTATGATGAAACCCAAGGTCGTCAGCAGGTGTTGCCCCTGGATTCTATTTATAAGAAGACTCTTCCAGATTGGAAAAGGTTAGAAAAAAAAAAAAAAGTGGGAGTAATGGTTTTTTCTGAAATATCTTTTCTTTTTCTTTTTTTTAAATTTATTTTTATTATGTTTAGTTATCCAGCATATAGTACATCATTAGTTTTTGATACAGTGTTCGGTGATTCCTTAGTTGCGTATAACACCCAGTGCTCATCACAACATATGCCTTTCTTAATACCCATCACTCCTGTTTCCCAATCCCTCCACCCCCTTCCCCTCTGAAACCCTCAGTTTGTTTCCCGGGGTCCATAGTCTTTAATAGTTCGTCTCCCTGTCTGATTTCTCCTCCTTCAGATTTCCCTCCCTTCCCCTATGGTCCTCCATGCTATTGCTTCTGTTCCACATATGAGTGAAGCCATCTGATAATTGTCTTTCTCTGCTTGACTTATTTCACTTAGCATCATCCCTTCCAGTTCCATTCATGTTGATGCAAATGGTGGGTATTCATCCTGTCTGAGTGGCTGAGTAAAATTACTCAGCTGAGATGGCTGAGTAATATTTCATTATAGGTGTATAATATCCATTCATCTGTTGAAGGGCATCTCTGCTTTCCACAGTTTGGCTATTGTGGACATTGCTGCTATGAACATTGGGGTGCATGTGCCCTTTCTTTTCACTACATCTGTATCTTTGGGGTAAATACCTAGTACTGCAGTTGCTGGGTCATAGAGTAGCTCTATTTTTAATAACTTGAGGAACCTCCACACTGTTTTCCAGAGTGGCTACCAGCATGCATTCCCACCAGCAGTGTAAGAGGGTTCCCCTTTCTCCACATCCCCGCCAACATTTGTTGTTTACTGTCTTGTTAATTTTTGCCATTCCAACTGGTGTAAGGTGTATCTCATTGTGGTTTTGATTTGTATTTCCCTGATGGCTAGTGTTGTTGAGCATTTTTTCATGTGTCTGTTGGCCATTTGTATGTCTTCTATTAACAAAGTGCTTACTTTTAAAATGGTTTCTATAAAAGATATCTAAAACAAACTAAGCAATGAGTCAAATTATCTAGATTATTTTTATCTTCATTACAAATATGCGTACTTCATTAAGATGGGTATTGCAATATATTTACTCATGTATGCTGGCTCTGTTTAATTTGTCAAGTAAATATTATTTGTATGTAAGTTAACACAGGAACATACAGACCCAAAGCAAATTTTTGGCTTTTAAATAGGAAAGATGTCAGTATCGATGAAATACAAAACTCTTATTTGGAGTAGGAGTATAGATCTTGTGTTTTGTCCTGTTTATATCCTGGGAAGTAAGCAGTCATCACTTAAGTAGAGAAGGAACTGCCAGTAGCGAACTTCAAATGTAAAAGAGTATCTAGTTAGAATGTTTTATTATTTTAATATAAATCTGGTTTCTTTAAGTAATTATTTCATCATTTACTTTTTAAAATGTTTTTAGGGAATAACAATGTAAACCAATTGGGCATTTTTTTTTTAAGATTTTATTTATTTGGCAGAGAGAGAGATCACAAGCAGGCAGAGAGGCAGGCAGAGAGAGGGGGGAGAAGCAGGCTCCCTGCTGAGCAGAGAGTCTGATGCGGGGCTCAACCCCAGGACCCTTAGATCATTACCTGAGCTAAAGGCAGAGGCTTAACCCACTGGGCCACCCAGGCACCCCTGGGCATTTTTTATCTAAATTTAAAAGTTTTTTTTGTTTTTTTTTTTAAAGATTTTATTTATTTATTTGACAGAGAGATCACAAGTAGGCAGAGAGGCAGGCAGAGAGAGGGGGGAAAGCAGGCTCCTGCTGAGCAGAGAGTATGATGCCGGGCTCAGTCCCAGGACCCTTAAATCATGACCTGAGCGGAAGGCAGAAGTTTGTTGTTTTTTTGTTTTGTTTTGTTTTGTTTTTGAAGGCAGAGGTCTTAACCCAGTGAGCCACCCAGACACCCCTAAATTTAAAAGTATTTTATGATATTGACCTTAAAAGACTGAAAGGAAATGGCTAACAAAACAAAAAAATAAAATATAGAACAGTATCAATTGATAATTTTCTCAGATTCTTAAAGCTTTACAGGTGGGTAGGGACTTGAGAATAGGAACTCTAATATATTAAAGAGTGTACTGTGTTAATAAACTAATATGTATTTCATTTTGTAATCTAAAAATAGTTTGAGCAAACAACCAGAATTTGAATTCAAATCTATGTGCTTCTAAAATCTTCCACCTGCTACTGTTTAGTACCCATTTTAACAACACAGGAAATCCAGCCAGATCATAATTCCTGTGTTCATTAGGGGTAATACTTTTTGTGTTAATAATTTTCCCTTTAGGAGGATCTTAGCAGAATCCATGAAGACCAAGTTAAATATCTTTGATTTAGGGAAAGTATGGATTTGGTATTTAGTGCTAATGTTTTTACTAGAAACTAGTTATCCTCTCTGTTCCTGGTATTGTGGCTCTTACAGGAATTGAGTTAATTACCTCCTAGAGCCACCCTTACCCTCTAGCACCCCTACTTTCAAGGTGTGCAGAAAGCTCTGTCATGTAGAAGGGAAAGGTCCTGACACATTAGTCAGCCTCCACTTTTTGAAACCCATTGTTGTCTCTGGGCTTCAGTTGTCATTCTGTTCTCTGTGGGAAGGGACAGGGAGCCAGAGTACCTCATCTTCCTCCCTCAAACAGGTCTCTGTCTCAGCCTTGTTTGTCTCTTCCCCTTCCATGCTAGGGTCACTCTCCACGTGAGGTAGTCATTTTATTGGCATCCCCATTTAGGGCCAGCTTTAGAGGCTGCTTTTCATTTTTCCCTTGTCAAACTCAACAGCAGTTGGTTTATTTGATTTTAGTAGAACAGATAAAACTAAGTAGGTACGTAGTAAATATTCTCATTCTGAAGGGCATAATAGTTCATCATTTAGGAGTGTCACTTACGGATGGGGAATTGATTTAAATTATCACAATAATGATAAGCAGTATATACATATGTTTTTATATCATGTTTTTAAATTAAAAATATATATTTGTTTTAATATATTTTTAAAATTTCTTTTCATTCAGACCTCTACCTCATTACCGAAATGGAAGATTGTATTTTAAACCCATTGGAGATCCAGTCTTTGCCCGAGATTTGTTAACATTTCCAGATAATGTAGAACATTGTGAAACAGGTAAAGGAAATTATGATGACTTTTTAATACAGATGTTACACTTATGATCCAGATATACAAATTACTGGTTATGGAAATTTATGTTCTTATTTATTTTATAAGTTATAGTTTTATTGATATTTTAATCTCTTATTTTTTTTTTGTTAGAGAAAAGTATTGATATAAAACTCTAATGTTACCATTCTAAGAAAATTTTGTAGTGTGTTAATACTTTATTTTTTATTTTTATTTTATTATTTTTTTATTAACATATAATGTATTATTTGCCCCAGGGCACATGTCTGTGAATTGTCAGGCTTACACATTTCACAGCACTTACCATAGCACATACCCTCCCCAATGTCAACAACCCAGCCACCCTATCCCTACCCCCCCACCTCCCAGCCACCCTTATTTCGTTTCGTGAGTCTAGGAGTCTCTTATGGTTTGTCTCCTTCCCCATCCCTTCCTGTTTCACTTCTCTTCCCCACACCCCCACAAACCCCACATTGCCTCTCAAATTCTTCATATAGAGAGATCATGTGATAATTGTCTTTCTCTGACTGACTTATTTCGCTTAGCATAATACCCTCCAGTTCCATCCATGTCGTTGCAAATGGCCAGATTTCGTTTCTCTTGATGGCTGCATAGTATTCCATTGTATATATATACCACATCTTTATCCATTCATCTGTTGATGGACATCTAGGGTCTTTCCATAGTTTGGCTATTGTGGACATTGCTGCTATAAACATTTATGTGTTAATAATTTAATATGACCAAAGAAGATGTCATAATTCTTAAAATTTATTGAATTTTTTAGTATTTGGTATGCTGTTAGGAGACACCATTATTTTGGATAACTTGGATGCTGCCAATCATTATAGAAAAGAGGTATGTATTTGAATTTTTTTTAATTTGTAGCTCTAATTTTAATGTGTATTTTTAAAGTTTAACATGTTTAGGCCCTATGTAAAAATAATTTTACCATAATATTCAGATGACCAACCTTGTCAAAACCAATTTACATCCTACAAATTGACAAGCAGTGTAGAATTGGGCACAAATATGTGAATGAATGAGCCAAGAAACAAATTCAAATGAGACATGTTTTTGGGATTTGAAATTGTCTAAAACTCAAGGCCAATATCTATTATTGATGATATTATTGGAAAAAGTATTCTCCGATAATGTTGTGGAAATGCACTTTGGTGTAACTCTTATTTATTAGTTGTTAGGGCTGCTGTGACAAAATACCACAGACTAAGTATCTTAAACAATAGAAATTGATGGCCTCACAGTTCCAGAGCCTTGAAATCTAAATTCAAGGTGTGGGCAGAGTTGATTCTTTATGAGGGCTATGAGGCAAGGATTTGTTCCAGTCCTCTCTCCTTGGTTTGTGGATGGTCATCTTCTCTCTGTGTCTGTTCACATCTATGCCTATCCATGTCCCCTTCTTATAAAGATACCACTTCTTAGATTAGGGCCTAACTTTATGACCTCATTTTAATTTGATTACTTCTATAAAGACATTATCTTTAAGTAAGGTCACATTTAGAGGAACTAAGGGGTTAGGACTTCAACATGGGAATTTTGAGGGACAAAATTCAACCCCTAACACCTTTGAAGGGCAGTTTGTGGTATATATGTTTCAGTTATCTGTTGATACCTAGCAAGCACTGCAAAAGTTACTGGCTTTAAACAATAGCAACATATTAGTTCTCAGGTCTCTGTGGGTGTCTCCAATAGTATTAGCTAGTTGCAGTGTTGGCTCGCTATACTTGGAATGATGGGAGCTCCAAAGGCCTCACTCATATAACTGACAGTTGGTGCTGGTTACTTTCTGAGAATTTAGCGGAGTCTGGCCAGAGGCTCAGCTGGCACTGTCTTCTGGGGTTACTGTTCTTACACACATCCCCTCCTCAGGGTGCTGTGGTATAATGCTATTAAGAGTTTTTTTTAGAAATTCTTGTTTACCTAACAGAATCTAGGAGGTAGTGCCTTAAATCTGAGGTCTTAACGAAGAAACATCCTTGACTTCATTTTGACTCTTAAGATACATTTTACTGGCTGGGCAGTGAGTTTTATCTTAATTCTGAGGCTCTCCATTTCTTTTTCAAGAACATTTTGGTCACTGAACAGGCTGGAGATGAAAATCACCCTGCATATCAGGATTAGAAATATTTCCACAAAATTATTATTTTTTTTACTATACTTTTTTTTTTTTTTTTTTTTTTTTTTTTACTATATCAGAGTATTAAAAGAATTTATAATGGGAAACTTTGGAAACAGTCTTTAAATGTTCATCATTTAGGATTGGACAGCTACATTGTAGTAATTTATACAGTAGAGTATATGTTACTGTTAAAAAGTGTCCTAACAAGGAAGGTGTACGAAATACGTTTTGTTGAAAAGTTTCAAAATTGTGTATGAGATGATGCCTTTAAAAAAAATAAGCTTATGGTGGGGAGGGGACAGGCAAAATGGGTGAAGAGGAGTGGGAGATAGACACTTTCAGTTATGGAATGAATAAATCATGGGAATAAAAGATAAAGCATAGGAAATATAGTCAGTTAAATTATGATAGTGATGTATGGTGACAGATGTTAGCTACACTTGTAGTGAGCATAGCATAACCTACAGAGATGTGGAATCACTATGTTGTATACCAGAAACTAATGTTAACATGTCACCTATAAAATTTTTAATTTAAAAATATATGAGTTTATGTACTTTAAACAAACTGGAAGAATATGCTATATGCTATTGGATATACTAAGGGTTATCACTTCTGTAGTACTTATAAAAAAAAAAAATCTCTGAAGGAGGGCCTTTCAGAGGGCTGTTCTAGAGGTTGAATAAAATAACATATAAAGCATTAAGCAAAGAGCCTGGAATATGGTAAAATTTGAGTAAAGGAACATTCTCTTTTATCTGAGATCCAGGGGTCTTGAATTCTTTAATACACAAGTATTATATTTAATAAGTGTAGTGTTAGGAGCTTGGAATTACCAGGTAATAAACATGTATGAAAAACATTATAGGCTTGCAAATTACTGTAACTGAAAATGAGTAAGAATGTTTGTGCTTATGTTAAGAGAAAATAGAGGCCAGTTTGAAATATGACCCAGTATCTATAAATAGTGTATTCTAGAATCTTGGATACCTTAGAGATAATATACTCTCACTTTCTAAATGAGAAACTTAAAGCTCAAAGCAGATAAAGAATCTGTACCAAATCACACCAACTTATGGTGGAACTAGAACTGTCAGAGAAGATTTTCTTTGGACCTAGTTAAGAAGAAGAAATAAATGTGCCCAGATTTAGGAGAGCTAAATTGTTGAGATTATTGCAAATAACACAGCTAATTGAGGAATAGTATTTGGCATCTTCATTAGTGTTTCCATGGGAACCTGATAATGGCTATAATATATTATACCAGAAAACAGTTGTGGATAGAGAAGCTACTATATTCTGGTAGTGATTAGCATATTTATATGTTCTGAATTATGGAGTAGAAACCATACCCATTAAACGTCATGACAACATGGAATCTGTTAGGAGAGGATGAAAATCTCACTAGTGAGGGTAGGATTAACATATGTATTGATAAGAAGATTCTACTTAGTTTGGTCAATATTCGAACACTTGACTGAGACACAGTGGGTGCTATTAGATGTTGAAGAGTTGGCTCTCCGGTGAGTAGGGTGGTGGGACCCTGATTTGTAGCTTTTGCCCATGATGTAAGTCGTCCTATCATAGCTGATTTCCACCTGATTCTATGCAGCCATTGAATGAAGTGTTCAGGAGAGTAGGCTCTCATGATCCAGTATTCGCTGGCTCCAGCACACTATCAGGCACAGTACTAGGCACTGAGGGTTATACAGAGATGGACTAGACAACTCAGGAAATTAATGCAGAGATGAACTAAGGCTATTTCTGGCTATATAACATTAGGATATGGATCTTAATGTTTGAACTGGCAAAAAGGTAAGGTTTCTAAGTGATGGTAGAACTGAGAGAGGTAAGTAGAACACTAAAGCTTAGAGGACATTTGTCAAACTAATTGAAATTGAGCATCAATTTTCATTCCTTTGAGAGGCTCAGAAGGTAGGAGACAAAACCCAGGGCTTTCACCACAGTGGAGAATCTGATAAAAGATCCCTTTCCCAATAAACTGGATCACCCAAAGGGATAAACTTTAGTGTAACTTGAACAAAAAAACCTGCCATTTCCATTTCAACTCCCAAATGCCTCTGGGGATTGCAAGAAAATCACCTCTTTTGAACCTTGGTGGAAAAGGCAAAAAAAAAATCAAACTGATTTCCTAAACCATTCATCAATATCAATAATTGGCCGGCCTTTGTTTGCACCCTGCATTCATATTACTTGACTGGTCTGAAAAATTTCAAGGTAAACATTTGGTTTCACATGGTGCTAGACTGGTAGTGTCCTTAGATACCTGATTGGAGGAAACACAGATTATCTCTGGAAGGATTCATCTTTATCTTAGACCTAAAATAATTTCCGTACTGAACATAAGAGCAAATATTTTTAAGTATGCTTAATAGAATTTAAGAAAAGTATTGAAAATAAGAAAAGACCAAGTTGACTTGAAAAGATAAATACAGCTTCTAAAACTAGAAAATATACATAAAAAAAAATAAAATGCTCACTGGGAAGGTTAAATAGCTTAAGAGAGAATTAGTGAATTGGAAGGTAGACCAGAAAAATTGTTCAGACTGCAGCCCAGAGAGAGGGAAAGTAAGAGAAGGAGGAGGTTGAAAGTCCTAAAGGACAGAATATGAAAATTTCAAACAGAAAATAAAGTATATATAGAGTGCTAGAGTGGAGGGAGAAAAGGATCATAAGGCACTATCTGAAGAATCTAATGGGTGAAAACTTGTTAGAATTGATGAAAAGACACCAATCCATAGCTTTAAAAAAGAAATGTAGGGGCATCTGGATGACTCAGTTAGTTAGGTTGCCAACTCTTGATTTCAGCTCAGATCGTGGTCTCAGGGCTCATGGGATTGAGCCTCACATCGGCTTCCACAGTTAGCATGCAGTCTGCTTGAGGATTCTCTCCCTTGGTCCCTCTCTGCCCTTGCTAGATCTCCCACTCTGTCTCTAAAATAAATCTTTTATTTTATAGAATAAATCTAAATTTTAAAGAATAAATCTTTCAAAAAAAATAAGTAAATAATGTAACAGAGTATATTTGACAAAAGCTGGTACAGTATTTGTTCCTCACAATTGTGTAGTAAATACTTACTGCTTTGCTTCCTAAGATTTGAATCAAGTCTTGTAATTCCACCAGTTAAGTACTTTTCTAAGGCTTTTCTGAGAAAAGGCTTTTATGGCATCCCTTTGTTAAATATTTTTGGTAGGGTTTGTTACTGTTTTCTCTTCCTGACTACTTCATGTTTATACTACTTCAACCTGTCAGCTCCTCAGTTTATTTTGCCCACTCCTAGTCCCCACAGCAGTTTTGAATAGGTATTTCTCAGAGCTATAGGACTGTTGCTCACTCACTGAATTCCTTTTTTTGTCCTAATTGAGTGCTTCGAGGGGTAGAACCATAAGATTGAAGGATACTTTGAGAGTTGAAACTATCCATGAAAGTAATATTTGCAGAATTGTTGCAGAAGGGAGCCAAACTCCTTTTTGTTGGAGGCTTGTAATTCATCTGTTAACAAGAGAATGGACAAGTCAGTAAATAAATATGAGTGTGTCTGTAAAGATGGTAACAGATCCTTAAAAACATTGCCTGAGTCCTGATACACAGATAGTACATGACTCCACTTTGTATTTTTAGTGTTCACTTTTAGAAAACATAAAAATCTAAAACAAAACTAAAAAAGTGAGATGTCATTGTTTGTAGAAAAACAAAATTATAGTAAAACAAAAAGATTGATTTCACCAAAGAGTTCACCACAGAATTTCTTCAAATAGGCATCTTATTGCATTTAAATTTTCTTTTTAAGATTTTTTTCTTTTAAAGTAATCTCTGCACCCAACATGGGGCTCAAACTTAAAACTGCAAGATTAGGAATCCTGTGCTTTACTGACTGAGCCAGCCAGGACCCCCGTTATTTAAATTTTTTAAAAGTATCCACTTCAATGGGAAAACATTTATAAAGTACCTCTGAAATTATATATTTCAGATAAGCATATATACTAGTCATGGTTTTCTATTACATTTTTTCATTTACTACTATTTTTCATTTTTAAAAATCAAAGTTAATATTTTTATTTTTATAATTCAAAGATTAACGCCAGTATTAGATTGGATTATTTATTTTTGCATATTGTTAAATTATGTTCTTCAGTCATTTTTAATGTATATGTTCTGTTTCATTGTGCGAATGCATCCTAATTTATGTAACATGTTGAGACATGGAACATTCATATCTTTTATTAAAACAGTGTTTGAGTGCACATTGTTCACATCTGTGATTTTTCTTCAGAATAAATTCTTAAAAGTGAATTGCTGGGTCATGCAAAATGTTAAGCTTTTTAATACTTAACTACATTTCCTTTGAGATGTGCTGTCCCAGAAAAGATTAGTACAAGAAGACCTTTCTCCCTAGCTTTCCCAACATTCAGTGTGGTGTGCATTAACATTTTGAGTAGTGATAAGATCTTACTTGAATTCCACTTCTTTCATTTTACATTTTTTTTTGTCTATTTCCTAAACCTTTTTTGAAAGATCATTCTTAAAGATCATGAAATACTAAATCCAATGTCTTTTATTCTCTGACTTCTCTGAAGCATCTAATTCTTCACTGACCTTTCCTACTTCCCATTCTATGACTTAGACTTGACTACATAATTCTAGTCCTCCCAACTATGACGTTACTAGCTCTTTTTTCTTCCCATAGTTGAAATTATAGTAGTATCCTCAAAAGATTCAGCCCTGTGCTTTTCCATCTGTCTTCTTCAGTCTGATATTCTCTTTTTGCTCTCCTTTGGTCATCTGGAAAACTTGTATCTATCTAATAACAGAAGGAAACTGAGAGAGTGATGCTGCCTTGATACTGCCATGCTTTTCAGAGCAGGGAGCTCTCTGGCTTCTCTCTTCCTTCCTCTTATCAATTAAGCCATCAGTTTGTTTCCATTTGCATTGTCACTATTCCAGTTTAGGCTGACACTTAAGAAGTAATCTAATTCATCTCGCTGCCTCTGGGTTTTTACCCCAGTTCATTTTCACTAGCTTATTTTTGAAAATTCTAGCATGATCATGTTATTTCTAATCTCAGAACCCTTAAGTGATTTCCCCTTTCTTAGAACAACTGAAATACATTTTATAGGCTCACTAATTAATATTCATTTGCTTACAATAGGTTGTTAAAATTACACACTGTCCTACACTGCTCACCAGAGATGGAGATCGCATTCGAAGTAACGGAAAGTTTGGGGGCCTTCAGAATAAAGCTCCTCCAATGGATAAACTTCGGGGAATGGTATTTGGAGCTCCAATACCAAAACAGTGCCTGGTCTTAGGGGAACAAATAGGTAGGTTGAATAACTAATTAAATAACAGTTTCTCATTTGATTTCAGTCCATGATCTGGGGCTTGTGTATTGATACTCTAACATGAAAAATTAACCAGTAAAAATATGAATACAATGTTCTTGTCCAGTACTTTGAACTTTCTTGTATCAGGTAGTTTTGGATTATATAGAAGGTAGGTTTTCCTTCTTTTTCATTCTTCTTATCTTGAAATAAAATACTGTCCTCATTGAATAGATTAGTATTTCATCACATCATCATACTTCTTTTTATATAAAATTGGTAAGTGTCTAGATTACAACTAAGAACTTTAATTTTAGAGTGCATGACATTGTGACTCCCTCCCCCATTTTCCCTTTTGCAGTCCTGTCCCCTTGTTTCTAGGTAGCCAATATAATTGCCTCTACGTCTGTGCTCTGAAGTGCAGATATTTTACAGTAGGTCGCCTACAGGCTATAACTTAGAGTCTATTTGCTCTTACTTTTATGGTTCTAATACACTTGGGTATCTACTTTTGTAGCAAGAAAGTAGTTTGTTGTCATTGTTAACTTTAAAAAAATTTTTGACTACTCTAATAAGCACCTCTTAAAAGTAGAATCATACTTTTGTGACTGGCTTATTTCACTGGGTATAATGGCTCCCAGGTGCATCCATGTTGTAGCATATGTCAGAATTTTCTTTCTTTTTAGGCTGAATAATATTCTCTTGTATCTGTATACCATATTTTCTTAATTTTAAAATATACATATAGAAAAGCACACACTTCATAAACACACAGCTTGGTAGATTTTCACAAAATGAGCGCTACCCCTGTATTAAGGAATAGAACATGATCAACCCCAGAGAAGATCTCTCATGCACTCTCCCTGTCCCTGCCCAATCTCCTCTTGAAAGAATAACAACTTCCTTGACTTAAAACAGCATGTCTGTTTTCATACCTTATGTAAATGGAATCATGCAATGCATACTTTTTTGTGTATCTGACTTTGTTCATGCAACACTGTTTATGTAGTTGTTCATTTTTCATGGCAGGATAATATTTCGTCATACAAATATACTGTAGTTTATTTCCTTTTTCTACTGTTAAGGAACTTGGATTGTGTTCAGCTTGGAATTATTACTTCAGCCACCAGCAATATTTAAAGTAATAGTTGGGAAAGATGTGGGAAGGTTGTTTTGTGTTCTTTTATGATACGGTCAGTTGGGTGCAGGTGTAAGAGGAGACTCAGGAGAGAGACTCAGAAAAACAAAGTGTAGTGTACTCACAGGTCTTAGAGACAAGAGGCACACCACACCACTCAGGGCCACGTGGAAAAAAACACAAATGTGGTGAGGAGGCAGAAGAAAAGAGCAAGGAGAGTGCTTAGGCCACAGCCTTTATTGAGGTTTCCATAAGAAAGGAAAGGCATTAAAAAAAAAAAAAAAAGAAAGGAAAGGCATGATGAGCAAATCGCTTAGGATTGACTAGTTTGAATAATTTCAGTGGGTCCTGGGCTATAGGTATGATCTCCAGGGAAAGTATGATGATTAAGGTAGAGGAATACTGCTTTTTGAGGTGTACAAGCCAAGTAGAAGAGGTTTGGCTCTGGATTGGTTAGTATGCATGCTAGCTAATTGGCTAGCCCCATAAGTGGCAGCCTTTACCCAGCCAGAAAGGTTTTAAGATGTCAAAACATCATAATATACAGAATTGTGTATGATATAAAGGCTCATACTTCTGCTTATGATGTCAGTGGGTGCATGCAAAAATCTTCTCTATAGACAATAAGTGAACATCTAAACAAACCGATTATAAAAAATGACCAAAAAATCCCACAATTCACTCAGGGCTAGTGAATCAACATAAAAAGCCTCAATCCATATCAGTCTAGCACTACAGTTTATGGCAGTGGTTCCCAAAGTCAAAAGAATTATCTGTGGAAGCTTAAAAATGCACAGCTGTCATACTGACAATTTGCAGTTTCCCTGAGCATCTGAATGTTAGTGTAAACAGTTGAAACATTATCTATAGATTTTAGGAAGAAAACATTTAATCAAAGATTTTTGTGCCCTTGTTGGATTATCAAATATGTAAAGTTAAGAAATAATGCAAGGATTTAAAAAATGCAATAGTTACATAGCCTTCTTGGTAGATACCTTCAAAAATACACTATACATGCAGACTCATGAATCAGCATTAAGAACTCATTTATTAGGGGCACCTGGGTGACTCAGTTGCTTGAGCATCCAACTCTTGATATCTGCTCAGGTCATGATCTTAGGGTCCTGAGATTGAACCCCTAAACTGGGCTCTGTACTCAATAGGGAGTCTGCTTGGGATTCTTTCCCTCCGACCCTCCCCCAGCAGATGCACGTTCTCTCTCTCTCTTTCTCAAAGAAATACATCTTTTTTAAAAAACCTCAAATACCAAACAAATGATTTAAAAAATCAAATGAGATCATTCAAGATTATTGATATGTATAAAATACTTTTGGTTGTAAGCAATAGCAGCCATCCCTGACCACTTTAAGCAAAAGAGGAACGTGCTGGCAGGAAATTGGAAGAAATCACAGATTCAAAGATTGGAAACAGCCAAGACAAAATCAAGGATGACTCTGACATTCAGCAACCTTGAATTCCTTGCACCTAGACTTCAGTTTGCACTTTTTAAGATGCTCAGACTCTACAACCCCTAGGAGAGGGAAATTTCCTCCTTAATCAGCTGGCCATAGTAAAGATCAGATAGAAGAGAGCTTTGAGAAACCTTTTTTGTATATTGTGGGATTGTTTGCCGAGAAAAAGCAATTTTAAACTAGACTCTCGCCCCCAAAATTGTCCACTTCTACCACAATTAAAACCAGAGTGTTTTCTAAGTAATTATTTCTACAGTGTTTTGCATTACAGTATTTGATATGAGGTCTGAGCAAATAAAATCAGAGCATAAGATGAAAAAAATGAGTGTGTACATGTTATAAAAAGTGATTAAAAATAAGATCTTGAATAACATAAATACATGAAATTTTTTCACTAGAAAGCAAAGACACTTAGATTAAAAAAAATCTAGTCCCAGGACATATAAAAATTTTGTCATTTTTCATTTATTTGTTGGGTGCTTAATATATGTCAGAAGTATAGAAAAGTTAGATGAAGTGAGTAACAAGAGAAACTATGGGAATTTAAATGACTTGCACAGTGCCACACAATCAGTAAACTATAAAATAGGAATCTGTTATATAAAGGCTATGTCTGACACTCCTTTATGTTCTTTACAAGGAATCTCCTAAACAAAGTATAAAGTGAAAAAAAATTAACAAAAATGTCATGTAAACATTGAATAGAAGAAATCTCCAGTAATGAGTATTAATGCCAAAACTAACCTCAAGGAAAAGGCACTAAAAAAGTGCAAAGATAAATTCATTTTGATAAAAGATGTATTCCACACTATAAGTACAAAACTTAAACTTGATTCAATAAAATACAGAATCAAAATTTTTAAACTTGCAATAATAGAGATAGAAACATTGTTTTTGAGGAACCATTTTTCCATGACAGGTTATTAGTCAAAAACATAAGGAATTATCACCTATTAAGTTGCATTACCAGCACTTTCTTAGGTATTTATAGAGTATGTCACAAAAATTGGCCATAATTTCAAAGTATCAAATTGCTACTCAGCAAAATGAGACTACAGATTTTAAAAAGCAGATCTTACCTAGCATTTTGTAGCATAATGTAATGGAACTCTAAAAATAACTATTTCTTTTTCCTAAACTAACCACCCCAAATAGCGGACATTTAGAAGAAAGTATTTCATAAAAAAAAAAAGTTTAAATGAGCATCACATTTTAGACTTAGGAGACATGAAGACAGCTGAGATCAAATATCAGATCTATAAGCTGAATGCTTTTATTGGTAAGTGAGAAAAACTAATCATTCAGGTCAAATGATAGGGGAAAATACATTTCAAGAAACAGTACAACCAAATGAATTAGAAAAAAGAAAAACCTTGTATTGAATATATAATTCCTAGAGATGGTCTTTGGGCAAGAACAAAAATACAAGAGGAATATTGGCTCGGAAAACCTACTCAGACATAGAGATTTCTTAGATTTCTATGTTATAAATATATTTAGCATCTCCAAATAAAATGAACTAAATTATAGAAAATTGCAAACAAAATTGCTTTAAGGCAGAAAACTTACATAGACCATTACCTGAGGAAATGTTCAAAAAGTTCATCTTTGTAAACTTTTAGTTTAAGTAAATTTATTTAGTTTAAGTAAATTTTAAATCTAAATTGTTGCATAATATAAATATGGAGAATACCCAGATCATCTTACAAAATAAAATAGTATAGAAAAAGAAAACTAATATTACCACTCTTCAGCTGTGTTCAGGAAGTTCTTGGCACAGTTAAGTGGAAAATGAGTTTAATATTGAAAGGAATAGTTTAATGGCTTTACCTACGATGATTTTGCCCCAGATATGTGCGTAGCTGACTTAACTTCTTTCTGGTCTGGTCTTTAGTGTTCTACCTTCAGAAAGAACTTCCTTGATGATCCTATCTGAAATTAGAAGAGCTTTTTGATATAGAAATATTAAAAGAAATGAGCAAAGAAAATAATTTATAATTTTTTTAAGTTTGCATAAAATTTTAAGGCATCTTGGAGAAAATAGGCAAATGACAAACTGGGAGAAAATTGCAACATAAGGTAGAAATAGGGGTTACAACCATTATTATTAAAACAACCTTTAAAAATCAAGAAAAAGATTATAGAAAAATAGTTATAAATAAGCAGTTGTCAGTGGAATAATAGTTAATATTTGAAGGCTTACTTATTGGATACTTTGTTAAGCTTGTCACTGGAATGATTTCATTTACTACTGCTCTCCTCATTTGATAGATGAGGATGTGTTGAGGCTCACAAAGGTTAGAGAACTTTTCCAAGTTTAGAACAATATATGTATTCATTTGCACGATGAAGTGAAAGAGTAGAAAGAAAATTGTTTTGTTTCTGGATTACATAATTAAGGTCATTTTCTTCTCCATTATCCTTTTCTATATATTTTTCCAGATCTGACTCAGCAGTATGTGTCTCTTTTCATAATCAGAAGAGGTTCTAATTGTTTTTAATACTCATGTTCTTTTGAACCAGTAATAGATCTTCTGGAGAATATGCTTTTAACCATCCGACATACAGACAAGAATTTTTTTTTTTTTTTTTTACTCAGATGAATATTGAAAATAGCACTATTTTTCAGGCTAAACATTAGAAATGTTAAATGCTTTAATTGAATTTAGAATCTGGCAAAAGCCTATTACAATGTTGAAAGTGGTTAGAAAATATAAATGCAAATATCATATATGTTAAAAATTAAACCTGCAAACTTTGGGGAATGAAAAATAAGAAAGTAAGGTGGGGTACCTGAGTGGCTCAGTCATTAAGTGTCTGCCTTTGGCTCAGGTAGTGATCCCAGGGTCCTGGGATTGATCCCCATGTTGGGCTCTCTGCTCAGCAGGAAACCTGCTTCTCCCTCTCCCACTACTTCTGCTTGTGTTCCCTCTCTCCCTGTGTCTTTCTCTGTCAAATAAATAAAATCTTAAAAAAAAAAAAAGTAAGGAGATAGACCTGATTTTTTTTCCCAATCTTCCTTTTCTATATTATTATTCCAAGTTTTTTGTAGAGATCTTATAGTAGAAATACTTTTTAACTAAAAGTATTAAAATAACTGGACATTGTAGAAGCCAAGATATGAAAGAAGAAAGAGTTGTTAATAGCAAGTGAAGAAAGGAAAATCCTTTTAAAATAACCAATAACTAGTTAATATATAGCTTATTATTGTGACATCATCAAACTCATTAACACTTTTATTATATCCATATATTCTGAATATGTATTATATGTGTGGCCAGCTTAGAAATTATTTTACCATACTTAATTCATTCTGCTTAACCTCTCAGTTATTATTATCCATTTATTTTGTTCTTGTTTTAAGTAAAACCATTCTAATGTTGTTAGAAGTGGTGACGAAGATTATTTAATTGCTGTAGTTTTCAGGGCAAGGATATTTTGTTCTATTACAGAAATAAAGCAGTAACAGTAAACTCCAGTGGACCTATCATCTAGCCACTCTTATTTCATTCATAATCCTCTTACCTCACAACTTGCCTCTGGCCTCCTCTCCATAGGTGGATTATTTTGGAATAGATCAGAGGTTCTAGTATATTTTCCATTTTTTCCTCCTTGTCATCATAAGTGCTTACTGGGTTTTTGCCTAATAAACTTCTTAGAGTCATGTAGAACATAAAAATTTGAAGAGACCTAAATATTTAGTAAAGTCTACACAGCCATTTAACTGCTTGAATCTTCCAGTAATAAAAAAGTTGCTTCTGCCTTCTAAGCAAACTTTGAATACTGCCTAATACCAGCCCTTCAGATACACTTTCAATTCCTTTATATTATTTTTAGTAGCTTTGCTTATGTGGTCATTCATCAGGACACATTGAAATAATCTCTTTCTTAAAAAAAAATAATCTCTTTCTTTAATATGTATCATACAGAAATTAATGCATTGTATTTTGAACTTTGTTCTCTTTCCATGAATTAATTTTTTTAAGTATTTTTCTGTTTTCACAGTAATGCTTCATGCTTTTTCCCCCAGGTAACTGAAATTTTTGGACAACATATAAATGTCTGAAATGATCCAAAATCGTTTACAAACAAAATTAATTGTGAATTTTGAATTTTTCTCTTGGGCAAACTTCTATTAAATGAGTTAGGAAAGACTTTTATAGACACCACGAAAATAGAAGTTACATTTCATGTATAAAAAATTGGGGGTTAATAGGGCATATTAAGTTAAGCTGCTAAAGGGGGCCTGGCTCGTTCAGTTGGTAGATGCAAATCTTCATTTCAGAGTTTGAGTCTGAGCCCCACTTTGGGCATAGAGATTACTTTAAAAAAAAAAAAAACTGCTACTATCTTACACATAAAATATGAACCTACTGTTAGTGCTGCATTTAATGGGAATATTTAACATTCCATCTTTCTGCTTATAAATAACAGGACCACTATCTATTAAAGTGCTTGGATATACTAATTTCTTGAGTATTTAAAGGTGGAAGAACCTCGTAACTAACTTATTAAGAAATAGGATATCAGACTCATCATTATAGAGAACAAACTGATGGTTACCAGAGGGGAAGGAGTTGGCAGATGGGTTAAATAGGAATGGGGGTTAAGGAATGCACTTGGGATGAGCACTGGTGTATTGTCTCTAAGAGCTGAATTACTATATTGTACACCCAAAACTAGTATTACACTGTATGTTAACTGGAATTTAAATAAAATCTTAAAAAAATATAGGCTATCAAACCCTAATGGCCTAAAGTTTTGTGTATTATCTTCTGAAGAAAGACAGCATCACTGATACACAGGTCTGGACATAATTTTGTAACTCACACACAAAATAATGTTTTGCAGTGCTTTGCTATGTAAAGAATGCACTTCACTATGTAAAGAATATACTAAGTAAGAAAATATTGCATTACTATGAAATTAGAAGTACCACATCAGACTAGAAAACTCACCTTTTTTTCTACCTTTAAAAGTTCTCAAAAAGTCATAAAGAATTAAGGATCATAAGGACCTAGTCATTGTTCAGTTACATGTAGAATTTGTATTTAATTATATGAATATATTCACGAGCATTCCCAGATGTACGTGTGTATTTATTTGCTTGCTCATTAGAATGCTAGTTCTCTGTTCTTAACCCTTAAAAACTATAGTTTTCGGGGCACCTGGGTGGCTCATTCGTTAAGTATCTGCCTTCAGCTCAGGTCGTGATCCCAGAGTCCTGGGATCGAGCCCCGCATCGGGCTCCCTGCTCAGCGGGGAGCCTTCTTCTCCCGCTACCATTCCCTCTGCTTGTGTTCCCTCTCTCGCTGTGTTTCTCTCTGTCAAATAAATAAAATCTTTAAAAAAAAAAAACAAAAAACTATAGATTTCATCTTATATTCATGTTATATCTAATAGACTCTTAAATAATTTCTTCCAGTTTTATACGTAAGCTAGAGTGTACATTAAATATTTGGTGTTTGTATGTCCTTTCCCATGCATATTGATCATCTTTGTGTGTGACCAGAGTGTCAAAGGGCCAAATAGTAAAATTTGAAGCTTTGTGAGCCAGGAGGTAAAATTGGGGGTATTATGAGGGTATTTATACATTTCAAATATAATCATTTAAAATTATATAAAGCATTCTTGTCCATGGACTAATTTGCTGACCCTTGAATTAGAGTACAGTCACTGCATTTAATATTTAGTGTCTAATCAAACAGGCAAAAAATAGCCTCAGACCTGAATACAATACATTTTTAGACATAGTAATTTATAGAAAGTTAAGCTTTTTGAAAATTAAGTATTTTATTTTTGAAAGCTTTGTTTAAGGTAATGGTCATATCTGTTGGAAGTAGTGATTTTCAAGAAGTACTATATTTTAAATTTTTTTTTTAAATAATCTCTATGCCCAGTGTGGGGCTTGAACTCCTGTCCCTGAGATCAAGAGTTGCATGCTCCACCAACAGAACTGAACCAGATGCTACTATATTTAATGCATTTGTTACTCCCCTCAACTTGTCTGTATGGAATTACATTGAATAATGAATATCAAACAGATGTAAACATTGACTGAGAGAGTGATCCAATTCACAGAGCACTTTTACATTGAAAGCTTTTTTCCTGACACAGAAATTAATTAAAGTCAAGCAGTTGAAAAAAATTAAAATTTAGAAAGCACTGGGTTTGTGCTGGGATCTACACAGCATTTTTATTTGTCTCTTTACACTGAACAAAGTCTTGTGTCTTTAAAAGTAGTTCCCACATGTTACTATAACATAATACCCAGTGTTGCTAATTTTTCTTTCCTCAAACTGACTTGATACGATATCATTCGTTTTAATCAGACATCTTTGGTTTCTTTGCAGATCTTCTTCAACAGTATCGTACTGCTGTGAACAAGTTGAACAGTGTGATCGAGGACCTTAACCGTCAGTTAGAGTACCTTCATACTCCTGATATGAAGAAGAAAAAACAAGAACTTGATGAACAAGAGAAAAATCTGAAACTAATTGAGCAAAAACTAGGTTTGTGCTTGCTTTTTGTTATTTGTTTTCTCTGCATGAAGACAAATATTTTTGATTAGAGTTGAACTCCAAGAAGAAAGAATGTGAATGATCCATGACTTAAGTTGACACTTGTCCTCCAAGTCATCTGATAAGTGGTTGTAGGCTTTTCTCTTAGTAGTAGTAGGAAGCATTCTCAGTATTATTTGTTTTCTATAAATTAAGATAGATTTGCTTTTCTTGTAATAATCTCAGTCTTTTATTTATTTTTTCTGAAAATGTAAATAATTTATTTATTTGTTTATATTGTGTTATGTTAGTCACCATACAGTATATCATTAGTTTTTGATGTAGTGTTCCATGATTCATTGTTTGCATATAATACCCAGTGCTCCATGCAATTCATGCCCTCCTTAAAACCCATCACTGTGCTTACCCATCTCCCCCACATTCCCCCAAAACCCTCCATTTGTATCCAGGAGTCCATAATCTCTTATGGTTTGTCCCCCACTCCGAATTCTCCCCCTTCATTTTTCCCTTTCTGTAATGTCCTCCATGCTATTACTTATGCTCCATAAATAAGTGAAATCATATGATAATTGACTTTCTGTGTTTGACTTATTTCGCTTAGCATCCAAGATATATAAAGAACTTCTCAAACTCAACACCCAAAAACCAGATAAATAGATCAAAAAATGGGCAGAAGACCTGAACAGACACTTTTGCAAAGAAGACATACACATGGCTAACAGACACATGAAAAAGTGTTCATCATCAGCCATCAGGGAAATTCAAATCCAAACCACATTGAGATACCACTTTATACCAGATAGAATGGCAAAAATTGACAAGGCAAGAAACGAGTGTTGGAGAAGTTGTGGAGAAGGGGAACCCTTTTACACTGTTGGCGGGAATGCAAATTGGTGCAGCTACTTTGGAAAACAGTGTGGAGGGTCCTCAAAAAATTAAAAATAGAACTACCCTGTGACCCAGCAATTGCACTACTAGGTATTTACCCCAAAGATTCAGATGTAGTGAAAAGAAGGGCCAGTGCACCCCAATGTTCATAATCCCAGTCTTTTAAAAGTTCATTTTCTACATTTTCTGTCTTTACAGGTATGACTCCCACACGTAAGTGTAATGACTCGTTGCGCCATCCAACAAAGGTTGAAATGACAGATTGTCCAATTCCTCCTAAAAGAATGAGAAGAGAAGCTTCCAGACAAAATAGGTGAGTTTATTGTAACCTGAGAGTTCTCTTTGGGTAGTTTAAAGCTCTTGAGTCATCATACTTAAGATCAGCATAGGGGTGCCTGGTGGCTCAGTTAGTTGAGAGTCTGACTCTTGATTTCTGCCTGGATTGTGATCTCATGTTTGTGGGATTGAGCCCCACATTAAGCTCCACACTGAATGCGGAGCCTGTTTGGGATTCTCTCTTTCTCCCTCTGGTCCTCCCCATTCACACTCACTCACTCTTTCTCTCTCTGTCTCTCTAAAAAAATAATGATAAAATAAACTTATTAGACTTCTTCTTAAAATAAAATAAAATATAAAAATAAAAACCAGCATCAATTTATTTCTGATTTCCCCCTTGAGCCAGAATTAGGGGTTTTGTTTTGTTTTATTTTCTTTGAAAAAACTAAATGATGAATAATGAAGATAAGACATAATTATTATAGGGGCACCTGGGTGGCTCAGTGGGTTAAAGCCTCTGCCTTTGGCTCGGGTCATGATCTCAGGGTCCTAGGATCGAGCCCTGCATTGGGCTCTCTGCTCAGCAGGGAGCCTGCTTCTCCCTCTCTCTGCCTGCTTCTCTGCCTGCTTGTGATCTCTCTGTCAAATAAATAAATAAAATCTTTTAAAAAAAGACATAATTATTATATTCTTCTAGGCTATACCAGTTTTCTAAATGACTTTTGCTAATTATTTGGAAATGTTTATCATTTATGTTTTATTTAAAATCAGTGTTAAGATTTAAATTGGCTTTTCTGTTGTTTGGCTTACCTTGCAAATACATTACATTCTGCTTCATAAGATCAGCAGCTTGCTAAGTTAGAATATACAAAACCATTTGTATGTTATTTATTTAAAAATCGCATATAATAGTTGGTTTGGAAAATCAGACACCATTTACATAGCACACCAAAATCCCTGCAAAGTTATCTGCAACCTACCTCAATTTTAAGAAAACTGTATTTTGGGGTGCCTGTGTAGCTCAGTTGTTTAAGTGTCTGTATTGGTTCAGGTCATGATCCCGGAGTCCCTGGATTCCTGGGATCAAGCCTCCCATCAGGCTTTTCACTCACTGGGGAATCTGCTTCTCCCTCTGACCATCCTCCCCTCATGCTCTCTCTCAATAAATAAAATCTTTAAAAAAAAAAAACAGATTAGATGTCAGTAAGGCCATCCTGTAGGAAGATAGCATGGTACTGGGGTCTCTTGTACATTATTTCAAAAGGTTTAAATATGGACTCTGCCTGAAAAAGTGTCTCATATTGACCTTAGAGGAATTTCTTTGAGGAGTTTCTTTGAGACTGTTGTGTTTGAATTGGTATCCCATGCCTTATCAGTCTACATATTATACATTTATTCAATAATCACTTGAATACTCATTTTGTGTTATGTGTTGCTGGGTGAGTAAAAGTGGCATGGTTCTTGCCCCCTCGTGGAGCTCTACAATACTGTGCAGAAGGATAATTCCAAAAAGTAAGCATTTTCCTGTATACAAAATAATGTTAAGTTCTATGAAAGAAAAAAGGATGAAATGATATAAAATGGTGGGGAAACTTTATCAGTTGTCAGGAAAGATGCATTTTAGTGGAGAACTGAAGGGTGAGAAGCTACCAGTCACATAGGGATTGGTTTCAATCAGAGGGAAAAAATAGATAGGGAAGTTCTGAGAAAGAAGCAAATATGGCATGTTTGAGGAACCGAAAAGATGCTTGTGTGGCTGAGGCATGGGAAGGGGGAGAAGCAAGAGTGTTTGGAGAGGTAGGAAGAAGCCAGATTATCTGCATTCCCAAAAGAGAAATCTGTGTTGCAAAAAATTGTGAGGTAAAATTCTGTATTTCACTGATATCTCTTGAATCTCTTGAATACTGAATATTGTGTACAAGTGGTGGGGGGGAGTGTCTTGGAATAGCTGCCTTTAAAGTAAATTAAGTAGAAGAGCTACTGAAATAGTAATGAGATTATAAGAATACAGTAGTCATCAGTCTGAGAGAGGTGTCTCCACACGTGGGTGTATGAATGATGTGTGTTTATTATGGGTAGACAGTACATAGAAACTATTAAGCTGAGCACTGAAAGTATGTTGGGGCAGTGTAGTATCAGAAAGAATATTTGGAATGGATTTAAACACCTATAATTTTTACAAATCATGAGTTCAGAGTGATGCAAAAAAATCTTCATTGATGATCATTGGCAATTGCTAGCACACCAACTCATTATTACAAAAATTGATATATCCATATAGTAAAGACTTTTTCTTTTTCTTTTTTTTTTTGAAGATGTATTTCTTTTAGAGAAAGTAGGTTGGGGTCGGGGGTAGGGAGAAGGAAGGAGAGAAGCAGTCTTCAGTAGACTCTGTGCTGAGCAGGGAGCCTTATGCAGGGCTCAATCTCAACTCCTTGAGATCATGCCTGACCTGAAACCAAGAGTCAGACATGTAACTGACCACACCACCCAGGCACCCCCTTTCTTTCTTTCTTTCTTTCTTTTTTTTTAAAGGCATGTTCTTACTAAAATGAACTGTTTTTCAGGGTAACCAAATAATTGAAGAAAGTTCTTTTTTTGTGCATATGTGGAAGCATAAGGATAATATTTAGTGATTCATGAGTTGCATGTAACACACAGTGCTCATTACAGCAAGTGCCCTCCTTAATGCCCATCATCCCATCCCACCACCCACCTCCCCTCTAGCAACCCTCAGTTTGTTCCCTGTAGTTTTATTTTGTTTATAAGATTTTACTTATTTACGGGGTGGTTGGGTAGCTCAGTGGGTTAAAGCCTCTATCTTCAGCTTGGGTCATGATCTCAAGGTCCTGGGATCTAGCCTCACATGGGCTCTCTGCTCAGTGGGGAGCCTGCTTCCCCCTCTCTGCCTGCCTCTCTGCCTACTTGTGATATCTCTGTCAAATAAATAAATAAAATCTTAAAAAAAATAGATTTTACTTACTTCCAAGAGTGAGCACAGAGGGTGAAAGAGAAGCAGACTCCTTGCTGAGCAAGGAACCTGATGTGGGACTTGATCCCAGAACCCTGCAATCATGACGTGAGCCAGAGGCAGTCGCTTAACTGACCTAGCCACCCAGGCACCCCGTTTCCTGTGGTTAACAGTCTCTTATGGTTTGCCTCCCTCTTCCTGTTTTTATCTTATTTTTCCTTGAAGAATTTTTTTTCTTTTAAGATTTTATTTGTCAGAGTGCACAAGCAGGGCGAGTGGCAGGCAGAGGGACAAGCAGGCTTCCTACTGAGCAAGTAGCCTCCCAGGACCCTGGATCATGACCTGAGCTTAAGGCAGGCGCTTAACTGACTAAGCCACCCAGGCATCCCAAGAAAGTTCTTTATAGAAGTTCTTCTTTAAAAAGTTCTTTATAGGGGTGCCTGTATGGCTCAGTCAGTTAGGTGTCTGCCTTCAGCTCAGTTCATGATCCCAGGGTCCTGGAATTGAGCCCTGCATCAGGCTCCCTGCCCAGTGAGGAGCCTGCTTCTCCCTCTCCCCCTGCCTGCTGCTCCCCCTACTCATCCTCACTCTCTGCCAAATAAATAAATAAAATCTTTAAAAAAATTCTTTGTATAAAGAATGAAGTGTAAGAGGCATGATAAAATTGCAACATAATTTTGCCACCCCTAATGAAATAATAGATCTAGGCATTAATAATCAATAGATACTCAAATGATAAAAAGTTGATGGGGAAACTTAATAATGGAAAGATCAGATTGATATACCTGAACCCACTGATTGATCGTAGCAACACTAAAAGCAGGACATTTGTTATTATGTGATTGAATAGGAAGTAACCTGAATCCAATGAAGCTTCTAGGAAGAAGTAAGCACTCCAGAAAACTTTTTTCCCTAGGATGGTATGTAAATAGTAACCTCCTTGATGCTTGGGAAGGAGGTTAATTCATTGCAAAGAATAGATACTATAAGACATAAGAGGTTAAATCTCTCACAGATTGAGAATAGTTTGATTTAACTTCAAGTGTACAGGAAATAAGGGAAAGTTTATAGGGGAAAGTTAAATGATACCACCAGGAAGTATCAGCCAAATCCAGAATGTCAAGAACGGTACATAGTACACAGCAACTGACTGATTTTGGTAATAAATTGGTGCCATAAAAGGATAAGAAGAAGGGTGAACTGTTTGCCATAGAATAAAAGTGATTGAAAAGTATAAGAAACAAATGCAATGTGAAGTCCTTGTCTGGATTCACATTTGAAACTTTAAGATGACAACTTTGAAAAAAAATGGAGAAATTTTAGTACCACCTGGATATTAGATATTATTAAGGAATTATTTTGTGTATAACAACATAATAGTATTTATATTAAAGTAAGTAGATCATTAGAAATGGTTAAATAGGGGCGCCTGGGTGGCTCAGTTGGTTAAGCCACTTTCAGCTCGGGTCATGATCTCAGGGTCCTGGGATCGAGTCCCATATTGGGCTCCTTGCTCACCGGGGAGCCTGCTTCTCCCTCTGTCTGCTCTGCCTGCTCTGCCTGCTGCTCCCCCTGCTTGTCCTCTGTCTCTCTCTGACAAATAAATAAAATCTTTAAAAAAAAAAAAAGGTTAAATAACATGGTGTCTGGGGTATACCCTGAAATACTGCCAGAGAGATAAAAAAGTATCAGGATATCAAAACAAGATTGGTCGAAATATAAAATTAGTGCAGCTTGAAATAGGAGTTCATTATATTGTTCCTTTTATTTTTATGTAGGTTTACTATAATTTTTTGCAGTTTATTTATTAAGTTTATTACTTAAGTAATCTCTACACCTAACATGGGGCTCGAACTTATGACCCAAGAGAGTCATAGGCTCTTCTGAGACAGTTAGGCATCCCTACTATAATTTTTAAAGAAGTATTTTATTAATTTATTTATTATGGTGAACATATTTCCAGTTTTCTGGAAGAGACCAGGGAGGAAATTCCTGCCAAACAGTTCTAGACTAAAGTACATATTCTTGAAGCCGTACTGTAGCCTCAGCACTGAACTAGCCCCAAACTTTGCCATTACTACAGTACAACTACACATGTCACTGATTAGAATTTTGTTAATTAAGACTTTGTAGCAATCCAGAAGTGGTATGAGCTAGAATTGATTTTTTAGTTTATCATTATGTTGTTAGTAGTGGTAGTATCTCTTCACTGAAGTCATACATGTAAATAAATGGTATATAAGTCTTAGTGTTGCACTGTAATGTAAGCCACATGTGTAATTTAAAGTTTCCTGGGAGCTGGATTAAAAAGAAACAGAAAAAGAAAGAAGAAACTGTGAGACTTATTTTAATAATTGATTTTTTAACCCCGTATACAAAATATTATTATAACATGTAAATAGTGTAATAGTGCAATAGTGTAGTGTAATAGTGTAATAGTGTAGAACATTTCTTGAGATACTTTAAATTCTCTTCTCATACAAAATCTTGGAAATTCAGAAGACAGCAAATCTCTTAGAACTAGTTACATGGCAAGTGTTTGGAGCTACACATGGCTAATAGTTAAGCGAAATTGGAGAGCACAGGTATAAAAGAGAGCTTATGATGATGAAATCTTAGATCCTATGCATCCTAACTCATCTCATTCTGTTTTTCACATACTCTGTCCATCTTCAGCAGCTTTAAGACAGTACGGCTCACCTGACCCGTGGTGTGGACGTCCATATTGCTTGGCCCACCCAATGACTTTTGGACTGAATTGTTTGGAAATGTTTTAGAACTTTCCCTCTATTGTGATATTATTTAGGTATGGTCTATCCTGCAACCGCAAGCAAGTCCTCCATGCTTTTTTCAAAGGTAGAAAGCTATAAACCACACATACATTATTTGGCTACCAACCCAGAGTTGGGTGGTAGGATTACATTGATTTCTCTATAAGGTTCTAGGCCACCAATTAATGTTCCAAAACTCAGGATCAACTAAGTCTTGCATACTGTATCAGTTTTATAAAACATGATAAATTTTAACCCAGTCGCTATTTAGACTGTTTCTTGGATATTGTTAATTTTTCTGCACTTTTTAATTTCCTTTTTTTTTCTTTCACTGTTTACCTTTTTTTTTTTTTTTTTAAAGAATTTGAGAGATGAGAGGGTCAGAGATAATATCTCAAGCAGACTCTGCACTGAGTGCAGAGCCTGACCTGGGGCTCAGTCTCACAACCCTGAGATAATGACCTGAGCCAAAATCAAGGGTTGACACTCAACAGACTGAGCCAGCTAGGCACCCCGTTTCAGTGTTTACCTTAATCACATACTCTTCCTCCTCTTGCAGTGACTAGTAACTAGGTCTCATGGATCTTCTTTGGCTACTCTTGGGTTGAATCTACTGTTTCTTGGATCCCTTGTGTTTCTCTCCTATAACTTTCTTGGGAAAAGTGTGTACAAAGAAACTTGGAGCCCTTGTGTATCTGACAGTGCCTTCACTCTGCCTTAACATTTTTTTTTAAAGATTTTTATTTATTTACTAGAGCATATAAGAGGAGAGGGGGAGATAGAGAAAGAGATAGGATCCCAAGCAGACTCCACACTGTGTGTGAAGCCCAACTCAGGGCTTGATCTCACAACCCTGAGATCATGACCTGAGCCAAAACCAAGAGTCGGACTTTTAACTAACTGAGCCACCTTGGTGCCCCCTGCCTTCACATTTGATTGACGTTTTCTTGGGATAACTCTATAGAAACAAGTCTGGAGTCTACCAAAGGAGGAAGGACTGGGAGATAGTCTAGAGACAATGGGAGACAGTCTGCCTGATGGAACCCAGAGAGGCTGTAGACTCAGGGGAACAAAAGAGAGGGGATGGAAGCAAAATGGAAAAGGAAAGGAAACCACATCCTAGGAATAGGCCAGATTTTCAGCCCAAACCTCTGAAAGCTTTATTTCCTTGTTCCCAAGCATTAAAGATACTACCACCAAGTTAGATAACAATGATAATTAATTGAATGTTGGCATATGGCTTCAGGTGTAGTTGATGGCACCCTCAAGGCTTATCTCACGCTGGTACCTAGGTTGCTAGCAGCCCAATAGTTGGCTCTCCAGTCATATACTTGTAAAGCAGAGACTACTGGCCCATGGAGCCTGCGGTGCTCTGTCCCACCTAAAGTTTCCACTCAGAGTGACTTGATGGGAAAATAGTTCTGGGTTTGTTTGTTTAATGATTTTATTCATTTATTTGACAGAGACAGACAGGGAACACAAGCAGGGGAAGTGGGAGAGGGACAAGCAGGCTCCCCGCTGAGCAAGGAACCCGATGCAGGGCTTGATCCCAGGACCCTTGGTCAGACGCCCATCAACTGAGCCACCCAGGCGCCCCATAGTTCTGGTTTTTGTAGAAGAAATCCAGTCCAGAAGCATAATTCTTTTTCTTAAGTGTAATTGTACAGCTAAGAATCGTCATGCATATGAGGGGAGGCAACAAGGTATGAGAGAAAGTCCAAGATAATAGTAAAACCAACCCTGGAAGAAGATTCAACTCAACTTTAAAAGATGATTCAACTCAACTTTAAAATTCAACTGAATTTTAAATTCCTAATTAGATTTTCAGGAGGAGTTATATTCACAAAATTCAGTTTATTAGTAGGAGAAAGATATAGCCAGGATAAGATAACAGATTACCAATACTATTGCTAAAATAAAAATTTCAAAAGACTAAAGTCAAACTTCCAGAAAAATAGAAAAAATATGTGAGGGCAAAGAGGGAGACATAGAGAATCAATTCTGTTACAAGTCCTGGAAAGTTAAAAAATGGAGAAGCAAAAATATGTGGAAAAGAATTTCCCAGGAATAAATGAAAGGGCCCACTGAAGGCCCAGCAAAATGACTGGCAAAAGATGTACCAAAATATATTTCATAGGAAAATTTTAGAATATCAAGGAAAAGAGGAGAAGCATAAATGTTTCCAGAGAGCAAAATAGAACTGTACTACCTACACAAATATGACATACAGAAAATAAACACAAAAAGTTAGCCATTTTTGTTTAGCTTTGTGATGGCAGTGTTAGAAGTTATAGGTTGGGGGCGCCTGGGTGGCTCAGTTGGTTAAGCAACCAACTCTTCTTTTCTGCTCAGGTCATGATCTTATGGGTTGTGGGATCAAACCCAGCATTGGGCTCCACACTCATCGAGGAGTCTGCTTGAGGATTCTCTCCCTTTGCCCTTCTCTCCACTTGTGTGTGCGCGCGCGCTCTCTCTCTCTCTCTCTCATAAATAATGTTTAAAAGAGAAGTTTTAGATTGAAAATTTGTATATTCTATCCCATGGTTTTCTCCCCCTTTGCATCCTGTTTATCTTTGGGAGATTTAAAATCAGTTTAAATTTCCATTTAAAAAATTTCTTTTTAAGATTTATTTATTTCAGAGAGAGTGCAAGTGGGGGAGGAGCAAAGGGAGAGATTCTCAAGCAGACTTCCTGCTGAGCCTGAGGTGGGGCTTGATCTCACAACCCTGGATCATAACCTGAACAGAAACCAAGAGTTGGTGGCTTAACTGACTGAACTACCCAAGTGCTACTAAAATTTAAATTACAGGATTTTTAAAAAGATTTTATTTATTTATTTGGGATAGCCAAAGAGAGAGAACACACAAGTAGAGGGCAGAGGGAGAGGGAGAAGAAGGCTCCCCACTGAGCAGGGAGCCCGATGCAGGACTCAATCCCAGGACCCTGGGATCATGACCTGAGCCGAAGGTAGATGCTTAACTGACTGAACCACCCAGGCGCCCCATAAATTACTGTTTAATTAGTAATTTCCTCATTCCTGATCTCTGCCAGTTCTCTGTAGATCTTGAACTAATAATTCTAGCACAATCTCAAAAACTTTAGAGCATTTGAAACAAAAGTATCTTGGGGTGCCTTGGTGGCTCATTTGGTTAAACATCTGACTCTTGATGGGTCGTGACCTTATGTTCACTGTGTTCATCCCTATGTGAATGGAACTTTGGGTACTTTTTAATGTTTTTCCTTTTGCTTGTCCTTATTTTGTGTCTTTTCTGAAATAAGCATTATAATTCTTTTTATTTTTAAAATAGTAATTTCCTTTAAGGAAAAGGGAAAAGAAAAATGAAAATCATCAGTTTGGGGCTCTGAGATATACCATTCCAAAAAACTGTGGTACAAATTGTTTAATCTTTACTCTGTATGTTAAGTATTGCTTTTATTTTGAGGATTTCTATTTGTGTGTGTGTGTTGTATGACGTACATGTGACAGAAGTAATTATATACAAGAATTTAATTAAATAAGTTTATACCAAGAATTATCATAATTAATGAAACGTAATTCCATTGAGTATTTAACCATCTAGGTCTGCTGAGAGAGGTTAGGAAAACTGTGGCACATAAAAATTTTTCTTTTCCACATTGACCAGGATTATAACCAAATCAGATGTATGAACAGTTACAGAGAAGAGGGGGCCATTGGTCTCTTGAAGAGTGCTCTGCCTTCTGCAGCTCTGTTTCAGAAGACGAAGGGGGTGACTTACCAGATTGAATATTTCTGGGGACGATACAACTATCTGGGCATGATTTCCATGTCAATCCACATGGGACTGGAAACAGCCATTCAATTTTATGAATCTCACTGGACAGTATGGATTTACTGGAATTATTCCAGTCATCATGCCCTTTGGTTGTCATTATCTTGCAAATGTGTCAGAAGAAAATGTGCAAATATGGCAGTGACTGTAAAACTGGCACATGGCATTTATTAATCCTGAAGAAAAGCATATGTACTATTTTTCAGTATAATTATGGATATGCTAGAACTATTTCTTGAAAACAAGCCTTTTTATTACTTCTGTGTGAATTTATTTAACAAGACTGTTTTGTCTGTTGTGTCTAAGGAAAGTTCTAGAGGTTAGATATTTAATTGTAAATATGTGAGGAAACTCTTAATGAAGAATTTAGAATAAAAATAGAAAAAGCACAGGTATCTGGGAATTCATATGTTAAGATACATGAGAAAATGTTAAATTGATGAGTGAACTTGTGACAGCAGTAGCATTTTAAATTTCTAAAGACTTACTCTGTGTGTATATATGTAAAAAAATGCAGCAGTACCAATTTTTATAACTATTGTTTGACTTTATTAATACTAGATGATCTAGTCTCAGCCTTAATTCTACATTTTCATTATTTTGTAATTTTTTATTACTATTTTTAAAGGGTTAAAGAAGTCTTAGACTCCCACATTAATGTAATAATAGTCTGCTAGAAAGTTGCTGCGAAAACGTTCAAATTGTGTATTAATTCAAGCCAATGTATGTCAATATACATGTCTTTGTGTAAGTCCAGGATTATTGGTTTGTGAAGTTATTTTGTAAGGAAATGCTTTTGGTACAGTTTTGTGTCCCAGGAAATGTGTGTGTTTTTTAATCCTTTCTGAAGATACAGTAAGGTTAATAAAGAGGATTGTTTCTTCCCTATTAAATAAGTGTTTTCTTTTTTTAACATTGAAAGCTCTATAAAAGTTACCTTGGTAAAAACTATTACAATATTGATCTATCTTTATAATTGGAAGTCATTTAACTGTTTTGTTGAAGAAGGAAACAAATTGGCAATAATTTAGCTAAAGGAAAGACTGGATTCCTTTTAAATGACTCTAGTTCTTACTAGTTAAATGTTAGTGCTAAAAAAGAGTTCCATCTTCTAAATTGTTTATACTTTTGACTATATGAATTAGTTATTTACAATCACTGTGAAATGGGTGAGATGGTTATATTTTTAGTATGTAATTTTCGAATAATACTTGTTAGTAAAAAGTTTGCATTTGTGTCCTTTTTATACTGTTAAAATATCTTCAGTTATATCAGCTAAGTATTTTCATGGAATCATCTCTTCTTCATGACTATGTAATTATATTTGTTAAATTATACATGTTTATTTAAGATCTTTTTTGCATGTCTGTTGAACACCTAGTATTTATTTTGATCTCAAGAGGTTTCTACTGTTCATTATCACATATAGGTTTAAATGTAGGAATAGATTGGTAGCAACATTAAAATTCATTATAGGACATTTGGCCTTAAAATATTAATTATCTTAAATATAAGGTGAAGTTTCTCCAAATCTGGCTTTGTGCAAACAATTATTTCATTTACAGATTCATCAGTAACCTGAGTGTGGAGATATCTTAATGTCTAAAATTAATTCCCTTTTGGAGAGTGATCAAATTGGTGTCAAAGAATAACCTGTCCCAGCGATAAACAATTCATAGTATAGACAGACATTCTTAAATGTATTTTATGTTAGGAAACCTAAATTCAAGATAAAATAATGCCTGATAATATAATATAGATTCCCAATATACTGATTCTTTAGACCATGCTCCAATAAACGTGGAATAGAAAATATAATTATATCTCTGTAGAATACTGTATTTAAATCTTTGCTAATAGCATTTGTGTACATCTACCTTTCTCACTGGTGTTTCTCCCCCACAGCTACTTTTTTAAAAGGCTTTATTCATTTATTTGTCAGAGAGAGGGAGAGAGAGCATGGGCACAAGTGGGAAGGCAGAGGGGAAAAAGCAGGCTCCCTGCTGAGCAAGGAGCTCCAAGCAAGACTCAATCCCAGGACCCTGGGAACATGATCGGAGCTGAAGGCAGATGCTCAACTGACTGAGCCACCCAGGCACCCCTGTCCCCCCCAGTTACTCTTAATTCTATTTTTCAGTTCTGGAGAGAAATAGAACATTGTATTTCATTTTTCTATATTTTTTTTTTTTTGTAAGTTTTATTTTAGAAAGAATTATGTATCTTGACTATTTACTTGATAATTCATTGGGGGAGATTTTTTTATTGGTATACTTAAATATAATTGGAATTCAGTTTTATACTTTAAAATAGCAAGAATAATGAGACCATTATGTTGTGCTAGAAATTATAGGGTAATATTTAAAAGCCAAGGGAATCTTTGTATTCTTATATTATTTAAATAGGAGTTCTGTAATACATTTAGTGATAAGTGGTTGGCAAATTTAGTGAAAAAGTTTATTTCCATGCTTTTAAAGACCAGAGTATGTTTTGATTTGTTAATCATGTTACATATTTCTTCTCCTCAGTAGTTTTGCAGCATGAATTCTTTGAAGAACTGAAAAGTCAATCATGGATTCTTCTGTCAAATACTAATGAAATGTCAAAAGAATCATGAAGAAACCAGTCAGATCTGTTTAAAGGAAATAATATATTGAGCTTTCGCTACATTTGTATTAAATATTCAGATGCTAATTGCCTAATGTTTTATATAGTAGAATTTAGATTATTAGATATATAATAGAATTTAGAATGGGAAACAATTTCATAAGACCTTTATAAATATGAATCCTGAAATGCTTCAAAATGTAAAACGAAGAAGTTGGCCTTAGTAGTTTGAAATACAGAATGATTTTTTTTTTTTAAAGATTTTATGTATTTGACAGAGAGAAACACAGCGAGAGAGGGAACACAAGAAGAGGGAATGGTAGGAGGAGAAGCAGGCTTCCTGCTGAGCAGGAAGTCCCATGCGGGGCTCGATCCCACCACCCTGGGATCATGACCTGGGCCGAAGGCAGACGCTTAATGACTGAGCTACCCAGGCACCCCCAGAATGATTTTTATTGCAACATTTATAACATTAATAAATGTATTAATTTAGCAAATACTTATATCTGCTATTTTGCAAACCAGTGTGTCTAACTGGTAGATAATAGCTACCAATTAATGAGTAGCATGCTGAATAAAATACATACATTTAGATGTAATATAACAATATACGTTATATTTTATATACATTATATAAAATATATATATCATATATATACATATACATTATATACATTAAACTCACAGAAGACACATTAGGTTAAAAACATTAAAAAGATGGAAAAGGATACATACATCATGCAAACAGCAATCACAGCAAATTGGGAGTGTATTAATAGACAAAATTGAAACATGTTATTAGAGATAGAGGGACATTTTATAATGATAAAAAGGTGAATCTATTAGGAAGATATAACAATTATAAATATACATGCATCTAATGACAGAGTACCAAAATACATGAAGCACAAACTGACAAATGAAGAAAGACAATTCAGCAATAATACTTGGAGACCATGCCCTGTTTTCAATTATGGATAAAACAGCTATACCAAACACAATAGAAGACTTGGACACCATAAACCCAACTAGACTTAACAGACATATAGAACATGGCACCCAACAATAATATATATTCTTCTCAAGCACACAAGGAATATTTCTCATGATAGACCATAGACTAGAGCATAAAACCTTTAAAAATTTAAAAGGACAGAAAAAATACAAAGTATGTTCTCTGATCACAATGCAATCAAATTTGAAATAGATAACAGAAAATGGAAACTCACAAATATGTGGAAATTAAACAAGACTACTCTTAGGTAACCAGCAGGTCAAAAAAATTTTTAAATTCATTCTTTGAGATGAGTGAAATACTTGGAGATGAGTGAAAACACACAACATATCAGAATTTAGGGGATGCAGCTAAAGCAATGCTCAGAGGGTAACTTAGAGCTGTAAATGACTAAGAAAGAAAAAAAATCTCAATAACCTAATTCTTTACCTTAAAAGAGAAAACTGAATTTAAAGTAAGCAGGAAGAAAATAGAGATTAGGGTGGAAGTGAATAGAATGAAAGACTAGAAATACAAGAAAAAGGTAATAAAAACAAGTTTTTTTGAAAAGATCAGCAAAATTGATAAAATTTTAGCTAATTTGACCAAGAAAAAAATATACCAAAATGGAGAATACAGTTGACCCTTGAACAAGATGGGGATTAGGAGCACCAAACCACACCCCCCCTCCATAAACACACACTTTGAAAAATCATAAAATTTTTGACTCTCTAAAAACTTATTGACCAGAAGCCTTACTGGTAACAGTTGACATATTTTGTGTGTTATATGTATTACATACTGTATTCTTACAACAAGGTAAGCTAGAAAAGAGAATGTTAAGATCATAAAAGAAAATATGTTTATGGTACTGTACTGAAAAAAAAATTGCATATAAGTGGACCATTGCAGCTCAAATTTGTATTGGTCAAGGGTCAATTGTATATTAGAATCATAAATGAAAGAAGGACATTACCAATAACCTTACATAAACAAGGATTATAAAGGAATACAATGAACAATTATATGTGAACAAATGAGATAACTTAGATGAAATAAATTCCTAGAAAGACAAACTACTAGAACTGACTCAAGAAAAAATAGACAACTGAATAGACCCATACAAGTGACAAGATTGGATCAGTAATAAAAAACTCATCACAAAAGCCAAGGCCCAAATGGCCTTACCACAGAACTCTGCCAAACATTTAAAAGATTAATACCAACACTTTTTCTTTGTAGATCTATGCTATTTAATAAAAGAAATAATGAAGTTAATTTTGTTTTCCTTTTCAAATTTTGCTTTAAGAGAAAAATCTTGAAATTTGTAGGGATTTCTGATGCCAAGAAATCATGAAATGTAAGAGAACATTTAACAATTGGGGTGGCTTAGCTCTTGGCAATCAGCATATGTCCAACTATAATTTGCATTCCATTTACTCAAGCTGAGATATCCTTGCTCAGGTTGAACATACTGTGAGTAGAAGATCGCTGCTTCTAAGAAATAAGATGGAGTCTTTGGAGAATGGCCTCACTGAATTGGTAAGCTAACTGTCTCCAAATTTTGGTGATTCCCCAGTTCTTCCGTAATGTCTCAGTGCTCCAGCCATCTTCCGGTAAGTCATGGTCTTCTGGTTGTCTTCTTTTCCCCCAAAGTTGGACAAGTTTTTCTTTTGTTTGTTTTGTTTCGTTTTGTTTTTGTTTTTTAAGTAATCTCTACCCCCAATGTGAAGCTCAAACAAATGAGATCAAGAGTCACATGCTTTTCTGACTGACTGTCCCTTTTCCTTTGTTTTTTGATACACACGGAAAGATGCATTTGGTTTTATCTACCCCCTGAATATAAAATGCCATCTCAGGATGTGAAGATATTCAACAGGTGGAGCTTCTTCCTGCCTTTGCTTCCCTTTTGCTGGAGAACATCAGGTTGTACTAGCTGGTTTTCAGGAATGTTCAGCAGACAATAGGATCTGACAGTACATTAAAAGTATTATTCACCACAATCAAGTGGGATTTATTCCTGGGCTGCAAGCGTGGTTCAACATCTGCAAATCAATCAGTGTGATACACTCACTACATTAATAAAAGGAAGGACAAGAAGCATATGATCATCTCAGTCAATGTAGAAAAAGCATTTGACATAGTACAGCCTTTTTTTTTTTTTAAGATTTTATTTATTTGAGAGAGACAGAGATAGCATGGACAGGGAGGAGAGGGAGAAGCAGGACCCCCGCTGAATAGGGAGCCCAACACGGGGCTCATGACCTGAGCCAAAGGCAGACACTTAACCAATTGAGCCACCCAGGCAACCCTACAGCATCCTTTCTTAATTAAAACTCTTCACAGTGCAGGGATAGAAGGAATATACCTCAATATCATCAAAGCCATATATGAAAAACTCATGGCGAATATCATTCCCAATGGGGAAAAACTGAGAGCTTTTCCCCTAAGGTCAGGAACACAGCAGGGATATCCACTATCACCACTGCTGTTCAACATAGTACTGGAAGTCCTAGCCTCAGCAATCAGACAACAAAAAGAAAAGGCAGCTGAATCGGCAAAGAAATCAAACTCTGACTCTTCATATATGGCATGATACTTTATATGGAAAACCTGAAAGACCCCACCCCAAATTTGCTAAAACTCATACAGGAGTTCAGCAAAGTGGCAGGATATAAAATCAATGCACAGAAATCAGTCACATTTCTATACACTAACAATGAGAAGAAAAAGAAATTAAGGAGTTGATTCCATTTACAATTTCACCCAAAACCATAGGACACCTAGGAATAAACCTAACCAAAGAGGCTAAGGTTCTGTACTCTGAAAACTATAGAACACTCATGAAAGAGATTGGCGAAGACACAAAGAAGTGGAAAAACGTCCCATACTCATGGATTGGAAGAACAAATATTGTTAAAATGTCTGTGCTACCCAGAGCAATGAGCAATCTATACATTCAAGGCAATCCCTATTAAAATACCAGTAACTTTTTTCACAGAGCTTGAAAAAAATCCTAAAATTTGTATGGAACCAAAAAAGACCCATATTAGCCAAAGGAATGTTGAAAAAGAAAACCAAAGCTGGTGGCATTACAATTCCAGATTTCACTCTTACAAAACTGTAATCATCAAATATGGTACTGGCACAAAAACAGACACACAGATCAATGGAACAGAATAGAGAACCCAGGAAAGGACCCTCAACTCTATGGTCAATTAATCTTTGACAAAGCAGGAAAGAATATCCAATGGAAAAAAGACAGTCTCTCCAATAAATGATATTGGGAAAATTGGACAGCCACATGCAGAAGAATGAAACTGGACCATTCCTTACACCACACACAAAAACAGACTCAAAATGGATGAAAGACCTAAATGTAAGACAGGAATCTGTCAAAATTCTCCTCTTCAGAGGAGAACATAGGCAACAACAACTTGCTAGACATGTCTCCAAAGGCAAGGGAAACAAAGGTAAAAATAAACTATTGGGAATTCATCAAGATAAAAGCTTTTGACAGCAAAGGAAACAGTTGACAAAACCAAAAGACAACAGACAGAATGGGAGAAGATGTTTGCAAATGTCTTATTAGATAAAGGGCTAGTATCCAAAATCTATAAAGAACTTACCAAACTCAACACCCCCAAAAATTGTGTGTGTGTGTATGTATATATATATATATACATACACACACACATATATATGGACCGCTAATAATACAAGGGCACTTATTCATATATATACTTATTATGTGTATATATATATATATATATATACACACATACATACACATATATATGGACTGCTAATAATACAAGGGCACTTATTCAATCTGATGATAGTCAACCATAGAAAGTCCAGAACTAACATCATACTGGATGCATTTCCTCTAAGATCAGGAACAAGACAAGAACATTTGCTCTTATCACTTTTTACTCAATATTATACTGGAGGATCTAACTAATAAGCCAGGAAAAAAGCCATGCAGATTGGAGAGGAAGAAGTGGAACTATCTCTGTTTGCATATGACACTATCTGATATGTAGAAAACATTAAGCCACTAAAAAAAATTAGAACTAATACATGAGTTCATCAAGGTTGCAAATACAAAATCAATATGCAAGATCAATATACAGAATCAGTTAAATTTCTGTACACCTGCAATGAACAATCCAAAAACTAAATAAAACTCACAGTAGCATAAAAAAAGAATAAAATATTTAGGAATAAATTTAATGAAGGAAATGCAAAATAGGTACCCAAAACTATAAAACATTGTTGAAAGAAGGTGAAAAATCTCGTATTTGTGGGTGGGAAGACTTGACTGTTAAGATGACAGTACGCCCAAGTGAATCTAAAGATCCAGCTCCAACACCATTCCTATCAGAATCCAGCTACCTTCTTTGCACAAATTAAAAGTTGATTCTGCTATTCATATGGAATTGCAAGCAACACAGAATAGCTAAAACTACTGAAAAAAAGAACAAAGACTCAGACATCCCAGTTTCACAACTTACTAGAAAGCAACAATAACCAAGACAATGTGATATGAGCACAAAAATGGGCATATAGCTGAATGGAAGAAAATTGAAGTTCAGAAATCAACCTATGCTTCTATGGTCAGTCAGCTGATTTTCATCAAGGATGTCCAAACCAACCAAAGGGGAAACAGTCTTCTGACACAGCGTGTTGAGACAACTAGATAATCACACACAAAACAGTTAAGTTGGACCTTTACCTGATACCATATACTAAAATTAACTCAAAATGGACCAAAGACCTAAATATAAGAACAAAAATAAACTCATAGAAGAAGAGATAGGGATAAATCCTCATGATACAGGATTTGACAAAAAATTCTTAGAAATGACACTAAAAGTAAGAACAATAGGAAATAAGATAAATTGGACCATCAAAATTAGACATTTTTTGTTTCAAAGGAAACTATCAAAGTAAAGTGACAACCACCAGCATGGAAGAAAATATTTACCACTCATATATCTGAAAGGGACTTCTATTTATAATACTTTTAAAACTCTTACAACTCAATAATTCAAAACAGTATGGTTTTTGCAATAAAAACGGGTAATTAATGGAAACAGGAAATAAACCCATGCATACATGATCAATTAATTTATGATGAACGAGCCAAGAATATACAATGGGGGAAAAGACGGTCTCCTCAATAAATGGTATTGGGAAAACTGGCCAGCCACTATACGCAAAAATAAATTTGAAATGGATGAAAGATTTGAATGTAAGACTTGAAACTTTAAACTCCCAGAGGAAAACATAGGTAGTAACCTCCTTGACATCAGTCTTGGCAATGATTTTTTGGACCAAAAACAAGGAAAGCTTAAACAAACAAGCATAACTACACCAAACCAAAAAGCTTCTGCACAAGAAATGAAACCATCAATAAAATAAAAAAAGCAACCTACTAAATGAGAGAAGATATTTGCAAATCATATACCCAATAAGGGGTTAATATCTGAAATATATTTTTTAAAGACTACAACTCGGGGCACCTGGGTGGCTCAGTCGTTAAGCGTCTGCCTTCGGCCCAGGTCAAATCCCAGGGGCCTGGGATCCTGCCCCGCATCAGGCTCTCTGCTCTGCAGGAAGCCTGCCTCTCCCGCTACCATTCCCTCTGCTTGTGTTCCCGCTCTCGCTGTGTTTCTCTCTGTCAAATAAAATCTTAAAAAAAAAAAAAAAAAAAAAAAAAAGACTACAACTCAATAACAAAAAGCAATCTGGTTTAAAAATAGAGGATCTCAATAGAAATTTTTCCAGAGAAAACATGCAGATGGACAGCAGGCATATGAAAAGGTGCTCAACATCACTAATCATCAGGGAAATACAAATCAAAACCACAATGAGATAAAATCTCACACCTGTCACAAATGGCTATTATCAAAGAAAAAATATAACAAGTGTTGTTGAGGATGTGGCACAGCCACTATGGAAAACATTATAGAGATTCCTCAGATAATTAAAAATAAAACTACCAAGGGGCGCCTGGGTGGCTCAGCAGGTTAAAGCCTCTGCCTTTGGCTCAGGTCATGATCTCAGGGTCCTGGGATCAAGCCCCACATCGGGCTCTCTGCTCAGCAGGGAGCCTGCTTCCCCCTCTCTCTCTGCCTGCCTCTCTGCCTACTTGTGATCTCTCTCTCTCTCTCTCTCTCTCTCTCTCTCTCTGTCAAATAAATAAATAAAATCTTTAAAAAAATAAATAAATAAAACTACCATATGATCCAGCAATTCCACTTCTGGGTATTCATCTGAAAAAAACGAAAATAGTAACCCAAAAAGATATATGCTCCACCAGGTTTATTGCAGCACTAGTCACAATAACCAAGGTATGGACATAATCTAAATGTCCATCCATAAATGAATGGATAAAGAAGTTATATATATATACACAATGAAATACCATTTATCCATTAAAAAGAATGAGATCTTGCCATTTGTGACAAGAAGGATGGACCTTGAAGATATTATGCTAAGTGAAATAATTCAGACCCAGACAAATATTGTATGATTTCACTTATTTCCGAAATCTAAAAAAAACAAACAAACCCAAACTCATAGATACAGAGAGCAGATTGGTAGTTGCTAGAGGAGGGGATTAGGGGGTTGGCAAAGTGGATAAAGGGGATTGAGAGGTGCAAAGTTTCAATTACAAAATAAATAAATCATTCAGATGTAATGTACAGCATGGTGACTATAGTTAATAATACTGCATTGCATATTTGAAAGTATTGCATATTGAAATTATATATGATGATGGATATTAACTAGACTTGTGATGATCATTTTGCAATATATGCAAATATTGAATTATTATGTTCTATACCTGAAACTAATATAATGTTATATGTTAATTGTAACTCAATTTTATAAAAAAATTTTTTTAATCTAATAACCCTTAAAAAAAAATTAAAGATCTAATAATCCTTTTTTAAAAAGTAATGGAAGGGTGCCTGGGTGGCTCAGTCAGTTAAGCGCCTGATTTCAGCTCAGGTCATGATCTCAGGGTCCTGGGATCCAGCCCTTCATTGGGCTCTCTGCTCAGTAAGGACACTGCTTCTCCTCCCCACCCCCTGCTTGTGCTCTCTCGCTCACACTCTCTCTTTCTCAAATAAATGAATAAAAATATTTTTAAAAAATTAAAAAATAAAAAGTAGTGGAAAATCTAAACGTTGGAATAAGCTGAACAAATAATAGAAAGGGGAAAAAATGAAGAGAGAAATCCTAAAGCAATAAGAGATGGAATAAGGTGATTT
>CM053616.1:64394054-64426248 GCA_028646535.1 Procyon lotor
GAATAAGGTGATTTATTGACACCTTGCCATCACAGAGATGGTCAGGGGTCTAGAGGTCTTGAAGATCAGTCCTGCTCTCAGAGCCAAGCCCCTCCTAGAAGACAGTGTATTTTTGACACTGAGTAAAACAGTTAAAAAATATTTTGACAAGTATGTTAAATATGTTTCGAGCCTCAATATGAGTGAAGAATGGAGTCAGGCTTATAGAGCTTTCTAGACATAGACAAGTGCACCATAGTATCCTTAAAACATTTCTGTTTCCCAGCATCACCCAAAGCTATTTTTTCAGGGTGACTTAAAGGGTACAGATCCCCATTTTGCCAGGTATGCTTTTTAAAAGATTCTTCCTTATTCTGAAATGTATATATCTATTACATTATATTACATTACATTATATCAAATGTTTTATGTATATCAATAAATTTAAGGAATGAAGCAGACATCCACTTAATAACTAAATACCTACAAGAACTAAATGCCTGTCAGGAACAAGAGTGCTGCTCTAGAAGCACCCATGTGCCCTTCTGATCTCCCTCTCTAGAGGAAATCACTATCCTCCCTTGTTTCTCTTTTTTGTCTTCATAATCTCATCACATAGTATGTATCCCCAAACAACGTAGTTAGGTTTTGGCATTTTTGAACTTTACATAAATTTTAAAAATCAGTGAACTGTTGGGACTTCATCAAGATAAAAAGCTTTTGCACAGCAAAGGAAACAGTCAACAAAACCAAAAGACAACGGACAGAATAAGAGAAGATATTTTCAAATGACATATCAGATAAAGGGATAGTACCCAAAATCTATAAAGAACTTATCAAACTCAACTCCCAAAGAACTAATCCAATCAACAAATGGGCAGAAGACTTAACAGATGTTTCTGCAAAGAAGACATCCAAATGGCCAACAGACACATGAAAAAGTGCTCACCATCACAGCATCAGGGAAATACAAATCAAAACCACAGTGAGATACCACCTCACACCAGTCAGAATGGCTAAAATTAACAAGTCAGGACACAACAGATGTTGGCAGGGATGCAGAGAAAGGGGAACCTTCCTACACCGTTGGTGGGAATGCAAGCTGGTGCAGCCACTCTGGAAAACAGTATGGAGGTTCCTCAGAAAGTTGCAAATGGAGCTACCCTACGACCCAGCAATTGCACTACTGGGTATTTACCCCAAAGATACAAATGTAGTGATCAGAAGGGCACGCGCACCCGAATGTTTACAGCAGCAATGTCCACAATAGCCAAACTATGGAAGAGGTCTAGATGTCCATCAACAGATGAATGGATAAAGACAATGTGGTATATACAATGGAATAATCTTAGACATTAATTAGGTATTAATTTGCACTTCCATGATACTAAAGAGGTTGAGCATATTTTTTATTGGCCATTTGAGTTTCCTCTTGTGAAGTGCAGATTCTAGTCTTTTGTCCATTTTTCTGTTGGAGTGTCTTTTTTCTTGTTAATTTGTTGTTGTTGGTTTGTTAAGTTCTATCCATTCTTTATCAGATATATGTTGCAAACAGGGAAGAAGACGGGGAGGTACCCAGAAGAGCTTCAAGAGCAGGTGAAGAAGACCCCAGGGTCTTGCAGGTGGAGTAAAGTTCTCCAGACATAGAGAAAATTCCACACAGAGGGAACAGTTTGTGTAAAGATTATATTTGTTTAAGGACTTCCAATCAACATGATTTGGAAAATGAAAAAAGGAGAAAGAACCACTTTCCCTTCTCAGCCCTCCCCAGGCAAATTAGATTTGCTTCTGGATTAACATTTTTAGTTTTAATGTGGATGAAACACATTTGTGTGTTTGTCCAGTTTGGGCTTTCGCTCGGCTCTTTGAAGCCTCGTCTCTGATAAAATACAGCATATTTCTGGGGGAGGCAGGAAATTAAGGGAAACCCTCCTCTAAAAAAAAAAAAAAAGGTTGTTTTTATTGTCCAGACTTGCTCCCTTACAATTTTTGAAGTACTCTAAAGAAGTGCTTAAAACTCCAACCTAAAGAGATAATTAGATTATTTATAATGAATCTGTCCTTCAGGGGACATAATTTATTTGTATTTCCCTGGGCATCACTTAGGAACAGCAAGCAGTTCAAAGCCTGAGATGGATTTTCCTCTTATTTGTTATTTCTACAGTTGACAGATCTTTTTGGCTAAGCAGGGATTTGGCAATGTTGGGTTCTTGATTCCAGCTTTTTAAAAGTGCAGTTAAGGAAAATTGTGATTCTGAGGTGACATACGTTTGAAACCTCATTTGGCCTCTTATTACCTCATTCATTAGAGCAAGAAGCACTCTGGCTGGAGATCACATGCTGTGGCCCAGGGAGAGGGTGACTCTTATTTTGTTCTCCGACCGACTGGGCCTCAGAGCGGGGTGGAGAAAGACTGAAAATAGTCATTTCTTGGCTGCGCTGGTCAGGCGGGAGGGCCTCTCTAATCATGGGTCCATTTACAAGTGAGAAAGAGAAACAAGGTCTCTGGAGGTTGGCCTCACCAGTTAGGTGGATATAATGTGAACAGAGTTGGTTCAGGCCCAGAAAAAACTTCACAAAGGTTTAGAAATCTAAATCTAAATCTAAATTAAATCTAAATCGGGTTGTTTACATTTGTTCAAAGATTAAACTGAGGTGTCCTCTTCTGTTCTAAGTTTGAGTTTTCAACTTTTGTTTTCAAGTTAGCATCCCCAGATCCTAGTTCTCTCCCAAATGTAATGTCACTTTTCCTCCCTAGGTAGAAGACGGATGTTAACTCGTTTAAGTCTCTTATGAAAGTCAGACATCCATCTGCTTGCTTTCACTCATTCAGTGAGTGTTATTAAATAAAGGGCTCTGTGCCGGATACTGTGCCAAGTACAGGGATCAAATATAAGATGAATTAGGAACTTTTTTTTTTTCTTCAACAAACATATAATCAGAACTAATGGATGATGCTGGAAGTCAGAATCAGTATGACTTTTGGGAAGGATTCATGATTGGAAGGAGCCAAGAGGGGCCCTGGGGTGCTGGTTATGTTTTCTTCACAATCTGGGGTGCTGTGTTTACTTCACGAAAATTCATTCACTTATGACTTAGGCACTTTTTATAAAAATGCTATACTTTGGGGCGCCTGGGTGGCTCAGTCAGTTAGGACCTGAAGCCTCGGGCAGAAGAGGAGAGAGGAGGGTAGCCGCTGAGGCGAAAAAGGAGGATGAGCAGAAACGGTTGGAGAGAGAACTGGCAGAAGCCCAAGACAACAGCATACTGAAGTGAGCCTGCCTTTCCCTGGAGTCGTGTGGATGAATAAAGCTTTCTGTGTTGTCCTGGGGGTTGGGGGGGAAGCGGCAGTTAGGTGTCTGCCTTCGGCTCAGGTTGTGATTTCGGGGTCCTGGGATCGAGCCCCGAGTAGGGCTCCCTGCTCAGTGGGGAGTCTGCTTCCCTCTCTCCCTCTAATGCTTCTCCTGCTTGTGCTTTCTCTCTGTCAAATAAGCAAATGAATAATAAATTTAAAAAAATAAAGTATGCTATACTTTGATAAAATTCACAGGAGAAAACCATAATCTACAAATATTTATTTCTTTTTAAAAATCCTTCATGAAACGAATCCCTAGCACTAAAAGGGAAGATTCTTTTTGGGTTGAAACACATTGGAACTGAGTTCTGATAGTTGTTTTTGTTTTGTTTTGTTTTGTTTTTTCCTAATGTTCTTCCTATTTCTCCCAGGAATCCTGGCACCGCTTTGCCCTCAAACGGCCCTTTGGAAAGCATAACCTCAGAATATTTAGGCAATAAAATATTTTGTTTTTGTATTTTTAAAAGCTAGGGGAAAACATGCAAGTGCACATTAGAAAACTAAGGCACTTTCCTGTTTGACCCCTCAACATTCTCTATGAAACTCTTGTCTCACCTGTGTTTTCCATTAGTCAAAAGATACTAGTAACTTTTTTCCACCCGTGGCTTATTATTTATGTTGTTTTAGTTTTTTTTTTAACCATTGAATGTTCAAAGATGTCAATGGAGCCTAGAAAGAGAGCTCTGCCACTCTTGAAATGTGTTAGAACCAAGCTAGAGCATTTAAATAGAATGGAGCAGCACAGTGCTGTATTCTTAGCTCCTGCGGATGAGTTTAAGCGATTAAGTACAAGAAGACAGAGCCAAGGGAAGCTCATGCAAATATCCACCTTCATCAACCAACTAAACAATAAAGTCTTTGGTGCTTAATCAACTTTTTTTTTTTTAAGTAATATAAACTTCAAAAAGTTACCAAAATGTGCATGAGGTAATAACAGAAGAACTTGATCTAAGTAAAGTTTTGACTTAGAGAAAACCAGTTCTTTCTCATTTTCTGATTTTATTATTTACATTGACATTTACTAATGTTTTAGCCTTTATAAAGGCTAAACATAGTGTGGCTCTCAGTTCATTTTAGGCCTCTTAGAGTGGCCATATAATTTATTGTTGAAACCCAGGCACTTTTGAAGATGAAAGGAGACACTAAAAGTAATTAATAGTGTTAACTGATCCACAACAGGAATAACCTAGGACTGGCCAACAAATCAGGACATCTGGTTACTCTACCTATTGTAAGGGAAAAAGAGAACCAGGGTTGTTTTGTTTTATTTTGTTTCCTCCAGCCTATACCGCTCTCCTTCTTCCTGTTGAGTACTCCTCAATCCTACCTTGCCTCTCTGCCTCACCTACCTGCCTGGCTACGTCTAAGACCCCATACCTTAGTCTGGCTACTCTACCAGCTGGCCACATTAGAAACATACCAGGTACAAGTCACATTCATGACCCCTTTAATGGCCCCTTTCTCACTAGCAATCACATTCACTTTTGATAGCATAGTGGATTTAAAGCAAAACAAAAACCATAACACCTTAAACCCATACTTCTCCACAGACTTTCCTAATTAACATCCAACTTTTCTGATTGCCTCAGCTCTATTTCTTCATCATCACCTAGCTACACAGTTTTTACTATGTTATATTCTATTTACCAAATGTAATGCTATGTTAAATCATTTCAGTCAATTAAGATGAGAAAGAACTAAATCTCTTTTTCTCTGGCTCCCACATTGCCCTGTATAGTGTTGAATATGCAGAACTTCCCCAATATGCTTACTGACCAAACAAATCTTCTGATGGCCACAAAATTCCAAGAACTTTATCTTCCCAAATGTATCATTGTCTTACTCTTCCTGGACTTAAGTTGAAATACCATTCATCTTCATTATTCATAGACTCTGTATTTGTAAACTTGCCTACTTGCTAAATTTATTTTTAAATCCAAAAGAAGCCATACTTGTATAATTTCATGGTCATTTGTGGACTTTGCAGAGAGGCAAAAACACTTCCTTGCCCGATATGTGCATTCCTAACCGAGATCCAGCAAGACAATGCTCTACCTTCTTGTTCTCCCTCTCATACTGCAAATAAGTGTCCTTTTCATGGTAAATTTAGCACCACCTTTTTGTGTGTGTGTGTGTGTTTTGCATTTTGCATTTTGTGCTCTTTGTTACTGCTTTTGCTGTTTAATATGGCCCCCAAACATAGTGCCAAAGTGCTAGCTGGTGTTCCTAAGCACAAGGCTGTCGTCTGCCTTATGGAGAAAATATGTATGTGTTAAGCTCTGTTCAGGGATGAGTTATAGTCACGTTGGCCATGAGTTCAATGTTACCGAATCAATATTATGTATTGAATAAAGTATCTTTAAATAGAAACACACGTCAAACAAGGTTATGTGTTTGGTCAACAAAAACATTGTGACCAGAGGCTTGTAGGAACCTAACCCTGTATTTCCCCTAGGAGCAATTGCTCAGTATTAGCTAATTCAGTGATGGCAGCAACTTTACACAACATACTACATCAAATAAGGAGAATTTACCATACTTAAGTACTTATAACATTGTTTAGAACTGCATAAGCTGAAATACTAAAAAGAATGAATTTGCTCATGAATACTATTTGAATAAGCATAGACTAAGATTATGTGAAAATTTAATAATGTATTTTATAATCATCAAACATATTCTGCCTACTTGGAACATTTTGTTGATTCCAGAATAATCAACTCTTATTCCATAAATAAATGATGAACTACAACATAGTTTGATGTGGCTCATATATGAAGACACTACTGCCTAAACTATTATAGCTCTCTTGGAAACAAATTGAATCCTAAGAGCCTATTTTTGTCAGTTATTTCTTATGAAGAAAAAATGTGTTCAAAACCACACCATAAGTGTAACAGCAATGAATTCTCAAACATATTATTTGGCTATAGGAAGCATTCTTGGAACTAAGAAACATCTGAAAAAAATTAAGCGATATGGAATTAGAAACTAATTTCATCTTTTTGAGAAGAGGTTCACAACTGAGTTGCCTGATGATCTGAGTTTATTTTTGTAGAGTTATCGATCCTTCCAAAGATCTCATTGAATTGTCCTAAAATAAATTTCTTGGTAGAGGATGAAATCTCCCGGACAATAAACTGAGCTATATGTTCCCCCCTGGGGGGGCAATAAAAAAGAAAACTGGGCTGGAAGTCAAGAGCCCAGTATTCCATTCCTATCACATTTAGTCATTCTGAATGAGTCACGCATGTGCTTTCGTGACAGACTTTTCTTCATATATTTCTTACTTAGAAAGAAAAAGAATGATAGTAGATGGTCAGCTGTCCACATCACTTGGCACAAAGAATGACAAAACTCCTGAACCTGACTGCAAATTTGTTGCAGTGCTGATATGGTAAGAGTAACAATGGTGAATATTCATCTTCCATTTGCCAGGCACTTGTCAGTAAGCCTGGCACTGTGCCAGGCAGTTCACATGTGGTAACCCAACTAATCTCCCAACAGCCCCACAAGGCCTTCCCATTCTCAGAACAGAATATGGAGGAGTGAGAGGCCTATTGACTTGTCTGAGATCATTCTGCTAAGAGGCGAGGGTACCCAATTTTGACCAGTATGTTAACTCCATTGCATGAGCTCTTTGTTGAAAATAGCCACAAACCACTATTTGTTTTCATGTGTGATTTTGGGCATGATTTTAACTTTTCCCAGTTTTGAAATTATCGTGTGGTAGTTTAAAATGTATTAAGTCACACACCCCTGATCAATATAGGGAGATTTGTTCCTGGTATCTCTCAAGAGAGATGATTAAAATAATGGCCATAATCCTTAATAATGTCACCAAATCAATCGATAAATAAGATCAGTCTTGAGTTCAGAAGGTATTGAGATTTTTGAATCTTTAGCTATGTATAGGGATATTTGCAAATAAATATATTAAGAAAAAATTGAAGAGAGCAATTGTTCTTTGTTCTGTTTTGGTCTATTTGAGCAAAGCCTTTGACAAGACAGGACAGTAGCTGTTGTTTGTAAATTTTGAAGTCTAGGGACTCACTGAATTCATTCTGAAGGTGCCTTCCCCAATGGATGCCTATATCAGATGTAACTGATTGAAATTGTATCAACCAAACCTTAGCATTTCAAAACAGACAAAGCTAGAGGGCAGTTAATTTTTCTCAGAGATATTTCTGTCTCTTTCACTACTAAGTTGCATTTCTTTTTAATGAAGCACATCTTATCATTAACTTATGGATGTGTAGGACATTTTATAGGGGTGTATTATGTTAGGAATGCTTTGAAATCAAAATTTATTCAAGATATCCAGTCTTCAAGGACTTTTCCTCTCCATCAATAGATAAGCAGCACAAAGAAGCAGTAAAGACTCCTAAGAGTACACCTAGACATCAGGGGGAGCTTCTTTGAGTTCTAGAAAGCAAAGACAAGAAATGAGAAGGATGGGACACCCAAGCTAGTCTTATGACTCTTAACCACATACATCCTAGATGCAAATCAGTTCATCTTGATCAAGCATCATGTGCTGATGACTGAATGTGAGGATGGGGAAAAGTACCCGCCTGCTGCCTCTGTGATGGTCACCCACTCTCCTCCACCAGTTAACTGAAGGGGAGTCTGGGGATACTAGGGGCCCAGCAGTGAGGAATCTGGAGGCACTGGGGGCCCTTCTTATGAAGCAGTGAGATGTGCCCCCAAGTACAGAGCCTAATGGGCATTTTTATCATGAACAACAGTGAGGGAATGGGTTTTAGGAAGTAGGTCTATCTTTGCATTTTTGCTTTAGCTAGGTTGGTCACATACTAAGAGTGGAAGTTACGATAGGCACTTTGATTTTAAAAGCAGAGGAAATGCCTTCAGATAGTGATAAGAAACTGACAGTTTTCAAGTGGTTGTTTAAAGTAGTTGGCAGCTTATAAAGAATTCACACTTAATAGCATTCTGCCAATGACTCCACCATTATTCCTTATGGCTAGGGTTGCATGACCTGCCTAATTAGTCTGTCTCCTAATGTGCTTAAGCTCTCTGTCCTCAGGATTCTTATCTCTGCTCTCTGGAGATGGCTCTCTCCAACCAGATGGTTCCCAAGGTTGATGTGTCCCTTCCTGTAGCTAGACAAGAGAAAGGGAAGAGGGCACTTGGGATCTTGGTCTCAAGTCTTCCTAAGAGTCAAAGTCTTCTTCCATCTTCCCAGAGCAGCCCCACCCCAGGTACACATGGACACATGTCTAGAGAAACACATGTGACAAATACTGTCTCACCTCATTGACTGTACATCAGAAAATTTCCACCCTTCACTGCACAGGAATGTCTGGAAGCTCTGTGAACACAGAGTCCAGGTCAGTTTGGGCTCACTTGTGAATCCTCGGTATTGTCACACAATGCCTAGCTTATAACAGATGCTCAGAATAAAATTTACTGATAAGTGCCACTTATAGCTGATTAACTATAGTGTTGTGGTCGTCTCAATGGAAGGTTGGTCCAAACTAGAATACAGCTTCCTAGTATAACTTTAATTCAATGGAAAAAATAGATTTGACCTCATCAGTTCAACTCACTCTGAAGTTTGAGAGTTAACCTTACTGAAGAGACATGGTTAGCTGCTGGGTGTAGACATGTATCATTTGTATTTCCTTCACTTTTTTTCTTCTGTCACTCTTCTTCTTTTCTGTGCTCTGTTTCTTCCCTATGACACATCATGAACAAAAATGGTGTTAGGATGGGACGATAGGAAGTCACAAAGACACAGATTGGGTTATGCAACACCATTTTTTATCCCTTTCTGTGATTTTTCCCCCTCCGGGTGGCTTTTCTGAAGGTTGGAATGATTTCAGCCCATTATGTGTGATCTTTCGTTAAGAAAGTTCATGGGTGGACTATTTCCTTACATGGCATAATTTTCTGCTTGGCTCTTGTGAACTTTTTACTTACTTAGGGAATATCCTTTCTTCTATTTGCAAATCAAAAGGCCCAACAACATCTTCAAAGCATATTGGAAATAAAATGGACCAATGGCTTCATTTAGGCAACACAGCAAATGTTTACTGTCTATATAACAAGCCACAGCCAATAGCAACTTGTTCACTCACAGATACCGTAGTTAGTTTATGCAGTCTGAAAATAACCTCAGTCTAGTGTTCATTAGAAAAGCAGGTTGAGGGGCACCTGGGTGGCTCAGTGGGTTAAAGCCTCTGTCTTTGGCTCAGGTCATGATCTCAGGGTCCTGGGATCGACACCGCCCCCCCCCTGCTCAGCAGGGAGCCTGCTTCCCCCTCTCTGCCTGCCTCTCTGCCTACTTGTGATCTCTCTCTCTCTGTCAAATAAATAAAATATTAAAAAAGAAAGAAAGAAAAGCAGGTTGATTCAAATACACCCCGGGAATACAACACTTTGGTAGGGATTTTATGTGACATTCATCTGTGGAGTTGTTTGGTCTCCAAAAGAAATTGGTAGAGATTCGTGTAACTCAAGAATAGCCAGAAAATAGCAAGCAAGCGAAAAGACAAAGTTCTAGCAGTGTTTGAACTGTTAGGAGCAAATGCGACCATTGTGGCCTTTCATGTTGACAGAAAAAGTTCAGAGTAGGACATCAGAAGCAGAGGCTGTGAGATTATCTTTCAAAATGTAGTGTAGCATTTTTTTTAGAGTTCGATGCTGTGCTTCGGTAGCTGTTGTGAAGTTGGGGCTGTCCCCCTGCTGCCCTGCACGTTCCCTTGGACGCTGAAATGGATGCGTGAGGCAGAGTTAAGAGAAGAGGACCCGCGTTCATTTTCCCCTAAACTCTAAAGTCCAAATGTGGGGGGAATGGCAACGTCCCGCCAGAGGAGGAAACCCGAGTCGAGTCCCTCCCAGGGACTGATAAAGATGTCCCTCATTCTCTCCAGGGAGCCGGTGCCCGGGCACCACAGGCACGACGTGAGGACGGGCAGACTGCGGCCACATCCCCAAGGGGCCGGGGCGCGCCTGTTGGAAGGTGGGAGGCGGAGTTGCTCCGCTTCTGGGAAGAGACCAAAGGAATGAGTAATTGGAAATTCTGTAACTTAGACCCTTCTCCTAAACTCCTTAGCCCTTTCACCCCAAACCCCCTGCCGAGAGGCAAGGGCACCAGAGACAGGGAGCCGTGGTGGAGGGAGAGTCACGTTTCGGAGAGGGAAGTGAAATAAAGAGGGCGGCACCCGGGGGGACCTGTGCGTCATTGAGGGACCGAGGAGAGGCGCGGGCGCACGGGGTGGAAAGGAGAAGTGGGAGCGAGAAGCCGGAGGGGGCGGCCTCGGAGTGCGGGTGGGGGCGTCGCGAAGCGCCTGAGCCTCTCCTGCCTTCTCCGGCCGCGCCCCGTCCGCCCGCAGCCTCGCGGCGCCAGCCTCGACCCTCAGCGCTCGGGATCCGGCCGGCGGGGCGCGCCCGCGGCGCGCAGAATGTGGCCGCGGACACGGCTCCGGCCCCGCGCGTCCTGGCGCTGGGCGCTGGCGCTGCTGACCCTGGGCGGCGCAGGGCTGTGCCACGCCGGCCCGCAGCCCAAGCACCCCGCGCGGCCGGGAGCCAGGAACAAGTAAGTACGCGGTCCCTCTCCCGGTTCCCGGCACGGAGCCCTGGGCCCCCCGCCTCCTCCTCCCCGACCCGCAGCCGGATCCGCCCTTGCCCTGCCGAAGGCGAAGAGCAGCAGCCGGGGGTCCCCCTTGGGCTGCCCGTGCGCTCCACCGCCGGTGCGAGGCGTCCCGGGTGATCTCGCCAGCCTTTCCAGCAGTGCCGCCTCCGGGGCCCTGGGGCGCAGGGAGTGTCCCGCAGAGCAGGGAGATCAGGAAAATACTCCCAGGAATTACTGAAGCCCCTGGGGCCGTAGGCACTTTTCTTTTACTTCTTTTGTCGGCTAAAGGGGCACGTTCCCGCGAAGGCGCAGCCGCGCACCCTCCGATGGCTGCTTTGAGGGGCTCCCGCCTCCGCAGAGACGGCGGGCTCCCTGACCCTCGCTCGGTCCGCCGCTCTTATCGGCTCGCCCCCTCTCCCCCAGCCTCATTGTTCTCAGGGTTTACACTGTGGCTTCTCACTCTCTCTCCTTCACCCCAGGAACTGGTGCGCCTACATCGTGAACAGGAACGTGAGCTGCTCTGTGCTGGAGGGAAGTGAGAGTTTTATTCAGGCTCAATACAACTGTGGCTGGAACCAGATGCCCTGTCCGTCGGCGCTGGTGTAAGTCCTGGAGCCCAGGAGCGGGCGGGGTGCGCCGGGGCCTGGGCGGTGCGTGGCGTCGGAGCGTTGGGCTCCAGCCCGTCCGTAAATCTCTTCCAGAGTGAGAGAATAACTCAGCAGCTGAGAAGTCTGAGCGCCGAGCGGGATCCCGGGCGCGCTGGGGTGCTTTAGAAGCGAGTGTTGTCCTGACTGAGCATAGAGGATGCGCATGACTTGCGAGCTTTGCGAGCTTGTGATCACCGGGGCGTAGGAGGGGTGAACGAAGCCCCCACCCCCACCTCTTTTTTTCCCTTTCAATTTTATTACTAACATAAGGCAGCTGGACCTAATTAGATCCATATTGTGTGTGCTGGGGCACACAGAAGATTCCAAAATGTATACGGCTAAAAACGTTGAAATGTAGGATTAGCTGAGAGGTTTGTTCTAGCTCGTGTCTTAAAACAGACGAGTTTTGTCCAAATGGCCCCATAAAACGGACCTCTTCCAGTGTTGTAGCTCTCTAAACTGAAGTCTCAGCATAATTTGCTTAATAGTGAGTCATTTTTTTTATGTTAGATTTGGGGATTCAGCTAAGAGGTTATCAGGAGAAAATGGTCATCTTTTTGCTGAGAATTAATCATCTTTTTACTTATAAAGATTTCATCATCTTAAAAAAAACAAAGAGGAAGCAATGCAATGGAATACAAATTCTGTTAACTACCTCACACACATTCAATTGTCTTGTGGCAAGCCTTTGTGTTTTTGTGTAAGTCAGTTATCAGAGGATGAGCTTTGTGAATCAATGGCTGTTGGGGAGCACATAGGATGGTTGAAATGAATTGTTTTCCCCTAAGAATAAGTTGTTTGTCTTAGGGCACTGTTGTCATTACAGCAAAGAATAGCCAGTAGGCGGAACTGTCTTTGGCAAAGCAAAGGGACAGACTGAAACTGTACTCCAGGAAACCTTATTCCAGAAGGCGGTAGATGAGGCTTCAGGCATTGTGGGGTGGAAGTCATCTCTGGATCATTCCCCTTGGGCTGTTGTGGGAACTGCAAACAGGGAAGGGAGAATTCCTGTTAGGCCAAGAGCAACAACAACAAGGACCTGGAAGAGACCCCACCCCCCACCCCCAACCCTCCAATACACAGAGGAACAGGGAGACGTGGAATCTCTGGCTCCCTGAGTTGGATTTGTCAGAGGGGACGCACAGTGTCCCCGTGCCTGTATCTCTACTCGGTGATCTCTAGACCCCACAGTCCGTGGCAGCAGTCAGTGAAAGGAGAACCGAGTAAGACTTTTTACATTGTGGCAGAGACATGAACTAAGCTCTCAACACAGTTTGAATGGATGTGCTTAAACTTAAGATTAGTCAGGAATATTTCATTTGTTTTACCCAAGAACTGCATTTTGTGGTTTGCTATAACCTGAAGACTTGTGGCAACTCAGATAAATGAATTTTTCACTTGGGGAGGTCATGCTTTTCATTTAAAAGATGTTTTTCTTTTCTTTTAAATTTTCTGAAATTCTTTTAGTGCTCGCAAGATTAAATGATGATTTAATTGTTGTATTTGACCAAAACTCGGTGGAACAGATTCTTTGTCGTCAGTGGGGAGCAAATTACCTCCAGATCAGGTTAATGAAAGGCAGTTGGAGCATATTTTTGCCACCCAGTGGGAAGGACAACAAAAATTGCTATAAGAAATGACAGGTGTTTCTGTTGTTTTCTTAAATAGAACCAAAATAAGTGACCTGGGTGTTTTTCTTCAGTAATAGCCTCGTAAACAATTCAGTTGTGTTTTTATATTTTACATACTGCATTGTAAGTGTGAAATTTTAAAAATAAGAACAGACTGTTCTAGCTGATCAAGCTGAAAAATTTGAAATTAATATAGTTAATTCAGTCTTGACTTTTTTCTTTCTGGTCCTTTAGAGCTAGGAAAGGAATGGTTTACCTTATTTTTCAACTGCTAAATGTTTCCTAAATTTTGATCCTTGGTGGATGATGGAAGTCAGAGCCTCCTTATACTTACAGAGAATGAATGACTATTTAACATGGAATTTCCTAGGTGTTTCTGATGAATCCAGAAGTCCCAGTCACTTCTCTCAATTCATGGGGTCGTTTTCAGGTGAGGTCTTTGTGATTCAATCCTTAGAACCTGACGCTGAAGGTTGGCGGAGAGGTTGGAGCTAGAATGCATTTTGGCAACCAGGGGCCCCTGAGTACCTGGGGGTGGCAGGTGTGCGCCATCAAGGCCTTGCGAGGATTGGGGCTGAGTGGGGTTTCCGGGGATGGAGGAGGGAAAGGAGAAGGAGGAACCAGGAAGGGGAGAGGGCAAAGCCAACTTTAGAGGGGAAAACTTCATCTTGAAGCCCTCAAGAAGGAACATCCGGAGGGTAAGGGGCCCCATGAGGCCGGTGGCTTTAGCCAGCAGCAAGAATTTGCTTCTGCAGAAAGTTCAGTGGCAGACAGATGTGGCAGTTCTCTGAGATTAAGGGAGTAGGTTGAGAGGAAACTCAGTGACACAGGCATCATATGTGTTTCAAAGGCTTCAGTGGAAAAAAGGGGAGTTGATAGTAGCCAAGCAGGTGAAGAATCACTTAAAGGGAAAACGCTGCATGTTCTGGGATGAAGTGGAGAAGCCAAGGGAGATGCTGAGCATACTCTCAGACGTGGGGGGAATCAGCTAGGAAACAAGAGGTTTTATGGGAGGTCCATAGAAATAATTGGAGAACATCCGTGCCTGGTCATGTCATTGGGCACTGAGCTGTAGAGACCTAGCCCATGTGCTTTTCCAGAAGGGTTAGACCTTGCTCCTTTTGCATATATGAAGGGCCTTCGATTCCAGATTGCAAATTTGGGCATCGTTATGTGAAACTAGGAGCAGAGAGGGTTTTTGTGTATGTGGGCATTTTGAGTCATTATTTTTCTGAAACCGAAAGAAACTTGTGTGTCAGGTGCTGCATTAGGGCTTTTTATTCCATATGTGAAGTTATTTAATTCTTGTAACAACCCTTCGAGATGAAAACCATGTTCTCTGTTTTGCCAATGAGGAAACAGAGGGTAGATGTTCCCCGATTTATCTCTAGTCACATGACAGTAAGTGGCTGAGCTGCCGGCAAACCCAGGGCCCCCAGCCTTTGGCCCCAGAGCGATGGAGAATGCATCTGTTTGTTTTCGTGTGTGCCTTCAGTGGATTGCCCAGTACTCAACTACTAAGAACAGTTACACCTTTTGTAGAAGGCAGTTCCCATGTAAAAGTGATTGGGAACTGTTTGTGTGGGTTATTTGCTATGATGCATTCAGGCTGTCCACTGTGCTATACAGTTTTTTTTTAAATTTTTCCCATTTTATTTGAGATGTAATTGACATACAGCACTGCATAAATTTAAGATGGACAGCCTAAGGACTGACATGTGTTGTGAAATAATTGTCACAGTAAGTTAACAACCCTCATCTCATAGGAAAAAAAAGAAACAGTTTTTTCTTTGCAGTGCGACCCTTAGGATATACTCTCAACAGATTTCAGATACAGTGTACAGCAGTGTTAACTACACTCATGTTGAACATTACGTCCCCAGGACTTTCTGTTACAACCGGAGTTTGCACGTTTGACCACCTTCATCCAGTTCCCTGTCATCCTACCCTTGCCTCTGTTAACCACAAATCTGAATTTTCAATGATTTTGTGTGCTTTTTTAAGATTTTATGTATAATACACACATACATGCTATGTATGTCTTTCTCTTACTTCCCTTAGCAAAATGCCCTCAAGCTCCATCTGTGTAACCTGGTAGGATTTTTTTTAATGGCAGGATAGTATTCCATTGTATGTATATACCACAACTTCTTCATCCGTTGCCTCCATGTCTTGACTGTTGTAGATAATGCTGCTGTGAGCATGGGGTGCAGAGGTCTGTTTAACATTGACTTTTTGTCTCCTATGCATACATACCAGGAAGTGAAATTGCTGGATCATATGGTACTTCTATTTTGAACTTTTTGAGGAACTTCCATGCTGTTTTCAATGGTGGTTGCACCAACTTACATTCCCACCCACGGTGAACAAGCGTTCCCTTTTCTCCACATCCTTAGCAGCATTTATGTCCTGTCTTTTTGATGCCTTATTTTAACAAAGTATTCAGGGCCTGCCTTGGGTGAGAATACCTCAGGGCACATTACTGTCATGAGAGGAGCCCCTTTATCAGCTTCCATCTTTAGAGCAACTCCATGGGGGTATTATCCCCGTTCTACAGAAGGTCACGTAGTTAGGAAGTAGCCGATCCTGGATCCAAATCCGGTCATAGTTCCAAGCCTCCACACTGCACAGTCCCTTTCTGTCTGGACCCACACCCGAGGGTGTGAGTGTGATGCCTGCCACAGTGGGTGCTGGGACATTGGCCCCCTGGTGAGATGGAAGGGAGGGGCGATGGTCTGAGGTTTCCTAGATCCCCCTCTACGCGGCGGTGGTGTTTGTGGACGGGTGGTAGCAGCCGGCACTATCTTCTCCTTCAAGGATGAGGCATTCTTTCCTTTCCTGCGTCATTCATGCATTGTGGCAGTGATTCTGGACTGTCCCTAACCTCCTACTCCGCTGCATCAGCCCAGCTGACTGCTGTTAGTATTTGAGGCATTTGGGGGCGTCCTGTGTGTGGAGCAGCTGCCCTGGAGGGGAGGACACGCGGGGAGTCCCAGATGGAAGGCAGGATTGTTTCCCTGTATTCACTTTGCTCCCAGCTCAGGGTTGAGGCTCGGTAAGGCGGTGAGGCGGGTTTCCCCCTCTCGAGGTGCCCACAAACTGACTTGGGTTTATCAGCATCTACCCAACCCTGCTCCTGCCCCCTCTTGGGTGTGTTGCCTCTGGGTGGAATTTTTCCTATGAGCTCTTTAAAAGAATCTCATCAGTTGGGGGAGGAACTGGGTGGGACCAACTAGGGGAGCCTGTGCTGCTGTGATAACACAGCAGAAGAATTTGTGAATGTGTAGCAGGTGTGAGTTCTAAGTGCTGAGTTCCAGAACTCCTCTAATTCTCAGATTCCAAGGGGAAGCAGATGGCCATTCAGTTGGAAGTAAAGTTGTCAATTAAATGAGCAATCTCAATCAGGAAAAGCTTTTTTTAAAACAACAACAAAGAATGCTTAAGGCTGCAAAAATAATGAGGACTTATGTCTTCTAGAGTAAATGCTGCAGTTTCTAGATCTCCAGGAATGGAATTCCATTCACCTGGAACATGGGCCTCTTGTGGGTATAGCCCGGGGGTGGGGGTTCTTTTTCCTTCAGCTTTTAAACATTTTGCAATCAGTTGGCTTTTAAAAGCTTTGCTTCTTGGCTTTGAGGGTAATTTGAAACAACTGAGGGAGCCCGGGCTGGCATCTGGAGGAAAGAACGCAGGCTTGGAATGGTGGGACCCAGACCCCCGAGTGCCGTATGCACTTTCCTCCCTTCTTGGGTTGGCCTTCCTTATCAGCGGGGCTACATCTGTTTTGTTCCCCTGGAATCTTCTCATCTTCCTCTCAAGCTTCCTTGTACTTTTGTTCTTTCCCTCTTCTTAGGTTCCTGGTAGATCAGATGCTAGTTTTGTAGAGCTTTTCCACAGTCCTGTTTTTCTCATCACAAGCTCAGCCAGATTAGTTAGGACAGAGACGGAGGTCTTAGAAGAAGTTTGTGGTTCTGGGCTACATTTTCCACCTTTCTTATTAAAATTAGTGGGATTCAAATAGAGCTTATGGTCTTAATTGCTTCTCCTCAAACCCCCTTTTTGTCCCTTTATTTAGTCTTTCTCCACTGATCCTTTCCCTGTTGGCACTTGGTGAATGAAATAAAATTCTGAGGTAGCCAGGAAAGGGGAGGTAAATGGGAGCAAGTGTCCCCTGAGGTAGTCCCTCTAGGCTGACTGATGTGGCCAGAGTGTTCTGGAAGAGGAAATAGAAACCTTGGTTTCTGGCCTGAGCTCTACCGCCCGCGAGCTGTGTGACTTCAGGCAAGTCCTTCAGCCTCTCTGAGGCACATTCTCCTCATCTCTGCATTACTGGTGAGGTACCATAGCTGACAGAACTTTTGTGTGTTACTGGGGTAACTGGGTGATGGACCTTAAGGAGGGCACATGATGTAATGAGCACCGGGTGTTTTAGGCAACTGACCAATCCCTGACCTCTACCCCTGAAACCAATAATACATTATATGTTAATTAATTGAATTTAAATAGAAAGAAATTAAAAAAATAATTCTATTTGGTAAAAAGGAAAGTGCGCTATCCTACTCCTGTAGGATACACTTAGCCGGAATGTCTCATGAACACTCCTTATTCTCATCGTTGGGAGTGTTGCTGCCTCTCAGGTGGGCTTATCCTTAAAGGCTTTGAATTTGATTGAAGTTAATGCTTCTGGGCATGTTAGAGAAGGTCTGAAGTGCTAAAAAATGAAATAAACCCCGTAAACAAAGATAAGAATTAAGTAAATGAATAAAATCAGCTCTCAGATAGGACGGTAACTTAGAGATTGCTTTGGAAGCAGAGTCCGCAGTGGTTTCTTTGGGGGATGCACGTCAGTGATTACAGGCGATGTAAAGTAAGTGTTCCAGGAGTGGTGGGGACCAGTCGCTGGTTCAGCAGGTGTGTGCGTGCCCATGGTCGCTGAGCAGGGAGCCAGCGGGACCTTCCAGGTTACGTGAGCCGCGGTGAGCTCGCCTGTTCTCGGGCCACCTTTCTGCCAGCCACTGCACTGCTCTAACCCTTTACCTTGAGAAAAAGTCCTCCTCCTCAGGTTGATAATAGGATGTCACTAAGGTTCACTGAGTGTGAATAATACAGTAAGTACCACACAGCACAGTTACTCAGTGTTTTACATACTGTTTTTTTTTTAAAACCTAAAGCTGACAGACTGTACCAGTGTTCAGACGACGTACAGACTGTCCCCCAAATGTTCTGACTTACTGCTGGTGCAAACACTTTTTTTTCTTGACTCAGAATTAACTGCCTCTGTCCTTGATAAAGCTGTTTTCTGGACTGAAAAATAACCAAGAACCACTCGATAAAATGATGCGAGCCTGACTTCTCACGAAGAACAATCTTCCTGGGCAGCTTGAGAGAGGAACATAGTAGTTGTCAATGTGCCAGCAGCTTCCATTGGAGGAAGATACTGGAATGATTAAAATGAAACTCCCCAAGAAGTTTTTCTTCTTTATTTTTTCTTGTTTTAAAGTGGTGATGTGTGCTGGACAAAAGTGGGGGCAGTTCAAACTAACCAAACCCCTGATCTGAAAATGCTGTAGAAGCAAACTTTTCTGGGTGTGTTAGGGCCCAGCTGTTCTTCCCCTCCCCCCTTCCCCTCACTCTCCCCTAAGAGAATGTTAGATTAGGGAATACGCCTAACCGTTATTCTCTGCAGCGTCAGCCTTTCAGGGCAGTGTATTTTACTAGGCCTTTGCTTAGGAGACCAGTGGTTTAGGTGAATGAAGCCGCCTCACACTGGCCATTTCGATCAAAGGGAATTTGCTATGAGACCTCTCAAATTTTCCTAATATTCTCTGGCTTCATACACATTTGTGATTGTACGGGGTCAGCTGAATGGGCTTTATTCAGTTGTCTTTCAAGAGATTTGCTCACAATCGATTATAAAACCAGGTTCTAGAGATATCTTTCTTGATTCAAGTTGTTTCCCTACAGCAGCTCGACAGGGTTGCTGTTGAAGAATCGTGGGATAAGGACCTAAATTTTTTTCTAAACTACAGTGGTGAAAATGCCACTTGTTTTTCTGCCGAGGTTTTCCACGTATCTTGAATTCTTTTTCTTTAAGTGCAATTAGCCAACATGTAGTATATCATTAGTTTCAGAGGTTGGGTTCAGTAATTTATCAGTTGCGTGTAACATCCAGTGCTCATCACATCACGTGCCGTCTGTAATATCCATCACTCAATTACCCTCAGTTTGTTTCCTTTGGTTAAGAGTCTTTTACCGTTTGTCTCCCTCTCTGAAAACAGAGCCCCAGAGCTGTGGCTGTGATTGCAACAGAACCCAGGGCGGGGTGAGTTTCACAATCCAGCCGTTTGCAGGAGATCTTTTCACCATTAAAAGTCTTTCTCTGGTTTGTGTCAGTGTCAATGCAAAGAGCTCTCCTGTGGTGGTGGAACGAGGCCTTGGGCAGGGAGGCAGAGTTGAGCTTTTCTGAGTATTTTGAACATTCCAGGATCTCAGTCCGCCGGCTGTCCTGACAGCTTTCGGTCCTGGTTCAGGCGTCAGGGGGCGTGTCCTGGAGATTCATCAGCTGCTTTCAGCTGGGACAGCAGCTTTCCAGGACGACGGGGCTGGCTTGGTCTCAATTAGTGAGGCACCCTTTTCCCATCCCAACACGCTGCATCATCTTCTGGCAAATCACAAGATATTTGGGAGTCATTGTGTTGCATTATGGCAAAAACAGCTCGCAAAATGTAACATTCCTTGCTCACTGATGGTGCAAGAGGGAAGGCGGAAACCCCATCTATGGCTTGCTTCCTCTCCAAACACGCCTTGTCAGAACTGGCACTGGGGAAACAATAATCCCAACGAGTAGCCACTCTGTCATATTTTCTTTAAAAAAAAAAAAAAAAAGACTTCATCTGAGAGGGAGTGAAGAGAGAGAGCACATGAGTGGGAGAAGGGCTGCAGGGAGAGGGAGAAGCAGACCCCCGACTGAGCAAGGAGCCAGACCTGGGCTCAATCCCAGGACCCTGGGATCGTGACTCAAGCCGAAGGCAGACGCTTAACCGACTGAGCCACCCAGGTGTCCCTTGTCATATTTTCAAAATGCTAACTTATGTCTTTGATGTTTTGTGTGTTATTTTGCACAAAACGGTAATTGTTTTTACAAAATGGCACTTTGAAGGCAGTTAGAAAAAATTCTGTTTTGACTATCTTCCTTCGTCAACAATCTGTATCTTGAAAAGTACAAAAACAAATATTGGGTCTATATTCCCAACAAATAAAGCAAATGGTTGTGTAAAGAGTAATGTGATACATTTAAAAAGAAAACCCAAAACTTCAGTTAAATCCTCATTTTGAAAAACTGAAAAACACTTAACGATGTGGTTTTGGTTTCTACTTAACTGAGTTCTATTATTGTGTCGTCAAGACAAGACTATCGGGCGCTCAATTTCATAGTCCTGAAGGGATTTTAAACGCCCTAGTGCAGAAATGCCTGTGTGCGTGTGTATGTATCTAATATATATATAATATAAAACAGCTTTATCAAGATATCTACATAAACCATACATAAAGTTGTATAATTAAGTGCTTTAACATGTGCATGCACCCATGGAGCCAACGTCACAATCAAGATATTGAACATATCCATCACCCCCAAAACTTTCCTCACACTGCTACAATCCTTTGGTTTCTCCCCCACATACCCCCCAGGCAGCTGCTGATCTGCTTTCTATCACCACAGATAAGTGTGCATTTTCTAGAGTTTTATGGGTAAGTAGTCATATAGTATGAACCCCTATGTTAGCCTTTTTCCATCCAGCATACTCATTTGGAATACATCCATGTCGTACTGTGGTATCAATAGTTGATGGTATCGTTGAGTAGTATCGTATTGCTGAGTGGTATTCCTTTGTATGTTGAGTAGTATTCCTTTGTGCAGACCACTATCTGTACATAGTTGTTTTGTAGCTGAGGACTTGTGGCAAAATGGTGTGGGAAAAGAAATCATTTGTATTGATAGTAAGGTTATTTTTCTGATTTTTCTGAAAACAAATTAGATGGTAACAGATGCATGACAGATGTAGGGCACTAGATAAAACCATAGTGGAGTAAGAAAAACACTTTTCATGTTTAGAGCCCTAGAAAATGTTAGGTTGAGGCTGCGTAATTAGCTTAAGTCATTTCAAGTTGGCAGAAACCTCAGTAGGGTTAAAGGAGACTCATTTGGAGACTGTTGGTTACTCCTTTTCATTAAATATATATTTTTAAAGATTTATTTATTTAAAAATTTATTTAAAGATTATTTATTTGACACAGTGAGAGAGGGAACACAAGCAGAGGGAGAGGCAGAGGGAGAAGCAGGCTCCCCTCTGAGCAGAAAGCCCGATGCGGTGCTCCATCCCAGGACCCCAGGATCATGACCTGAGCTGAAGGCAGATGCTTAATGACTGAGCCACCCCAGGCACCTCTCATTGAAAAAATACTTTTGTGGAAGGCCTCTGTCTGGCCCAGGACTAGGTCCCATGGGGACACAGCGAGGAACCTGACCTCTTTCTTTCCCTCCAGAAGTTCACATCCAGTCAATGAATGAGACCTAGAGAGAAATAATTACAATATGAAAGGTAGAAATGAGGGTTGCCGGACAGAAGTACAAGTAGCTGAGAATGTTCAGAGGTGGAAGGAATTACTTGGGCCGGGAGGACTCCGAGAACCTGTTTGCAGGTGGTGGCGACATCTTAGCAGGGCTTTGAAGGATGGTTCCCATTGAGTATGTGCAGATTTGAGAGGACACCAGCATAAAACAAGAGAACGTGAGCTAGGGCCTGGAGGTGGGAAGCGAAGGGACATCTGTGGGGAAGTGTAAACCGTGTCTGCAGGGCTGCCTCCTCCTGAGGGCTGAGGGAAGGCTCTGCTCTGGGCTGCTCTTCCTGGCACCCAGATGGCCACCTTCCTCCCGTATCTGTCCCATCCTTTCCCTCTGTGTCCCATTGGATTAGGGCCCATCCCTGAGTGGGGAGTGAGGACTCCAACCTGTCTTTTTTGGGAGGACACAATTCAACCCATAACAACCGGTGTTGGAAGGTTGGGCTTTATCGCTTAGGCAAAGGAGAGTCATGGAAGGTTTCTGATTTAGGACATCATTGAAACTTCACTTCCAGATGCTGATCAGACAATATGTGCAAAACAGATCTGAGACGGGGAGCATGGGGCGGGGGCAAGGGGGGGTGGGAGGGGCCGCAGTCTGTGGAGCACGTGTGGTGGGGGAAGCAGAGCTGGCCATGCAGAGGATGAGAAGCAGCGGCCCAGTCAAATGGCCAGGTGACCCCCTTCTGCATAGGTTGAGGATCCACGAAGACCTGTAACAGGGTGATCTGTGTAGTGTGTTGTCATGAAAAGGACCATGTGTGTGAAGGCAGGCAGGTTAGTTCAAGGGCTGTCACTTGAAGGTTATGGCAGGGTTGCCTTTATCCATGGGACAGTGCCCTTTGGTCAGGAACCAAATACAATTCTTTACGTGGGCAATTGAGACCATTGTTATGGAAGCAACCCATATTTTTAGTCTTATTGCAAATTTTTGCCTTATGGTAAATTTATATATGCCGCATGCACACAGCACATGGAGTGTGTGCATATCATTTAGATAAAGCTTTATAGTTTCACAGTTATCACAGCTATTGTCACATTTTATTCTTCCAATATCTGAGAAGTAAAAGAGGGGTGCAAATTTAGAATGCCAATTTGTTTATTTAAGTTTTAATTTAAATTCTGGTTGGTTAACATGTAGTATTGTATTGGTTTCAGGGGTAGAATTTAGTGATTCATCATTTACATACAATACCCGGTGCTCATCACAAGTGCCTTCCTTAATGCCCATCCCCATCTAGCCCCCCAATCAACCCTCAGTTTGTTCTCTATAGTTAAGAGTCTCTTATGATTTGCCTCCCTCTCTCTTTTTTTCCCTTCCCTATTGTCACCTGTTTTGCTTCTTAAATTCCATGTATGACTGAAATCATATGGTATTTGTTTTTGATTTATTTAACTTAATGTAATATACTCTAGCTTCATCCATGTTGTTGTTAATAACAAGATTTCATTCTTTTTGATGGCTGTGTAATATTCTGTTGTATATATACACATCTTATTTATCCATCTGTCCATGGCCATCTGAGCTCTTTCCATATTTTGGCTATTGTGACCATTGATGCTATAAACGTTGGGAATCAGGTGCCCCTTCAGGTCACTGTTTTTGTATCCTTTGGATAAATACCTAGTAGAACAATTCCTGGGTTGTAGGTAGTTCTATTTTTAACTTTTTGAGGAACCTCCATACTGTTTTCCAGAGTGGCTGCACCAGCCTGCATTCCCACCAACAGTGTAAGAAGGTTCCCCTTGCTCTGTATCCGCACCAACATCCATTGTGTCCTGTGTTGTTAATTTTAGCCATTCTGACAGGTTGAGGTGGTATCTCCTTGTAGTTTTGATTTGTATTTCCCTCATGATGATATTGAACATCTTTTCATGTGTCTATTGGTCATCTGGAAGTCATCTTTGGAAAAATGTCTATTCATGTCTTCTGCCCATTTCTTAAATGGATTATTTGTTTTTTGAATATTGAGTTTAATAAGTTCTTTTTAGATTTTGGAAACTAACCCTTTATGTCCTTTGCAAATATTCTCCCATTCAGTAGGTTGCCTTTTAGTTTTGTTGATTATTTCCTTCACTGTGTGGAAGCTTTTTATTTGATAAAGTACCAATAGTTTATTTTTGCTTTTGTTTCCCTTGCTTCAAGAAACATATCTATAAAAAAAAGTGCTATGGCTGATGTCAAAGAGGTTACCTCCTGTGTTCTCTTGCAGGATTTCCTATCTTACATTTAGGTCTTTAGTCCATTTGGAGTTTATTTTTGTGTTATGGTATAAGAAAGTGGTCCAGTTTCTTTCTTTTGTATGTTTCTGTTCTGTTTTCCCAACACCATTTGTTGAAGAGACTGTCTTTTTTTCACTGGATATTCTTTCCTGCTTTGTCAAAGATCAGTTGGCCATAGAGTTGAGGGTCCATTTCTGGGCTCTCTATTCTGTTCCATTGATGTATGTGTCTGTTCTTGTGCCAGTACACTGCTGTCTTGATGATTGAAGGTTTGTTATACGGCTTGAAGTCTGGAATTGTGATGCCGCTAGCTTTGCCTTTCTTTTTTTTTTTCAAGATTGTTTTGACTATTCAGGGTCTTTTGTGATTCCATACAGATTTTAGGACAGTTTGTTCTAGCGCTGTGAAAAATGCTGGTGGTATTTTGATAGGGATTGCATTAAATGTGTAGATTGTTTTGGGTAGTAGACATTTTAACAATATTTTTCCAATCTGTGAATATGGAATTTTTTCCAATTTTTTTCGTGTTATCTTCAATTTCTCTCATAAGTGTTCTATAGTTTTTGGAGTACAGATCTTTACCTCTTTGGTTGGGTTTATTCCTAAGTATCTAATGGTTTTTGGTGCAATTGTAAATGAGATCAGTTCTTTGAGTTTTTTTCCTGCTGCTTCATTACTGGTGTATAGAAATGCAAGACATGGGGCACCTGGGTAGCTTAGTTGGTTAAACATCTGATTCTTGGTTTCAGCTCAGGTCAGGACCTCATGGGTCATGAGATGGAGCCCTGTGTTAGGCTCTGTGATCAGTAGGGAGTATGCTTGAAGGGTCTCTCCCTCGGCTCCTCCCCCAAATCATATGCAAGCTCTCTTTCTCTCAAATAAATCTTAAAAAGAAGAAATGCAAGACATTTCTGTATGTTGATTATCCTGTGACTGCTTGCGTCATGTATCAGTTCTAGCAATTTTTTGGTGGAGTCTTTTGGGTTTTCTACATAGTATGCCGTGAATAGTAAAAGTTTGACTTCTTCTTGCCAGTTTGGATGCCTTTTATTCCTTTTTGTTGTCTGATTGCTCTGGCTAGGGTTTCTAGTACTATGATTAAATAGTAGTGGGTAGTAGACATTTTAACAATATTTTTCCAATCTGTGAATATGGAATTTTTTCCAATTCAGTTGGCCATAGAGTTGAGGGTCCATTTCTGGGCTCTCTATTCTGTTCCATTGATCTATGTGTCTGTTCTTGTGCCAGAACACAAGACATCCCTGTCTTATTCCTGATCTTGGAGGAAAAGCTCTCAGTTTTTCCCCATTGAGGATGATATTAGCTGTGGGTCTTTTTTATATGGCCTTTATGATGTTGAGTTATGTTCCCTCTACCCCTGCTTCGTTGAGGATTTTTATCAAGAATGGATACTGTACTTTGTCAAAGACTTTTTCTGCATCTGTTGAGATGATAAGATTCTTTTCCTTTCTTTATTAATGTGGTGTATCACATTGATTTGCAAATACCAAACCATCCTTGCAGCCCAGCAAAAAATCCCACTTGGTTGTGGTGAATAATCCTTTTAATGTACTGTTGGGTTCAAATTTTTGCATCCGTGTTCAGGTATATTGGCCTGTATTTCTCCTTTTAGTGGGGTTTTTGTCTGGTTTTGGAATCAAGGTAATGCTGGCCTCATAGAATGAGTTTAGAAGTCTTCCTTCCATTTCTATTTTGGAACGGTTTGAGAAGAATAGATATTAACTCTTCTTTTGTGGTAGAATTCCCTTGGGAAACCATCCAGCCCTGGACTTTTGTTCGTTGGGAGATTTTTGATTACTGATTCCATTTCTTTGCTGGTTATAGGTCTGTTCAAGTTTGCTATTTTTCCTGTTTGTTTTGGGAATTTATGTTTCTAGGAATTTATTCTTCCAGCTTGCCCAAATTGTTGGCATATAATTTTTCATAATATTCTCTTATAATTGCTTATATAAATTTCTGTGGTGTTGGTTGTGATCTCTCATTTCTGATTTTATTTATTTGAGTCCTTTCTCTTTTGGATAAATCTGGCTAGGAGTTTATCAATATTTTTCTTTTTTTTTTTTTATCAATGTTTTAAAGAACCAGCTCCTAGTTTCATTAATCTGTTCTACTGTATTTTTTGGGTTTTTTTGTTTTTTCTATATCATTTATATCTGTTCTGATCTTTATTATTTCCCTTCTCCTGGCTTTAGGCTTTATTTGCTGTTATTTTTCTAGCTCCCTTAGGTGTAAGGTTAGGTTGTATATTCGAGACTGTTTGCTTCTTGAGGTAGGCCTGCATTGCTATTTACTTACAAATGCTAACTTATATTTGAGGTAACTGAGGATTAGAGAAGTTTTCAGGTCTTGTCTAATACAACTGGTCTTCAGCTGAGTTGAAACTGGAACAGCCATGGTTGTCATGGATAATAGGATTGGATGTTGTTCTCTGTACCATCTCCACAGATATATGATTGCTCAGTGCTCAGTATAGGATCCCAGAGATGCAAGGAAAGCCATAGGGTGGCGGCTGGGTACCACCTGGTATGCATCCAGGGGATGTTTGCTGAATGCATGGGTGAAAGAGAGCATGTGGGTTTTAATTTTTCTATTAAGACTATTTTTTATAACAGTCAATATTCACAGCAAAATTGAGAGAAAGGTGCATAGATTTTGCGAATTCCTGCTACCTCCACACACAGCCTCTCTCATTCTCACCATCCCCCACCAGGGTGGTACATTTGTTACAGTTGATGAATCTACATTGACACATGAGAATCACCCGAAAGTCCATAGTTTATACTAGGCTTTATTTTGGGGAGGGCCTGTGATTTTTAGCTTGTCTTTCCTCCTGTTGTTAAAGTCACATGTGTTGAATTCAGTTTTCAGTTTTTAGTCATGGAGTCCATCAGTTTGAACAACTGTCTTTGGTTTGTGTTTTTAAAATGGAAGTTGTGACACACATATAGTCTTGAAAATAATTGTTAATACTGAATGCTTATGTAGTGGCTTGCAGTTAAAATGAGGATTTGAGATGTGGCAGCTTCTGGTTAGATCAAAGTAGTGATATAATTTAGCTTCTTGAACTGGCAGTTTCAATGTAACCTTTGAGTTTTTCACCAAAATTTAAGGGTAGGTTGACTGTCCCTCTGCTTTTGTTCTATAAGAGTTCATGTTACACAACTGTAAATCGAAATTCAGCTGAGTAAAATTGAAGATTGTAGTGTTGTTACTCAGCAATTCATGAATTAGGCAGCATCCCATTTAGTAGAGAGAGAGAAAAAGCTTCAAAGAGCTGTTCAAAATGAACCACTTTTATAGGCAGAATATGATGGGAAAAGGAAGTTTCTAGCAGAGTGGATTGTTTCAGACAAAGTTGCCTTTGAATGGGGTTGGAAGGGATCTGTCAGGTAGATTACCTCACTAAGTGCTGACCAAGTAATTCTGGATTAACTGATTAAAAAGGTTATATTCCTAGGAGAGGCGGAAACCTCAGTTAGGTTAGATATTGTGTCTTGGTTTGCTAACATGGGACTTAATTAAGCACAAGAGACTCCACTTGGGGCCTCTTTACTCTTTTTTTTTTTTTTTTTTTTTAAGATTTATTTATTTGAGAGAGAGCATGAGCCTGAGCGGCAGAGGGAGAGGGATTCTCAAGCCGACTCCACACTGAGCACAGAGCCCCAGGTGGAACGTGATAGCACTACCCTGAGATCATGACCTGAGCCCAAACCAAGAATTGGCCACCTAACCAACTGAGCCTCTCAGGTGCCCCATTATCTCTTTTTTGACACAAGTGTAAAGACTGGTTTAGTGGTACTGGGAAGCTACAGTGACCAAAGACAGAACTTCATTTCGAGAAAGCTCAGTTATAAAAATCTAGGGAGGTATTTCAAAGAATAATTTTGTGGCTTTGCAAATATGCTGGCTTATGTATTTCATTTGTAAAAACTCCACGTCAATTCCAGTGAAGGCTGTGGGTGGTGGGCCATCGCAGGCACTTGCTTATTGGGAGGACAGGAGCTACTACTGAAACCATACTGAATTGTTCTACTTAAAGAGCACAATAATGCAATCTAGGTAATTTTTCTTAAAAAGTAAGCATGGTTTCAAGGAAATGGAAGCAAGCCACTATCTTTAAAACTAGTTACTGTGGTCAGTTGGGTCCCCCTTCACCTCAGTCTCTGTTTGTCTCCCTTCTCAATGTGCAAAGACTGTGGATGCCTAGAAGGTTCCCTCCAAACTGGGATGGTGTTCAAGGCATACTGTCCAACAGCCCCCTTGCACCTGGGTTCTGTGGCTCTCTCAGAACCACACAGAGCTGGCCAACTCAGGGAATAGCCTCCAGTGCCCCGAGAAAATCCAGTCCGACAAGCCTGCATGAGTAGTGAGGCCTTTCCTGAAGACTGTGGCTATGGTTAGAGGATGCCACAGTGTCCTCAGCCTTAAACCTCCCCTGGCCACCCTCAGGCACCTTGGAGAAGAGCGCCCCCTCACTTCTTTCCCCTCTGGTGACCTCCTGCTCGTCACCCATACCCATCGGAGAGCAAAGAAGTCAAATCCTGCTCAGCTGGCTAGGCAGTCCCCACCCCTGCTTGCCCACACCTTCAGACTTGGGCTGGGGTGGGTTGTGGCAGCACCTTTCAAAGAAAAACCATGCTCTTTCTGAATGGAGTGCAGGTGAATGAAAATCTCTCTACCTCACTGTGAAAATGTGGATTAAGAAAAAAACCTAAAGGGGAGGCTTCTGGGGGCCTCAGTCAGTTAAGCGTCTGCCTTCAGCTCAGGTCATGATCCCAGGGTCCTGGGATTGAGTCCCGCATTGGGCTCCCTGCTCGGTGGGAAGCCTGATTCCCTCTCCTACTCCCTCTGCTTATGTTCCCTCTCTCACTGTCTCTCTCTCTCTGTCAAAAAAAAAAAACCCAAAAAAACAACCAAATAAAATCTTTTTAAAAATTAAATAATTTAACATAACATCTTAAAAAGAAAAGAAAAGAAAAAGCCCTAAAGGAGTATTGGGTTATCCTGGACAGTGTGAGACCTAGGAAACTAGACTGTAACATTGTGGTCCTTTTCTTCCCCAGTGTGGTCATAAATTAGAAAAGAAATGGAAGTGTTCCTATATTTGCAATATGCCCATATTATTACTTTTGCTGAGAACGAGTGACCCAAAGGAAGAAGGTATTTTGTATCTGCTGAGAAATTCCTACTGTCTTGGGATTTTCTAAGTGTCTCAGGGACCTCACCCAGTCACAGGTGTGGTCTAAAGCTCGCCAGCATCCGTGGTCTGCAGCCAAAGGACTGAGATCCCTATAGGGGAGGGATGGATGTTGCAAACTAAGTCAGAGGAAGCACAGGAAAAAGGATTTTGACATGTCCATGATTTTCGTAGAAGAATTTGAGGAAATGATTTCTTCTCTTAAAAGAAGAGGAAATAGGGGCGCCTGAGTGGCTCAGTGGGTTAAAGCCTCTGCCTTAGGCTCAGGTCATGATCTCAAGGTCCTGAGATCGAGCCTCTCATCGGGCTCTCTGCTCAGTGGGGAGCCTGCTTCCCCCTCTCCCTCTGCCGGCCTCTCTGCCTGCTTGTGATCTCTCTCTGTGTCAAATAAATAAATAAAATCTTAAAAAAAAAAAAAAAAAAAAAGAAAGAAAGAAAGTAGAGCTATTTGGTAGTTTTGGAAAGAAAGGTTTGGGTCCCCAAACCACGGAAAGTCGTATTTGCGGTGAGCATCCTGGGAAAGGCTGAGGCCAACAGATGTCCTCATGGCTCACGCTGTGGGAACCTAGAGGATGAGGGCGGCAGGGAGTGAGCGGGAGGAGTGTCCTGTGATTCTGGCTCTGGGAGTGATAAAACATGATGTCAGTGTGAGGAATGGAACCATATAGAATTTTTTCGGATGGGGTGGGGAGCATCCTGCAGCAGCGCGATGACCATCCTGGAAGGAATCCTGTGGGAGAATGCTGGCCTTCATCAATTGCGGATTGCTGAGCCTGCCCTGGCCAGCCCTCCTCCCGCTTGCGGCTTGACTTTTGTAATGGATTTCCCCAAGCCAGGAAGTGAAAACTAAGAAGGTGGACTCCTGGGAGCTCACACATAAGCTGTATTTCACGGTGCGTATTTCAGGTGCTGGACACGCCCTGCACTTGCAGACGTGGTCCTTTCTAGGAATGTGCGCTTTCTCTGAAGAAAGGTGCCCACTGCTCTCACCAGAGACCCAGGAATACCTGGTGCACGGTCTACTCCCGTCTACTTGGGACCCCGCCTCCACCGAGCTGCAGTGGTGTTCCCTAATCACCTTCCTTCAGGACAGAGGGGGAAAAACTCCTTACACTGCGTGATCCCAGCAAACCACTGACAGGTAGAGAGGACCCTAGCTTTTGAAATTGAACTTGCCACTCTAAGTACATAAGGAAACTAATTCAAGAGGAAACAAAAAATAAGCAGCTGATGGTGATGTCTCCAGCAAATACTGCCCCTTCCTTCATTCGGGGAAGCAAACAATCTCCTATGTGTGAGGTTTCATTTTGAATACCTTGCTTTGGTCTAGGATATGTTATTTGTTTTTTTTTTAAGTAAACAAAGCTATCTTGTAATCTGATTTCATTCAGGGCATTTTGTATTTCAGAAATATGTTTGCCCAAGCAGTCTGGCTTTTAACGGATGGATTTGCCTAGAAGCCAAGGAAAATATTTTCTTTCCTTCCATTAATTTCTAAAAGCCAAAGAAAATACTTCTTTCCTTCCATTAATTTCTCCATGCAGAGATCTAGTTAAAATTGTGTCCGACAGCAGAGAAAGATAAGATGAAAATTCCGGTTTGTGTGTGTGATGTCCCTTTACCTGGAAGAAAGCCCTTTTGTTCCTTCACTTTGTCTTGTGTGGGAGACTTTTTCATCCTGTGGGAAGTTAGCGTTGGAAGGGACCTGGGTGGATAGAGTCTCCTCCTCAGATTGTAGAGATGGTCACTAGATGCACACGATCTCCAGTGACCAAGGTTTGAGCGTCAGTAAGAGAGTGGATTCAAGGGTTTTGGAATCACTTCCAGTTTCAAATGTTGTAGCCTCTGTTGCCTGGTTGTGTTTTCTGTTGCTATTTCCATAAAAAGCACATCTGTTTATTCACTGATGGAACAATAGTAACGGCAGAAGCCAGAAGAAACCCATTTGTCACATGTAGTTTCTAGACAATTAGTTTACTAATCAATCTCGAAGTTAGCACATGCGACCAAACTTTGTAAAAAAAAAAAAAAAAAAAAAAAAAAAAAAAAAAAAAAAAAAAACCAGGGAAACTTCGACCTGTGCTAGAACATGGGTGGACCCCAAGGATGAAGGAGTTCAGAACAGGCCATCCCGAAATGTGCCGCGTTGGCGTATTGGTTATTTTGACCTGAAGACAGTTGAGGAAAAGCAGAGACGAGAAGAGCTCTCTGTCTTCCCTAAGTTCCTATCTCCTCTGTATGGGGATGAAGAGAATGACCCTCATCACTGTAGATAGAGGAGTCTGCAAAAGCAAACCTTGCTACGATAGCCCTTTTCCTCAGTTTCCCCCAAATACTTCCTAGCCACGGTCCCACAGTTGATTGCCCCTAGAAGCCCAAAGCTTCTATTACCCTGTGTTAAAATGGTAGCTAGGCTCCAGAGTCTAACTGCTTTTCTTCACTTTTTTCTGTAAAGCCTCCAAGCATGTAAAAAATAGTAACAATTTGGATGTCTTTTCTCCTGTCTTTTGTCAGTTTAATTCCCAGGACCTGGCACAAACCTAAGAGGATAGAGGAAAAGTGTCTTTCTCTCCCACAAGGACATTAGGCTAAGGGAAATAAGCCAGTCATGAAAGGACAGATGCTGTGTGATTCCACGTACGTCAGGTCCCTGGAGAGGTCAGATTGACAGAGACAAAATGCAGTGGTAGTTGCAGGGGCTAGGAGGGAGGGGGGGGGGGGGAGTTAGTGTCTCGGACACAGAGCTGCAGTTTGGGAAGAGGAAAGGCATTCTGGGGATGACAGCTGTATGGCAGTGTGAGAGGACTTAATGCCATGAACGGGGCTTGTCAAAATGGTTAAGATGGTAATTATCTTTTTCTTAGGGACAGGGTTTGAATCAGTTACCCCCTGGCATCCTGCTCCACTCGCCCCCCCCCCCCC